>OX243828.1:10654058-10689058 GCA_945859605.1 Lumbricus rubellus
GACAGACAGACAAACAGAGACTAATAGAGACAGAGAGACAGAGACAAAGAGACAGAAACAGAGAGACAGAGAGAGACAACCCACCCAATTAAAATAATTTTTGATTTTTAATTAAGCCACACAAACACTGTGATCATTAGCAAAATTGCAGAAAACATAAACACAACATTTTTCATGAATATAGTAGCTTTCTGCACATAAATTTCGACTCCCCGACAATCTGCTTGCTCTGCTTGTAGACCAACCGAGAGCGGGTCCAGTGAAATGGATGGCATAAAATGCATATAAGTGGAAATGCATGGAGAGAAAGAGGAAGGTTGGGAATGACATATGCCGAGATGGAGAAAGCTGAAGGCGGAATCGTTGATCGCGATAGTGG
This sequence comes from Lumbricus rubellus, assembly GCA_945859605.1. NCBI lineage: Eukaryota > Metazoa > Annelida > Clitellata > Crassiclitellata > Lumbricidae > Lumbricus > Lumbricus rubellus. Next base: position 10,654,438 of record OX243828.1, read on the forward strand.
AGAGAAGAAGAAGAAGAAGAAGAAGAAGAAGAAGAAGAAGAAATGTTTATTTACAATTAGTTGTTGGTTGACTGGAAACAACGGAGCGACGAACGAAGAAGTTTATGTTTCTCTCTCCGTTCGCGACAACGACGAACGATCTGCTATTAGTCGACGATCGTAAATCGCCTTCTGCTGCAGACCGTGCTTCATTCACACACACACGCACACACGCCCACAATCGCACGCACACATGCACACGCACATACACATACACATGCGCACGCACACAAACACACACACACACGAGCGCACGCCCACGTGCACATACAAATACACATCTCAATATATATATATCTGCGTTAGCTGGCACCCCCAGATGCCTCTTTCAGCTGGCTGAAACCCAATTTTTTTCTCTGGGTCTTTGGAACTGATTGGAAAAGTCTGTGATTGGTGCGCTCACATATCAATAGACATAGTAGGCCTACGCATTAACAGTACTGGTATCCCTGATGCCTCTTTCCGCTGGCACAAAACCAATTTCTTTCCTCTGTATTTTTGGATCTGCAAGAAGCGATGTGACTTGTGTGCCCACACCTCAAAATACATATGCATTAACCAATACCCCAGACACCTCTTTCGGCTTTCTCAAAACCAATTTATTTTTCGGGTCTTTGGCACTGGAAGCGCCTCGTGTGCCCTGTAGGAGGCGCTTTATTATACATGTAAATTTATAGATACAATACAATATAGCCTATACATAGGCATGCACATATCGGTCTACATGTACATGTATAGTTGTATACCATCTACAAGTCGCACTTGTTCAGAACTGTCGAGTGGCTACGTTAAGCGCCTTTGTGAGGTTATTGTGAGGCGCTATAAAAAATTTCATATGCATACATACATACATACATACATACATACATACATACATACATACATACATTCATACATACATACATACATACATACACACACACATGCATGCATGCATACATACATACAATCATACATACTGTCAGCTAATTTAATCAGTGCACGCCGATTGTCGTACAGCGACGTAAGTAGGCCAGGTGCAAATTGCCGCGCGGCGTCTGCACAGGTGATTGTCTGGACAGCACGTGACGTCTAGACGAGCGTACGTTAATTGTACAAGAAGGGAGTGGAAGTGAAGAAGGAGAGTTGCGTGTTGAGAGCCGTTGAGATAGGCTGTAATAGTTGTTGTTGAGTTGCGATAGAGTAGACTGATGAAGATAGTAGTCGTGTAGTTGTTATGATAACGCAAGTGTAGTCATTGTTGTGTTGTTGCTGATCGTTTTACTTTATATCGGATTTTGGAGTATAATAAGAAGAGTTAAACACGTCGTCGTTGTTGGTTAACAAAACAGTGAAAGACTGTAGATTCTTTAACCTAGCCATTTAGCTAATGAAACAGTTATCTAGGGATAGGCCTACGCTACCACGAACTTATACGAAGAAGCTTCCGAAGAGACTGAAGGTCACACGTAGAGAAGAAGAGGGAAAAGACTTGTGACATTTGGTGTCGTTGCGGTGAGATAACGATCCAAGTTGCAGGATAACGATCCAAGTTGCAGGAGAACGATCGTAGTTACGAACGGTGGGTCTACGTGCCAAGTTACGAACGGAGGGATTCTATTCAATCAACAGACGTTGTGGAGAAACGGACGCTGTGAATTTATCGAGGAGCCGAGCACACGGGAGAAGCAACGATACATCGAGCATCCGTACGACAGTGAGAAACGACAACACAACGACTACAAGGTAGAAAAACTTGCTTGTCTATTGAAGTGTGCATAAAGAATTGAAGTCAGTCAATTGCAAACATTTGAAGAGTAGTCTACTAATTTATCGAGCATCTGTAAAGTAAAGAAGTAAGATGGAGAAACTTACGGAGAAAAAGCAAGCAAATATTAAGAAAATGTCTACTGATAGACTGATAAAACTGCTAATTGAAGCAGATCTAGACGCAGAAGAAGTCGAACAGATGTCTAGGGAAGAATTGATGAGAAATTTAGCCGAGGTTTGGGCTAAGAAAGAAGAAGAAGGTGCTGTCGGAGGCGTTGCGGAGAAGCCAGTGGAGAAGCCTGAGGCACCGATGTCTATAGAGGCGTTGCTACAATTCATGATGATGAGTAGACAAGAAGAGAAGCAGAAAGAAGAGCAGCGCAGACAAGAGGAGAAAGAGCGTAAGCAAGAAGAGAAAGAACTGCGACAACAAGAGATAGAAAAAGCAGAAAGGATGAGACAGCAAGAGATAGATATGCAGAAGCAGCAGTTCCAGCTTCAGTTAGAACAAATGAAATTAGATCGTGACGAAGCAGAACGACGAAGGATGGAGTTAATGATAGAATACGAAAAAGCAAGAAAAAGCGATGAAGAAATACGAAAACAGCAGATCGAAGACAAAAAGGCTCGTGAGGAAGAAAAGGAAAAGATGCGTTTACAAGAACTGGAGAGAGCAGAAGAAATTCGTCAGGAAGAATTTCAAGCTGGAAAAGACAATTTGGAAAAAGCAGAAAGAGAAAGAGAAGAGCAGATGCAGTTAGAACAAAAGAAACTTGCTATCAAGGAGGCTCAACTTAAAGAAATGGCCATTGAAAAAGAAGAACGCAGAAAGCAGTTAGAACTGTTGCAGCAGAAGATAGAACAAGAAGAACTGCGGAGAATCGAAGATCAAGATCGACTGAAGAAGAGAGACGAAGATGATCGTAAGAGCCGGGAAGTATCAGAACAGATTAGGCTCAGAGAAAGTGAGACAATGGTGTCCAAGATCAAGAAGATTGGTGATGCCATGAAGCATGTATTGCCTAAGATGCCGTATGATATGATGGAAGTGCCATTATATTTTGAGACCGTGGAGAATGCATTCAATAGCTTCGCTGTGGAAAAGCAGTACTGGGTGAAATTGTTGTTGCCATTGATGACCCCGAGAGCACGAACGGTATTGAATCGATTATCATTTGAGAATTTAGATAAATACGATGCAGTGAAAGAGCACTTGTTGAAGGAATTCAAGTTAACAGCTCGTGAGTACAGGTCAAGGTTTGCAGATGCCAAGAAGACAGCCGAAGAAACGTATACGATGTTCACGGCTAGGCTGAAGAACCTGTTGAATTATTATGTCCGAAGTAGACGAGTGGACAAAGACTACGAGAAGCTGTTTGATTTGTTAGTGGCGGATAAGCTGTTCGAATGTTTACCACCAGGTCCACTGCAGTTTGTCTTAGCAAAAGAGGGCACAGAATGCTTGGAAGCTAGTAATGTTGCAGACCTCGCAGACATACATGTAAACAATCGGATTGGTGTGATGTTCCAATACAAACCGAAATTTGAAGCATGGGGAAATAGCTCAAAGCCATTCAAGTGGAACAAGGATAGCAAAGACACCGGAAGCCAAGCCAAGAGTAATGATGCAAAGAAAGATAATTATTCTGGAAAGCAGTATTGGCAAGATAAGAAAGAGTCAACGTGGGACAGACAAGCCTACAATCGAACTCCGCCGCTGGGACGCCCAACAGAAAGTAATGCATCATACACGCCGTACAACAAGTGGGAGAACAATGAGCAAAGAAGTTTTATAAAGAAACGTTGCCACAACTGTCATTCTGACAAACACCTAATAAAACATTGCCAAGCACCAGGAGCGGCAAATCTGAGGAAGAACTTTAGCAGAAGTGCAGAAAATCTTCGAGTAAACCAGATACAAGTGATAAATGCACCTCCTGGTTGGGAAGAACAATGCAACCAAGAAACAGAAGTAAAGTCAGTGATGAAGTGTACGCCGCAGTTCACCATACTGAAAGAAGCGATAAAGACTACTTCCATTGCAGAAAATTGTCGAGAAACAAAAAGTAAAGAGGAGTGTCAACGCATAAAGAAAATATCGTTGCAGCATGTAAATGTGGAGATACGTGGGACTGATGGGCAGCCTGTGCAAGTCGAGGCGTTGATTGACTCGGGGACCGAGATACCAGTAATCAACGAGGAACTGCTGAAAGGAACGACAGTAGAAGAAATCGGCAGAGTTCATTTGCAATGTGTAGCTGGAGAGCCGATTCCAGCTAAGTTGGTGAAAATCGAAGTGCGGATGAGCGGTCGTAACGAAGGAACAGCTACAGAGGACAGGACAATAAATATCGCGCCATATTTAACTTTAGTGTGTGCCAGCATTTCAGCAGAACTGTGTAAAGAAAATCCAGAAAAGTTCCTGCTACATCCAGAGATAATTGCAGAACTGAAAGAGGTTCCACCAATCAGTATATTGCAAGGAGAGCTACAAGCGAATGTGACTACAAGAGCACAAAGTCGGAGAGCAGAAGTCGAAGACGGAGAAGATGAAACGATAAACGAAAGTTCGCAAGAAGATGACACGGAAAGCGAAGATGAACTCAGCATCCAAGATGACGAAAGAACAACATCTGAGAACAATGAAACTGAAGAAGAGATGGCTGCATGTGAACGAAATGATAGTGAAGATTCCGGAAGCGACGCTGAACTGGAGACAAGTATGAGGGACTTGTTCACAGAGAATTCGAACGATGAAAGACAGCTGGAAGATGCGAAGAAATTCGAGGAGCAGCAGAGAAATGACGAGTCACTGAAATCGTGGTGGAGGATCGCTGAAGACCAAGGATCAGAGTTTAGCGTGGTGAATGGATTGCTGTATAAGAAGCATCAAATGCTGGATCAGCTTGTGTATCAGTTGGTGTTACCGAAAGAGAGAAGAATTCAAGTAATGGAATTAGCTCACGAGTCAGTATTTGGCGGACACTTGGGAGAAGAGAAGACACGAGAGAGAATCAAGTTGTCCTTTGTCTGGCCAAAGATGCGTCGAGACGTGGTGAAATTTTGTAAGTCCTGTGAGAAGTGTCAGCTGAAGGCACGAAGTTTGGTGATGGATCGAGTGCCGATTACACCAATTCCAAGGGAAGATGTGCCATTCCGACGGATGACTATGGACGTGGTAGGCCCAATAGAACCGAAGTCAGCAGCTGGGCATAAGTATTGCTTGTGCATAGTGGATTCATGTACAAGATGGCCGACAATCTTTTTGCTGAAGTCATTGACTGCTAAGGCTGTGTGCGAAGCTTTGATGAAGCTATTCATTGACGTGGGGGTGCCGTCTGTGATCACCAGCGACAGAGGCACAAATTTTACAGCCAGTCTCACAAGAGAATTTTTGAAATTGATGGGATGCTGTCCACGATTCGATTCACCAGGGCATCCTGAGGCAGCTGGATTAGTTGAGAGATGGAATCAGACGTTCAAGAAGATGGTGCATCATGTCATTGTGGAAAATCCAAGACAGTGGCATAAAATCATTCCGTTTACCGTATGGGCATTGAGAGAAGTTCCTAACGCAACGACAGGAGTGGCACCATATCTGCTGGTGTATGGAAAAATGCCAAGAGGACCATTAACTATCTTAAAGGAAAGCTGGACCAAAGAAATAAATCTACCGCCAAACATTGGAGTACAACCAGCAAAGTACCTGAAGAACTTAAGAGCAGACATGGAGAAAGCTTTGATATTTGCTGAGAATTGTGCAGAGGAAAAGCAAAAACAATATGCCAGTCAATACAACAAGAGGGCCAAGGATAAAGAATTCGAACCAGGAGAAAACGTCATCGTCCTGTATCCAACGTCAACCAATAAATTGATCTCACGATGGCATGGTCCATGTACAGTGCTACAAAGAAGATCCAAGTATTCGTATCTGGTGGACATGAATGAAAACGGCCGACGAATCGTCCATGCCAACAAAATGAGGAAGTTCATCGCAAGAACATTATCGTGTGGTCTCATCGTGGAAGAGGACGACGAATTCGGATCAGTGGTAGAGCTACCATTGAAAGAAGACCATGCAGAGACGACACAGAAATCGCTGCAATTGGACTATGAACAGATCGGACATCTTACGAGCGAGCAACAGAAACAGCTACTGGATGTACTGAACCGATATGCAGACAGATTTTCGGACAAACCTGGATTATGTACATTGGTAGAACACGAAGTGGTGCTGAGACCAGACTTTCGAGAGAAGGAGTTCACGGCTTATCGAATACCGTTGATATACCGCGCAGAAGTGGACAAACAAATACAAGAGATGCTGAAAGCAAACATCATTCAGCCGTCGTCGAGCAGAATGGCAAGTCCGCTGGTCATCGTCAAGAAGAAGGACGGATCCTTGAGACTCGCGTGCGACTACAGGTACGTGAATTCATATACTGAAAATTGTCGATATCCCATGCCGATCGTCAACGATGTGCTGAGCAAAGTCGGGAAATCCAAGTTTATTTCCGTCTTGGACTGTCGCAGTGCTTACTGGACTTGTACGGTGAAGAAATCCGACCAATGGAAAACCGCATTCGTTACCCATAGTGGACTGTACGAATTTACACGTGTCCCTTTTGGAATGATTAACTCTGCACGGACTTTTGTAAAAGCCATAAACATGATTTTGCAACCGATTAATGCATTTACTGAACAATATGTTGATGACATTGCAGTCCATTCTGATGATTGGAACATTCATTTGAAACATTTAGAATTATTTTTGAAACAAATAAGACTGCATAATGTAACTTTGAACTTGAAGAAATGTGTGTTTGGTAAGAGTGAGGTGAAATTCATCGGTCACCTCATTGGTTCAGGGAAGAAGATGATGAATCCAGATAGGATTGACAGTTTGATTAATTTAAAAAACCCTGAAACGAAGAAGCAAGTGAAGCAAATGTTAGGATTCTTTGGTTTCTACAGACAATTTATTTGTAATTTTGCTGAGATTGCTAAACCATTGACAGATTTAACTAGCAAGCAGACACCTGAGAACATTATTTGGACTGAGGACCACCAGAAATCTTTTGATTCTCTTAAAGAAATTGTTTTATCGAATGTTATTCTGTACATGTTCGAGGTTGGCAAACCATTTAATTTGTACTGTGATAGCAGTGATTTTGCTGTGGGGGCTGTGCTGTCACAAGTGGACGATGAGGGGATAGAACGTCCCGTTTCATTTATCAGCCAGAAGCTGACAGATACCCAGAGGAGATGGGCGACGATTGAGAAGGAAGCCTATGCAATCATATGGGCTTTAAACAAATTGAAAGAAATCATTATTGGTTCCAAGATTAATGTGTTCACTGATCATAATCCTTTAGTTTATTTGACTGAGTCAATGTCGAAGTCTGCTAAGTTAGTCAGATGGTCTTTATCATTGCAAAATTTTGACATTCTGTTGAACTATAAGAAAGGAAAGTTGAATGTAGTAGCAGACTGCTTATCGAGATTGTAGTATAAGGTATTTTGTGATTGCATTTAGTATAAGAATTGTTTGTATTTAGTTTAAGCATTATACGTTCGCTAATTTTTAAGATTAATTAGCTCTCTTCAAAAGAAAGGAAGGAGGTAATGTCAGCTAATTTAATCAGTGCACGCCGATTGTCGTACAGCGACGTAAGTAGGCCAGGTGCAAATTGCCGCGCGGCGTCTGCACAGGTGATTGTCTGGACAGCACGTGACGTCTAGACGAGCGTACGTTAATTGTACAAGAAGGGAGTGGAAGTGAAGAAGGAGAGTTGCGTGTTGAGAGCCGTTGAGATAGGCTGTAATAGTTGTTGTTGAGTTGCGATAGAGTAGACTGATGAAGATAGTAGTCGTGTAGTTGTTATGATAACGCAAGTGTAGTCATTGTTGTGTTGTTGCTGATCGTTTTACTTTATATCGGATTTTGGAGTATAATAAGAAGAGTTAAACACGTCGTCGTTGTTGGTTAACAAAACAGTGAAAGACTGTAGATTCTTTAACCTAGCCATTTAGCTAATGAAACAGTTATCTAGGGATAGGCCTACGCTACCACGAACTTATACGAAGAAGCTTCCGAAGAGACTGAAGGTCACACGTAGAGAAGAAGAGGGAAAAGACTTGTGACACATACATACATACATACATACATACATACATACATACATACATACATACATACATACATACATACATACATACATACATACATACACACACATACATGCATACATATATATATACATACATACATACATACATACATACATACATACATACATACATACATACATACATACATACATACATACATACATACACACATACATACATACATACATACATACATACATACACACACATACATGCATACATAGTACATACATACATACATACATACATACATACATACATACATACATACATACATACATACATACATACATACATACATACATACATACATACATACATACATACATACATACATACATACATACATACATGTACATACATGTACATACATGTATACATACATACAAACATGCATACATACATACATACATACATGTACATACATGTATACATACTTACAAACATGCATACATATGTAACGCCCACCCCCGCGTACACTCCTGGGGTCGCCACTCCCGGTCCAACGTGTGCGAGGGCCGCGTACTGTTGTGGGCCGTAGTCCAAAGAGATGGAGGGAGGAAGAGAAGCGGTAGCGCTCGGGTTCAAATCCCTTCTAGTCGGAAGCGGCCAAGCCTCCCTACTACTTGGCTCTCTGTAAGAAATGGGTGCTTTGCTTAGCAGCCTTTCGCTTCGGCGCAGGGTACCAAGGTTCTTCGGAAGAGGTAGGTCCTTCGGCCTCGCGCCGAAACCTCTTTCCAGGCCGATAGTCGAGTGGTAAGGCCATATCCGCGACCGGGTCAATAGGAGACCTTGCTCCTGAGTTCGAACCCACAACAGATTTTATAACAGGAGTAGGCGACATTTCTAAACGTTCAATTCTTGCAACAACTTCTGTCAGCGCTTCCCTGACATTATCTTGTACTGAGGCAATTGCCTCTTGTGTATTTATAGTATTAGCTTGAAAATCCGTTCTGACAGAAGAAATAGCTTCTTCAACATTGCTTTGTACAACGGAGATAGCCTCCTGGGTATCTCTAGCATTATTCTGTATGGTTGCCTGCACATTAGCCTGCAGAGACTTGGCGTTTGACTGCATTGCCTCAAGCAATATCCCCATCTCAAATGCAGAAGGTGGTCTGGAAGGTTGCGAGGGAGTTGACGTTCTGCTCTGCTCCATGGCGCTATATAAGTTTCTATAATTTCACTTCCTAGGGCTAGCAAGAAGTAAGACAGTAAGTTTAATTACTATCTCTTATTAATTTCAATGACAAACAATAATTCTTAAATCCTCCATTGCAAATCAGAGAAACACGATGTAATGCAATTCACACACATGAAATTTAATGCAACCACTTTAGATCGGAGTACGACTAAATTTTCCCCAATTTAGCTCTCAAGTGCCCTCATCAAAATTTAAAGTAGCCCAATATTTCTGCACCTCCAATCGCGTTATTTCCCTTTAACTAATGTACCTTTTGTCTGGAGGCAAGAGACAGAGTAGGCGACGTGCGAGGTACGACGATAAGGGGGGGTCGAGTCCAGGAAGAACGTCGATGATGTAGCGCCCGAAGGAAATCAGCGAAGGCCGACGTTGTTTTGACCTCCAGACCGAAATGGCGCGATGAGAAGGCGTGATCCACTGCACGATTTTTATTTAACAGATAAAGATAACAAACTGACGCCACTTAGGCCACCGATGCAGAAAATAACCACTTCGTGAATATTTCGAAGGAAACAAAACAGATATCGCTCCAGCGAAACGAGGAGCAAGGCCTAACCAACAGGCCGATATTCACAACGAAGGTGCGAAGATGGAACACACAGTGCTGACGATTCGACGCAACGAAAGAATCACTCCATGTGACCGATTCAATAAAACCTTCAGTTCGAATCTTAATATTTATCTCGCCACTAATACGTCTTTACTCCTTCAAGACTCGATCACGACTGCCGTTCGGTTGCGCGATCCTTTCTTGTCGGCCTTGACTGACGTAGGACGCTAGCTACTGCGCATGCGCTGCACGCGCTGTGATCACGCAGGGACAGCGTGACCCGGCGTGATGGAAAATACTCACACACGAGCCTATGCTGCATGTACAAACTACACGCAGCTGGCGTGTCTTGCTCTGTCCGTCTGCTTATCTGTTTATATGTACTGCTTCGGCACTGCGTCTGTCAGCCTGCTTGTCCGCCTGGCCGTATCGGTCGGTCATATCGGCCGACTCCTCTTCCTCCTTTTCGGCCGACCCTCCACTCGCCGAGCGTGAGAGAGATACAAGAATCGATCGATAAGACCGCAGCTGCAGATGCCTACGTCATCGCCCTTGGCAACTCGTGTTAAACACGAGCTCAACAGTAAAATCTAGGTCACCAATATTATGTAGGTCACTAACTGCAGCTCAAAAATAATAATATATATATAATTATCAAACCACAACAGATCCAAAATATATATGTGGCAACCAGAAATCAAATCCGTAGCGTCTGGTTATACCAGTCGCGACACTCTCACCGGCCATCCCCCGAATTTCCGGCTCCATTTAATTGGACAAATGGAGCCTGAAATTCTCTGTAAGGCTATACTCCGATTTTAACATTAAAAGTTCAAAATTAATTGCATAAATCAAAAATACGCAGTGAACAGTCATATCGGCCACATAGAATAGCGATAAGCGATAAGCAGTGAGCACTGATTTAACATCTCAGCGTAAATTGTCATGTTAATATCAATCAGAGTCACTGTGTTTATGTAGCGCCGTTGCTACGAGTTCCGTAGAGAATGTAACCATTTATAAGCTTATATATAGGTCCATTTTTATCGCAAGCGTCCATCAGTTCAGTATTATGCAGAATATTCTATGGTAAACCCGACTTAAATCACAGACAGCAGTGTAATCTTGACCCACTCAGGTCATCATAATTAGCCTATCACTTAGGCCTATAACGGCGTTTCAACACACACAAGGTTTCTCAGGCTTTCCATGTGGTAAATTCTGTGGGGACAGATATAGTTTACCCAACATTTCGCCAAAACCTCCAATTAACGCCTAATTACAATTCTATTCTCTATTAACGGCCGATAAATCTAGCAACGGCCACTGCTATTCGTAAAAGCAGTCCCAGTCTAGATTTTTCATCTCAACCGGTAAAAGCACACAGCTAAAGCTTCCGAAAAACTCACAATTACTATAACCGCCTCGTCTGCATTATTATTAACATTTGCCATAGAGAAATCAGCATAGTTTCCATCCATTAATAGACCTATGCCTGCTCTAACATTAGCACCTTTTAGTAGGCCTAGTAGCAACGTGACGCATTCCGTCTTAATATATAACTAACTAAACTTAATTATTATAATGCGAAAGCACAGACATTATTGTAGACAGCCCTTAAACCTACTCACATCCTAATTAATCCTAATTATTAATATGCGACAGCAATATATAATAACTGCAGGCGCATCAAATTAAATAGGCCCGACATTAGACTGTGGTTAAACATAAGCCTATATAACAGCAACAATGATTTTTATCACGCTGCACAACCATATAAAACATATAGGCCTACATCCTTAGCGTAACATGATTCAGTCCTAGTAATGTTAATTTTAATTAATAGGCTCCATTAGCCAATGCACAGAACACTTACGGTAACATAAGCCTACTTAGGTCAAAATAATATAGGCTACTGCAATAGCGTAAATATATATAATTATCATAGGCCTATGTCTGTAATTATCAGAGGCTCATCATGATTATAAAGCTAAAATTAAGCCTACAGTCTATGCACGAATCTATATACTACTATTATTAATTCACAGTCATTGCTGTCTTCTTATTTTCTGTCCATCCTCATTCGTATACACTAGCAGGCCACACACATGAAGTTACAAGCGCTGGTAAAATCACAGTCGCCCGTCCCCGGCTTCTCTTTGAAGCTCAGATCAAACCAACCTCTCCCCCACACTGTGTATGCATAACACATCGTGGGAAATAAGACAGATAGCCTACGCCTACGTGCAAGATAAACGATATCGGTCCATCGCGCTGTCTTGCACAAAAATTAGGCCTAATTGAGCACTCCGAAAATTAGGATAAATACTGATCCGTAGCTTAATTAAAACTATTAATAATAAAAATCTACATACATACGTACACACAGGCCTACTATTAAAATCCCATACACGCGTATATGACACTTAAGACGGCATTTACCCTCTCCGTCCATCTATCATTAACCAAGGCCACACAGGCAAATCGACGACCGTTAACACGCCGGTCGCGTTTGATGGTGTGTCACTCTACGCCTTCGCTCTCCCCCGCCATCTACACTTAACTGTAGCGCGTGGAAAATTCTAGGCGACTAGCAACACCGACTAGGCCTAAACTAGCCTATAATTAGTCCACATGCAATGTACGACAAGAATGTCGCACGGTCCTTGCAAACGAACCAACTACGGCCTCAATATAATCCTTCCAAAATTAGGTCAGCCAATGATCCAAATATTAATCTGCACAGTTAATAATAATAATACTAAATACTATGCTACGATATTTATAGGCCTATTCTCTGTAAACTTAATAGGCTTATCATTCGCAGCAAAGGCAGCAGTTATTCGACATTACAATTAAATATTATTATCATTTATGCCTTATTATTATTATAAACATTAGGCCTACAGAAAGAGAATATATATTTATAATCAACCTGAGATAATACAATTTTTATGTAGGGCTCCGGCCGTTATATTAATTTAATCAGGCCTATATAAGCCAAACAAAATAATATAATATTATCCACTCTAGTCTTTCTATGCTAATGCTTATTATAATTTCTGAACTAAGAACATATATATAGGCCTATACACATTTATACCATTCAAGACAGCTATGTATTATTAATAAAATCTGTATCTACAAATTATATAGGCCCCTCAGCAGTTAATCAACAGTATAATATTATTATCACTTATAGGCCTACCTTAAGCCTATAATTTAATTATATGGCGCCCTTCGAAATATAAGCCTACAATTTAATATTATAATCGCGTGTACTCTAGGCTTATATTATATTTATATGGCTCCTTGCGCTATGTAGGCCTACATTAATGTAATTGCAACAGCTGGCCCAAGCAGAACATAATAGGCCCATGTCTTAACTTTATCTATGCAAACTATTATATATAATTTTATCGCTGCTAGTCTGGTATGACACCAAGGGCCTCTAGAATTTTATATAGCACCAATTTAAATCATCATTATTGCATCGATGGATTAATATTATAATCTGCAATGCTATGACCACAAAATCGTATGTAGGCCTACTGTTGCATCAAATTTAACTGAGTGAATATGTTAATGAATTAATTAGTTAACCACGCTATATATATGCAGCAGAAGATAGGCCTAATGTAATTCTTGCCTCACAACATTACCTTCCTGAAAGATAGGCCCATTATATAGTACCATTACAGCACTAAGCTCACACAATTATTATCATCATAGCTAATTAAAATGAGCGACCTTCGTCATTCTAATATATCTCCTCAGGTCAAAAATCATTCATATAGCGCCACACAATATATATCATCTGATGCAATATTAAAACAACTGTCCATCGTCACAATGCAATGCAATACAATACAAATATTAATCGGTGCAATGCCACACCAGTTCAGTCAACCTACAATACAATATTACCGTCATTACACAGTAACCACAACATGCAAAACCTTCACATGTAAATAAAATCATTCTCATCACAAACAAACTGAAGGTGTTACAGGTGCTCCTGCATTCAGTTAATCCCCGCAAATTAAGCGGTCATCACAAAGGTCACCAGATGACCTTCAGTTCTCAAGTTCATGACTTCCGGTTGGTTCCCCCGGCGATCTCCAGTTCTGATCGTCAGCAGACCTGTTTCGCAGTGGGCATCTGCGTATGAGATGCGAAGTATCGTTACAGTAGAAGCAGCGGCGCTCCTCGGTTGGCGACTTCCGGCCACCAGTAGGATTGTCGCGAGTATCGCCCACAGCTTGACCAAGGTTATTGCCAGGTGGAGCCTGCTGTTGTTGTCGGAATGGACAATCACGGGCGACATGATTTGTAATCCGGTGACATTCGTAACATCTTCGCTCCGATCGTCCAACTTCCGGTCCCGCCGCCTGTCGGTGCCAGCAGACGGAACTCCAATGGCCAGTTCTGTTACAGATCGAACAGCGTTGGTTATTCCGCCAGTTATTTCCGTTACCGTTCGACCAACCGTTTCCGTTTGAACCGTTCTGATCTCTCCACGACCCGCGATTATAGTCTCTGGATTGTGGCGCCGACCCCGATTGTCTCTTCATTTGCTCCCACTCTTCCTTCATTTGCTTCACCTGTCGTTCTAGGTTATCCAATTCCGATTGTCCTTCTCTGACAGCGTTGACTCGTCCATGCCGTCGTTCGTGCTGCTCGTGGCCACTCGCTTCTGCTTTCTGATAACTGTCCAGCCGCATCGCCACTTTGTACGCTTCGTCGAGAGATTTCGGTTCTCGCTCACGGAGCTTCAGAGCGAGATTTCGGTCGCTCACGGCATCCACGAATGCCCGAATGGCAATGGCTTCACTATGGGCGGTCGACACACCAGGATATCCACGGGAAGCCAAGATGCGGATATCATCGACCAAAACTCCCAGGTCTTCCTCAGCTTTCTGTTTCCGGGTACTGAGTTGCGTTTGAAACAGGGCCTGCTGCTCAGCGGTACCGTACCGCTCCCGGAGTCGCCGAACCAAAGCCGTCCAAGTATCCACGTTCGACTCGCTCAGCAAATGGGTCGCCGGTTTGACTAGGGAGACAACTAGTTGATTAAATTTCTCCTCGTCCGACCAGTCATTGTTCTTTGCGCATACGGTGAATTTGCGCAAAAAGACTTCCACATCCGTCCTTCCGCTGTAAGATCCAAGTTTCGTCCATTGCTTCGGTTTAGGAGGCGAAGCCGATGACTGTTTGACCTCAGCCGCTTTAACTGTTGTAGAGGGGGTCGGTTCCGGTTCTTTTCTCGTTCCCACCGTGCTACTCGTCGGAAGTTCCCAGTCGCCGGTTGTCTGTGTCGCTACCGATGTCATGGGAACGGCTTTGGCAGGACCGACGGAAGCATTAACAGGCGCCAGCACTTTCATTTCACCAACCGCAGACGCTGTGTTGTCGCCAGCTGTTTCGGGTTTACTCAGATACGTCGGTTTCAGCAGCGCTTGACGAGGCAATTCGGCGTCACGATTAAATCCAAAATTCTGAGCGCCGAGACACGAGCTCATCCTGGCCGACTCAACGACGAGAGAAGGCGACGTCACTGGGTCGAAGCGGGTCGAAGCGGAGCGGGTCGAGCCAAACCCGGTTGTCGATGCTGTTATAGAGCGCGTTCGGAGCGTAGTTCGGAGCGTAGTTCGGAGCAGACATCCATGGCACGTATGGATGCTCAAGGCGTGCGCTCTGTTGCATCCAGTCGACCGCTGTAGTGGCCACTGGACCAGGTCGGAGATCGGGTCGAGCGTAGTCTCGACCAACCATGGTCGAAGTAACCCGACCATCGAAGATGCAGTCAGGCATCGAGTGGTAGGTCGGCATTCCCGACGTTGATTGGAAAGCGTCGACACGATTTGCCGTCACTTCCGTTCTTGGCTGATTCGGGTATACGAACGGTTCTTGCATCCTCCATCGTGGATCAAGTCGAGAGTAAGCGCCGTAGATGGGCGATGAAGAGGTCAAATGAATTGGATCGACCTTATCACCCCCCTCCCGCAAATTATTATTAGCGATCGGTTTATTTATTTCAAAATCTCTAAACTCCGATTGCTGTGCTGCTTGCAATCTTTTATCAATTATTTTCACAGTTTTAGATCTAGATTCCATTATTTTGCTAACTTCAATGTCTATGCTACCATCATCAGACATAATCTCTACATTATCAGCAAATTCCCTTTCCTTCCTTCTTTCAAAAGATAATGCAGTTTCTCTTATTCCGACATTTTCAGTATCCTCCTCCTCGTCCAAATCTCTAGAACTAAATCGACCCCACTGACTGGGACCAATTGTAACGCCCACCCCCGCGTACACTCCCGGGGTCGCCACTCCCGGTCCAACGTGTGCGAGGGCCGCGTACTGTTGTGGGCCGTAGTCCAAAGAGATGGAGGGAGGAAGAGAAGCGGTAGCGCTCGGGTTCAAATCCCTTCTTGTCGTAAGCGGCCAAGCCTTAATATTTATCTCGCCACTAATACGTCTTTACTCCTTCAAGACTCGATCACGACTGCCGTTCGGTTGCGCGATCCTTTCTTGTCGGCCTTGACTGACGTAGGACGCTAGCTACTGCGCATGCGCTGCACGCGCTGTGATCACGCAGGGACAGCGTGACCCGGCGTGATGGAAAATACTCACACACGAGCCTATGCTGCATGTACAAACTACACGCAGCTGGCGTGTCTTGCTCTGTCCGTCTGCTTATCTGTTTATATGTACTGCTTCGGCACTGCGTCTGTCAGCCTGCTTGTCCGCCTGGCCGTATCGGTCGGTCATATCGGCCGACTCCTCTTCCTCCTTTTCGGCCGACCCTCCACTCGCCGAGCGTGAGAGAGATACAAGAATCGATCGATAAGATCGCAGCTGCAGATGCCTACGTCATCGCCCTTGGCAACTCGTGTTAAATACGAGCTCAACAGTGAAATCTAGGTCACCAATATTATGTAGGTCACTAACTGCAGCTCAAAAATAATAATATATATATAATTATCAAACCACAACAGATCCAAAATATATATGTGGCAACCAGAAATCAAATCCGTAGCGTCTGGTTATACCAGTCGCGACACATACATACATACATACATACATACATACACTGAAAATGACGGTAAGTTTCCTCCTCGATGAAAATGACAATTATTCCATCATCCTCAGCAAGAATGATGCCCAGCCCCTGATCAGTCTGCGCGGCGACTTACGCAAGGTTTGTGAATGTCTGCTAATTGCCTCTGAGACCATAGAAGTGATTAGCCATGGACTGTGTGTCATTCATTCGCTCGCATGTGCATGAGGGTGGAGGAAGGAAACAACAAAGGATTACACGAAGTGACAAAGACATCCATAGCGTCATAATAATTATGCATGCTGCAGATCGCCGTGTATTCATACGTGGTGAAAATAATATGGCAGGCGCCTCATAAATCGGTCTTAGATGGCAGCACTAAAGTATGTACTTGGTACTGCGCGATACTTAATTTATAGTCAAATGTAGGTCTTATAACATGAAAGCCACATATTCAACAATTCAGTATATTATTCATTGGAAACAACGAGACTGCATGGATGAGGTTCAAGAGCTTTCGTTCCCAAAATCACTTCAATAGCTTGTCGTTCACGTAATCCAACGTCCCATGAGTTATAAGCTTCTTGAAGTTTGAACATTATAAACAAGGCACCAGATTTTATTTGTATCCAGGGCATAGCCAGGGTAGCCAATAAGTAACCAGTGCAGAGGGCGATTTAAGTTCAAAATATTATTCTCGATAGGGTAAAAATTCTGGCAGCCCTGTGGCAGGGCAACGGCCAAGGCAAAGGCATCTACCAAGTCCTGGTTTGCCCTGCCTTGGCGCTGTCATCACAATGCATTCTCCATAGTCCGTCATCTTGTTCATAGCAGGCATATCTTATCTAGCCTCGCACTTAAACTATAGATTAGCTTATACTATAGGCCTACTACTATAGCCTACACTTGTCGACCTCGTAGGTGTCGTCGCTGCCAAGCAACAAACGAACGTGCTCACAAAAGATAGACAGCAGTTTCCGTTTGTATTCTGCCAAATTTTCGTTTCACATTTTTTACGGCAATGCGTCATGAAAACTTAAAAGAGCTGGTAAGATAATATTTTATGGAACAAAGCGTCATTTTGTCTAAAAGAATCTGATGTCGGAAGAGAGAGAGAGAGAGAGAGAGAGAGAGAGAGAGAGAGAGAGAGAACGAAGTCAAATTCTTTTCGCATTGAAAATCGTGTTATTTCAAACTTTTATAAGTTTATAACGATCGAAAGATCTATTCTATTTTTGTAAAATATAGGCCTACGCGAAAATAAGTTGGAGCAAAACTGCCTTCCATGAGAACGCCCATCATGCAATTGTGAAATTAGCCTATGCAACTGTGTAGGCCTATGCATCTGTTTCTATAGGCCTACGTAGGCTCTACAATTATATGTAGCCAAATTATGTAATGTATACAAAACCCACTGAGAATATAGGCCTAGTTATCGCTATGGCTCTAATGCATAATACAGGCACTGGTATAAAATCAAGATGGCAATAATAATCATTAAGCCTACATAAACCCAAAACAAGTCTTTGGCACAAACGTGTTGAGCTGCAGATAAAGATAAAACATTTACAACACATTTTAACGCCTGTAGCCTATCATAGCCTACGTCAATGGATTAGGCGATAGGCGATATAACTGGAGAAATGTGCATAAAATGAGACCACGCGCGTATTTGACGCACACAAATGACCCACTTTGCGATGACGTGTTTACGTTCTCGTGTTGAGACCTCGCGATGCTTAATCTGTGGTTAGCCGGCTATGATCATACAGTAACGATACCGAGACCATATTTATTATGCTGGTCATTAGGCCTATACTGCCTACTTATTTATGCCCGTTGTTCGAAATGAATACATAAATCCATGCTATTTTCATGTAGGCTAGTAGGAATGCGAGGAAAATACTGTATACCGGCAGCGTGCTTTTTTGTCTTTCGTCATTCGCTGTGCAATAAATTGCAGATGTCGGTAAGAAATAAGGACCGATCCATGGGCGGAAACCTAGGGGGACAGGGGAGACGGTCCCCCCCAATGAAAGTTCACGGCTTCACGGCCCATGCATTGGTCCCCCCCCAATAGTTGGGTGTCAAGACACGGAAAGTATTGAACATTTTTTGGGGCGGTGAAAATAGCAATTTTTCATGATTTTTTGGCCTGATGACTTTTTGGGTTGGATGACTAGAAAAAGGTCATCAACTTTTTTGGGCGGTGAAAAAAAAATTCCTTGGAAAAATGTCGTCAGAAATTTTTCGTCCGTCAAAAAATCTCACGTCTTTCCTTCGGCCACTCGTTCGTCCCCCCCCCAATCTCCGCCCAGGTCTCCGCCTATGGGCCGATCCAGAGGAAATTAAACCAGGGTGAGAATTGCCAGGGAGTTGAGATTTTTAAAAGAAACCTTATTGTCATCCGATTGGGAATAATTTACCATGGAGGATGGGAAGGGATGAAAGAAGAAGAGGTTGTGCAGTTCTAAAAACTCTTTAAAAGAAACCCTGGCGTGTTGACGTTGTAACACAGTAGAACGTTACACCTAGAAATAATTCGCAGAAAGCAAAACAATTTCCTGCTGTGTAAAGTATACGCTGGGTGTCACTCAGTTCACCGTACTACCGCCTCTTCTTCATAAACCGTCATGTGCCAAGCATCGGGTCTTCATCATTAGTAGGGTCGGCTAAAGCCAAGGCTAAAGCCGAGGCTGAAGTCTAAGCAGCGGCAGCAGCAGCAGCAGCAGCAGCAGCAGCAGCAGCAACACACCATCAATCATAATGACGCAATTCGAGACAATCAATCACCATCTGCACTTATTATCGCTCACAGACACACAGGCTAGTAAGTAGTAACCATAGAGATGTATTATAATAAATATAACGCTAGAGGGAATATCCATAGAGATGTACGCTATATATATAAAATATATAGGCTAGAGAGAATATGGCCTATCTCCTCTGCATAAAAAAGTGAAGTCATCAACGACCTTAATATATATTTAACGGTAATCACGCCAGTGACGTCACAAGCCATGTTAGTTTTAAAATTATTTACTTTTCCAGCTGTTGGAAGGTGTAAGACTGTGATTGGTCCGCACGATTACTGTCGATTAGACGTGATTTGATTGGCCGGCACGATTACAGAAGCGACATCAATATGACGGCGTGATATTCCCTCTAGCCTTATATTTTAATACATCTCTATGGGAATATCACGTCTATACATTGAAATCTTTGTCTAATTGGACCCGACCAATCACAACTGTCTAATTGGACCCGACCAATCACATACTGTCTAATTGGACCCGACCAATCACAGTCTTACACCTTCGATCAGCTGGAAGAGTAAATAATTTTAAAGCGAACATGGCGACGTAAGTCTCGTGAGAATCGCCTGTGATTGGTCGTTTGCACAGAGTGACGTCACTGGCGTGATTACCGTTAATATATATATATATAAGGTCGTTGATGACCTCACTTTTTTATGCAGAGGAGATAGGCCATAC
Source organism: Lumbricus rubellus (assembly GCA_945859605.1). NCBI lineage: Eukaryota > Metazoa > Annelida > Clitellata > Crassiclitellata > Lumbricidae > Lumbricus > Lumbricus rubellus. The sequence goes on from OX243828.1 coordinate 10,674,711, forward strand.
TCTCTCTAGCCTATATATTTTATATATATAGCGTACATCTCTATGGTAGTAACAGTGTGTTCTCTAACAGCAGTCGTCGTAATCAATTCCGACATGAACTTCACGCAGATATGCTTTGGGCGAGCGGGGAGCTAGTTGCCTTGGTACCCGTCTCGACTTGTTAGTTATTCGTTGCAAAAAATTCCCAGAAAAACTACTTTGTATTAGATTCACAATGATTTTTTGCGTCATGTTTATTTAGATTTTTCAAAACGTCCTTTAGCACGACATAATGGTTATCTTATACTTAAGAACCCTTTCTCTCCATGGGAGCCTGCACATAGGGGGTAAGAGGGGGCACTTGCCCTCCCCTGGAAAATCGATTTCCTATTTTTAACTACTACTTTTCGGCTTTTAACAAATTTCTTCGTACTAAAGCGCTAATGTCACAAAATTATACACAATTATGAAACTGAGAAATAGACATTATAGAAACCTCTGTGAAAAATAACCGTTTTCTAATTTTCTGCTTTGCATTTTCAAGCTCTTGCTAAATAGAATTGACCGTGACCATTGTTTTTGCTCCCTCTCCTGCAAAAATGTATGCGGGTGCCCATGTTTCCCTCTAACATTCAACATTAAAGACCAGACGAATGGGCGCGTATTTATGGATGCCGCTACTTTACTTTATTACATTATTAATTTATTATTGCTATACCGGCACTCCATTATTATTTTGTGCCTTATTTTACATTTTTAACATGCAACCGGGTGCGTGTTGTCACTAAGATTTGTCTGATTTTCAATTAAAGAACACGCACACAAAACTTTAGTTCAGCTGCAGCCGGCAGGGCTGTTTTAAAGGAATTTTTAGAACTGCACAACTCCTTTTTCTTTTCATCCTCCATGGTAAATTAATTCCAATCGGAGGACAATGACAATTTTTTTGCTAGTTTTAACTGTACAGAAGTGCTTCTACAACTGCGCAAATCCATTTAGGACTGCACATTTTGTGCACAACTGCACGTTAAAAAAGCCCTGTACAGCTGCCTTGTTTTCGTGTGACGCCATTTTAACTCCAGGTAGCCCGGCTAATCTTTCCGACATTAAAAACTCGAGCTTTCAACGTAATTTCACATCAATACTTGCGAACTCGCCCAGTATACGACCGGTAGATTGGTACAAATACAATAAAAGATTAATAATTATACGAACCTTGCTCTGAAATTGAGTAATTAGAGGGAAAGTCATTATAGCATTGGTCAAACACGAAGATGTGAAAGAATGAGGAAGTCAGGAGCTATTATAACTATTAGACGGGTCGCATCATTTATTGATGCGGTCGGATAAATTGATTTTTTGTCTTCCATTGTCTCTAATGTATCATCCACCGTTTGCAGTTATTATATTAAGAATGGTCAGAGACAGGTAACTGATACTATTGGAGCCATCTTGTACAACAATCCACTGCATTTAAACGGTACTGGCCGACATACCATTAGTACCACAACACATGCATTGTACCTGTTAATAAACATGTACTTAATGATTCAAGCAGGCTATTCTGCGTTGAATGATACGCATACTTCCTCTTTTACCACCACTCCTAAGAGCACAGAACATAGCCTACATATATATCCTACCACAATTTACAGCAAATGAGCCTCATTCAGATCGAACAAAAGCATGGACGGAAGTGATCGGGCAGAAATAGGTCGAAATTCTAGGACACAGTAATTGCTAATTGGCGGAGTCAGTCAAGCGAGAACTGTAATTTTTGCGAGGCTGTTTTCGGGCTGCACGGAAACTTCCATAAACGCTGCTTTACAAATGCGATTTAATCCATTATCGGTCGTCCATAAACAGAATTTTGGTGTCTATTATGTACGTTAATGCATTTAACCGCCGTAAAATATTGGCCTTGCCTAAGTGAAGTCTTCACGAAGAGTCATATACATGGTATAGACGAAGAGTCATATACAGGGTAGCCTATAGGCCTATCCTATGGTAACTCCACCCGGACCACCTCGGACTATTCTTACGGACAACCCTTTTGACTCAACGCAGCGCTCGTGAATAAGCTGGTGCCCCGCGCTCGACTTTCAAGTAGCGCTTTAGAAATTTCGAGTTTACGATTACGATTACGACAGGGTGGACCAAACAATACACCCCTATGATGTTTTTGCCAATATCATATTTTTAGTTTTTAATTATCAGATATTAAATCATGGTTATAGGACTAATCAATAATAGTGAAAGCATATGCCTGTCAGTTATCAAATTCCTGGTTTAGTTACAATTACAGTTGGTCAACCATTTACGATCTAGTGTTCAGTGACTCAGTACCATAATATGGTGCTGATATGGCCACATTAGCCAGTTCTACTTTTCAGATAAATTTTAATGCCTCCTCTATTTCTTTGAGAACTGTTTTTAAAACTTGGTCTTGTGAAAAGACTGAAAAGGGGCTTTTAAGGTTTGAACGGTTAGCGGATTTATTTATTTATTTATTCATTTACTCATTTATTTATTTATTTATTTACTTATTTATTTATTTATTCATTTACTCATTTATTTATTTATTTATTTATTTATTTATTTATTTATTTATTCATTATATAACTCAACAATACATTTGCTGACGTTTCTGAATGTCATGCCTGATATAATTCAAAATAATACACATCTAAAGCTTGTTTTCCTGCCACTTACGATGGAACTCTATCTAAAAATGTGTAACCTGACTTATTATGAAAAACACATCTACAATACGTTGAGACATCGCAACGAGTTGTCTTTTAAAAAAATCGAAAATGCCGCATGTTGGACAGATGAACACATAGAACTTACCGCTGTTAGAATTATTGCAAAAGCAAGGTCATCTGTGTGCGATGCTTATCAGTAGCGCACAATGTCAAACAAGTACCTAAAGTGTTTTATCAAGTACCGGAGGTGGTTATCAAGTACTGGAAGTGTTTATCAGGTACCGGGAGTATTTATTAAGTGCCAGAAGTATTTGTCAAGTACTGGAAGCGTTCATTAAGTACAACAAGTATTTACCAAGTACCGAAAATATTCATCAAGTACCGAAGGTATTCATTAAGTGCTCGAAGTATTCATCAAGTACCGGAAGTGTTTATCAAGTTGCGGAAGTGTTCATCAAGTACCAGAAGTGCTCATCAAGTACCGGAAGCGTTTGACAATTACCGGAAGTGCTTCTCCAGCTGTCGTTGTAGATAGTCATCTATAGCTTTCGCCAATTCGTTATTATTAGTATACCGAGTTTTAGTATCAGTTATAGTTATAGTTAGGTCTAACAATAGCAATTTTTCGTTTTCTTCGTAACCGTCCGACTTTCAGTTATAGCTATCGTCAGCTGGAATTTATACTTCGGACAAGATAACTCAGAGCAAATAAAAGACCTTGTAATTGAAAACTTGGCGTGCGTGGTCCATTTTCCTGTTACCCAAGATCTCAGGAGCGTGTGTCAAACACTTCCTCTTCTTCTTCGGGTTCTCTGCCACCCACAGGCGCTAGGTTGCACTCTGCCAGTGCCAGTCCCAAGCCTCGATAAAGGAGGAGGGCGTCGCCAATGGTCTTTGTTACCACACCATGACGTTAAACAGCAAATACACACACACACAATGTCCGACGTCACCATCCATTTCGATGTTGAGCATCTTCCCTAAGCTTCGTGTATCCACTCGCCAACATGCATCAGTCCCTCGTCGTCTGTCGTGGTCATCCACTTCTTCGTTTCCCTTTCATTTTTCCTTCGACGATCGTTCTTAATATAGTGAAATCTAGAACACATGAGCACCATAAACAGCTGCTATGAATCAATCAATCAGTCTAAACCTCCATGGTCGACTTTTTGTCCGAATCGTATCGAAGGACCCTGATTCGACTCCTGGTCGAGTCAACCGCCGACAGATCCCCACCGGCGATCCTTCGACCTGTCGATGCGTTACAGCGATCAAGTTCAATAATCGTCTGCCTCGATTTGATGTTTGGAGAACAAGAACAAGACAGACCTCCTCCTCCTCCTCCACTTCCTCCACGCTGGTTCATTGCTGAGTAGGCGCCGCAGCAGTCCGGCGGAGACTGGTGCAAGAGCGGTGGCGACGACCGGCGGTGGATGCAAGGGCCGCAGTGGAGCACGTGACGAAACCCGTTCCGGAAGTTGGTGTTCATCCAGCAGTAGACGAGAGGATTGTAGCAGCAGTTGCTCATCGCGATCCAGTGACAAGAGATCCATATTGATTGGATGTTCTCGAAGGACCAGATGTCAGGATGGACGTCACCGATGAGTGTTATGCTGTGCAGTGGGAGCCAGCAGAGGGCGTAGATGACGACCACCGTTACCACCATCTTCACCATCTGTAATCGCACAACAACCACTCGATCATTATCATTGGCAATATCCATAGTCGTCGTCGCCGTCGTCATCATCATTGTAATTATCGTCGTCGTCATAGCCATTGTCGTCGTCATCGTCGTCGTCATCATCATCATCATCCTCATCCTCATCATCATCATCATCATCGTCGTCGTCGTCGTCATCATCGTCATCATCGTTATTGTAATCATCGTCGTCGTCGTCATCGTCATCGTCATCATCATCATCATCATCATCATCATCATCATCATCATCATCATCTTCAACATCGTCTTCAACATCGTCTTTCGTCGTCATCATCGTCACTGTCATCATCATCATCGTCGTCTTCGTCATCGTCACTGTCATCATCATCATCGTCGTCTTCGTCATCGTCACTGTCATCATCACCGTCATCTGCACACTGATTGGAAAGGTCGTGTAACCACGCGCTCGGGTTCATAGCAAATAAGAATAGCGTTGCAAAATAATAATAATATTCAGTCCAAATTTTCCCTCCAGTCTTCTCCCTTCGGCGACAACAAAAACCAGACGAGCTTCTTTTTTAGACCCCATTCGCATTTCCAATTTGTCACCCTCTCCTGCGGCCATTATTATTACGATATTCCCGAGTTTTTATTTCCTGGTTAAATATCTTCCCCATAGGTCTGTAGGCGTAGGTCTATACATTCGACGCAGCAAACTGTTTTTAATGTGAGTTTAAATGAAAACCGAAATAAAGCTAATAATATTCTTCTTCCCCGAAGACGAAATTATTGCGACTCTCTGCTACTATTTCCATCTTTATACTTCACCGTGAATATAATTATTATGGTCCACGGATGTCTTATTTTATAGCCTACCAATATAAAGAGTGAGAAGATTATCTTTATTGAACGTCTCGACATCTAGTAAACACTGTTTAAAGTAAGAAGACGCCGTATACACAATAAAGCGGAGCTCAGTAAGGAATGCAAATATATAATTATAACAGCTATGAAAATTTTAGTAATGCTACTATTGCCGCTCCCGGTACTACAGCTACCGCAACTATTAACCCACTATTAGGCCTACTATCCTACAACAATAACAACAACAATGACAGCAACTACTACTACTTATACTACTACTATTACTACTACTACCAGGGGCGGATCCATGGAGGCCAATCCGGACATCCCATTTAAAAATTGCATCGGACGTGGCTCCCCATTCGGTTTGAAATTAGCAATATGAATAGGGGTGTCATGGCATATTGGCCCCATTAAAAAATTGCATGGGACGTGGCCCCCCCCCATTCGGTTTTCGGCCGGAGGATTAGAAAAAGGTCATCAACTTTTTTGGCAGATGAAAAGGTACTTTTTCCTTCAGTCAAAGACCAATGACTAAAAAAGTCATCAACTTTTTTGGCGATCAATGACGAAATTTTTCCCTATCCCAAGACCAAAGATTTTGCCCCCTCCCCTTCGAGCAGTTTTGGATCCGCCACTGACTACTACTGCTAATACTATAATACTACTATTACTATACTACTACTATCACAACTACTACTGCTCCCGTCGTTCGGATAAAATTCGCATGAGAGACCGTTCGGCAATAAACGATCGCATAATAAACAGTCTTCTTCTTCTGTCGTTTTAACGACGGAGACGAGAAAGAAAGAAGTGAAGAACCATTACGAACGTTTCTTCCCATTCGAATCGATTCTTCGATGTCGACCGAATTACAAACACGAGAGACTTAAACTGACAACTTTTATGCTGACAATAACGCTTGACTCTTAAAAAAATGGATCCCTCGAGTGATGCAACCAATCAGAGGAAGACACGAGTCACACGACCGACAAAACGATTCTCTATATAAATGTAACTGGTCTATACTCATGTAATTGCCTTTTCATGGAACACGTTACCTTTTAAAACTCTTCGATGCTTTTACTACCTTGGATGTATTCTACTGCCCTGTATTTATTCTACTGCCCTGTATTTATTCTACTGCCCTGTATTTATTCTACTGCCCTGTATTTATTCTACTGCCCTGTATTTATTCTACTGCCCTGACATGTATTTATTTTACTGTCTTTAGCCTATTTGTATTTGCTCTAGGCCCACTGCTCTGTATTTATTGAAAATATCTCAAATTTGATTTCGCTCTTCAACCTATAGATCGCATTTTGCTGTCTCAGATTGATTTTATCGGAAGATTTTGGTGTGATCTAAGACAATTTTTTTTATTACTTTGCAGCAAAATCAATCCGCGATATATACGCAAGATATAGTCGACGGAAAAGGATATATTTATCCTACATTATTCAGCCAATATTCCGGTTGCATTGAGACCGCCATGATTGTGTCGAAAAGACAGTTTATCGGTTTCCGCCTATAACGGCGTTCTCGTTAATGAAAACTTATTATATAGAATCTGGATGACCAGTCGACGTTTGTGGCTCACAGTAGGGGTGTCGTCTACACGTTAGTCTTTCTTTTCCCATTTCATACTTCATAGGCCCAATGTGCTACTGCTCTCGAGCCATGAGAATCACTAGAGGGATCTAGGACACACACGCGCACGTACACACACATATGCACGCACGCACGTGCACGCACGCGTAAATATACACACGTATGCACAAATACACACACGCACGCACACGCGCGCACTAATCAATGGTCGCAAGTGCACAAGTATACGCAGATACAGACGCAGAAGCTCGGGTGATAAAACATGGACACACGCAAGCAGTCCCTGATCAATGATCATGCAAACAAGATTGCATCTGAATAGCCTGTTTACTCTATTCTATTCTTAACAAATCTCTGATAATAATAGATAGTCCGTGCTGACCAGTTCTCTAGACAGCAACGAAAGTGGTGTGACCTTTTCTGTGCTTCATTTTCGTGAGTTGCTTCACCAAAATTTCTTTAGCCGTAACTGAACTGGGAGCGCGCCTGACAAGACTTTTTAAAGCGCACTGTAATATATGGGAAGTAGTCAAGTAGTGGAAGAAGAAGAAGAAGAAGAACAAGAAGAACAAGAACAAGAGCAAGAACATGCTTTCTTTATTGCCAGCATACTCCCCGAAATACATTATTTTTGGAATGAACGAGTATGCTGGCAATAGAGTAAGCATGCAGAAATACGTTGTTAAACAGCATGTGCTTCAAATGCACTTGCTGTAGCATACACAAATACATGTAGTCCATATCGTGTAGATTTTACAGAGTACGGTAAGTAAGCCAATATATTCAATGCGAATATATAGGCTAATGGCTTCAACTATAGTTACTGAAAAGATGGTATAGATTTCACAGATTCATACGAATATAATAGGCTAATGATCCATGCATACAGTATTCTGTCGATAGGGGAAATCTGAAGATGGCCACAGAGAATACATGATAAGCCGAGACTCGAACGGGGAACAGTTAGACTCCCTCTTGGTATTTTCCTCCAGTGCTCAAAATAGTAAAAAGAAGTGACTGCACGCCTCTGACCTTTCAAGGTGCTGGACGAGTAAGTGGCAGGACGGTGCACAGAGTCCACAGACCTGAAAATAAGTGCGTTGAAGATTATGACCGCTCTGTCACATTTTACGCCTGTCATCTTACTTTTACTTTTATTCTTCTGCTTCTTTTTGTACTTCTTGTACTTCGCATTGTTCTTCTTGTACGTCACATTCGTCATTTCTTGTCGGTGTTGTTCTAGTTACATGTACTTCTTCTTGCTATTCTTCTTTCTGCCTCCAGTCACTCTTGTTCTTGTTCTTCTTGTTCCTCTGCTTATTCTTGTTCTACTTCTTCTTCTTCTACTTCCCATTATTCTTCTAACACGTCATATTCGTCATTTTTTCTTGCTGTTATTCTCGTTTCTTCTTCTTGTCAGTCTTCTTCCTGGTTCATGCCGTTCATGTTCTTCGTCGACTTTTTTGTCCTCTTCTTCTTATTCTTACACCAAAGCGTCTACACCGATTCGTCTCAATCTGCAGGCGTCATATTAACGCCGGACGGAACCAGAAATAAATGAACCCGAGTGCTAGCTCACACTTACATAACTTCACTGCAATGTATGCAAAACGGACCCGATTGGTCCTGTAATATAATGTAGACCTATTACGTACATGGACGTCTAAATTGAACTGTCAAAAGTTTCATTTTTTGTCACGCCAGTTATGTATGCAGGACTGAAAAAGATAAAGAAATATATTATATGCACACAAGCATTATGCATGTGTGTATGTATGTGTGTATGTATGTATGTATGTATGTATGTATGTATGTATGTATGTATGTATGTATGTATGTGTGTGTGTATGTATGTATGTATGTATGTATGTATGTATGTATGTTTGTATGTATGTATGTATGTATGTATGTACGTATGTATGTACGTATGTATGTATGTATGTATGTATGTATGTATGTATGTATGTATGTATGTATGCATGCATGTATGCATGTATGCATGTATGCATGTATGCATGTACGCATGTACGCATGTATGCATGTATGTATGTATGTATGTATGTATGTATGTATGTATGTATGTATGTATGTATGTATGTATGTATGTATGTATGTATGTATGTATGTGTGTATGTATGTATGTATGTATGTATGTATGTATGTATGTATGTATGTATGTATGTATGTATGTATGTATGTATGTATGTATGTATGTATGTATGTATGTATGTATGTATGTATGAACACTTATTATAGCGCCTCTAGACCTTGTAAGACGAGAATATTTGAAAGATAAGACCGTCAAAGGTTTTAGCGAATAGCGAAGTGTCCCCCCCCCCCCCCCGTTATAAGACATAAGATTAAATAATGAACCATTGTAGTCGCGCATGCACGTTGCTGGCACTTAGAGCGGTGGTCGTTTTCTAATAATATTTTGACCCGAAATAAAACCTCGTAATTCGGACTATTTACTAGGGCGTAACTGTTATTATTATTAACTCAATTGCATGGGATGCCTGTCTTTCGCTTACCTGCATTGCGTACGGTAGGTAATTTTATAGGCGGAAAGCCTGAGAACAATGTTATTCTGTAGTTGTTTCGGTAGCTTATCAGCGTTATCACGCGACTTAAGCCAGGTATTGCCCCGGGGAGAGATCGGTACAACAGTAGGCTACTTCAGAGAAATGAGAGCTTTAAAAAGATTCTGAGTGCTATTATAATACTCAGCTCTGAGATGTTTAGAAAGGAGTTGCTATATTAAGAATCTTACTACTTACAGGCACAGTTACATACGCGTGTATGCAATGCATGCATACACACATGCATAAATAGTATGCGGTTCCTGACAAAAACGTCTCCTGACAAAATGTCCCCGACAAAATAAACTAGTATTTACCAGTTTATGTTTGTGCCATTTTGTCGGCGACATTTTGTCAAGCGACAATTTTTGTCGCTGCATGCCACGCATTTTGTCACTACAACATTTTGTATGTGCGCATGCAATTTTTGCATGTATTCGTGCAAGATATATATACTTAATGCATGTATATTGCGAACGTTGATAGACTATACAATATACATGCACGAATGCATGTATACACAAAATGTATACATACCAGCAACACGGGCGTCGCCACCATAGGCCTATAGGTCGAGGCAAGTCATTTGAGTATAAACTGCCTATTTTATTCTTGACCTGCTTTATGACCTGCTAAAAAATCTGGAATTTTTAATATCTTCCTTACATTTAACTTCTTTGGCATGCTTAATAACTCCATTATACCATGAATGGCATGACGAGACCTGCTAAAATTGTATATAGATGATACCGCCATGCACTGACACACACGCCCACGCAGGCACACGCACGCACACACACGATATTTAAACTTAGAAAAATCGCAGCGCAGGCCAAATAATTATTATTGTATGTATAGAACTATAGATGTACAGGTCAAGAGAGAATTTATACTGAGACGGCACGTACTGTATATAAAAATTATACACACATGCAGTACGTATAACGTCGTATATACTATATAGGCTATAAATACATATATATAATTATATGTATATATATAAACAGTATACTATATATATAAAATAGAACGCATAAGGAGAATTGAATGCGGCAAGAGACATGTCGAGTCTTAGTCGTGATTTGAAGTCCGGAACAGTATTTGCAAAGCGAATGGATTGCCCGATTGAGCCCTGGAGTGGACGTACAGCAGGAGAAAGACTGCGCCTGCCAAGGTCTCTGTTTGATGATGATGATGATGATGATGATGATGATGATGATGATGATGATGACGACGGTGATGATGATGATGATGATGATGATGGTGATGATGATGATGATGATGACGACGACGACGACGATGATGATGATGACGATGATTGTGGGGCGCGGTGGTGTAGTGGTGGGTTAGGTGCCTTGGAGCCGTAGTTTTCCAGGTTTGAATCCACCCTCAAACCGCAGCGAATACGGACCTCTTCGACAAGTCCTTCACGTGCAATTGCTCGACTGCTCAGCGCTTCGGCGTGAAACTCCAATGCATGTGTTCGCGCTGTAGTCGGGAGCGCCTCTGAGTAGATAGCTTGAAGAGGCGCTATAGCAAATGCGAGAAATGAATAAACGAATAAATATAAAGGTCATACTGAGGAGCTGAAGCCACAGCTTCCGGGACAGACGAGTCCGCTGGTGGGCGAAGCTTTCTGGACTGATCTGTATAAATTATAGTAGAATGATGTTTAAGAAGGACAAATGCCCAGAGGCAGGTCCAGGGCTGTTTTTGCGTGCAGTTGTACACAAAATGTGCAGTTATAAATGGATTTGCGCAGTTGTAGAAGCATTTCTGTACATTTAAAACTAGCAGGAAATGGTCATTGTCCTCTGATTAAATGCAATTTACCATGGAGGATGGGAAGGAAAAGGAATGAGTTGTGCAGTTCCAAAAAATCCTTATTAAAACAGTCCTGTCATGGTCAATAGATTTTAAAAAATGTCACGACCCATGATGACCGAGGGGAGAGCAGAAGCAGAAGAAATCCCTAAGGTGTGATGATGCAAGCATGGGCGGATACTTGGCGACTTGGAGACCCTTCAAAAAATAGCTGATCACGTTGTTTAGTCATTCGCTCATTTGGTCGGAATTCTCTTCATATGACGTTACCAGCATTTTTCCAATTAACCGTAATCGTAATCGTAAACTCAAAATTTCTAAAGCGCCACTCGAAAGCCAAGCGCGGGGCACCAGCTTATTCACGAGCTAACCATGTGCATGTCCTCACACTTAAGTATTGGGGGGGGACACATGTATGGACGCCGTTGGACGGGCCCCCCCCCCCCAAAAAAAATTGAGGGACCTCCCATTGTTCTCCCTCAATCTGCGCCCATGGATGCAAGGCGCAGAACCATAAAGACAATTGCGCATAGCAGCATATGGGTTTATGACTGTATGCATGTATCTATGTTAGGCCTATATGTATGTAAATGTATGATTGTATGTACGCATGCATCAAAACAATTTATATTGCGCGTTTTAAGTGCATCACACAGCCGATAATGTCGCTTAAGATCTGCATATTGTGACGGAGAAGCCTTGAAATTCCAAGAAATGATAAATTTATCAGATTTTGGCATCATACATGAATTATAGATTTTATATGTTGACAGACAGACGGAGAGGGGAACTTGAGAGATAGACGGAAAGGCAGACAGACAGACAAACAGAGACAGAGACAGACAGAGACAGACAGAGAAACACAGAGATACGGAAACACAGAGAGAAACAGGAAGAAACAGCGAGAAACAGAGAGAGAAACAGGGAGAAACAGAGAGAAACAGAGACAGACAAAGGCGGAGACAGACAGAGACAGACACAGAAGGACAGAGAGACAGAGAGACAGAGAGAAACAGAGAGAGAAACAGGGAGAAACAGAGAGAAACAGAGACAGACAGAGACGGAGACAGACAGAGACAGACAGACAGACATACAGACAGAGACAAAGAGAGACAGATATAGACAGAGACACACAGGCAGACAGACAGATACAGAGAGAGAGACAGAGAGCAACTGATCAACACGATAATTTAACTGACGAAAGAAAGATTAAATCGTTCACGCACAGAAAGTCAACGTCAGACTCTGTCAATAACCTGAACAGCTTTAACATCAGAAGCCGCAGAATCCGCTGTTGTTAACAAGGAGACTTGAGACGGAAATTGATCGCCCTCTTGAACAACAACAAGAAGACGGACGGATACAGGAAGAAACACAGAGACAGACGCAAAAGCACATAGAGTGACATAGACAGATAAGCATACACAGACACACACTGCCATAGAGATGGACAAAGGCAAACACCACATGTATGCGTGGATCGCCAATTCATATTGTAGGACTTATTGCTCCGATCTAAGTGTTTCCTTTAAGTTGCGCAAATAAACATCGGCCAATAATAAAATTTGCTTTCGACGGAATTGTTACACAGAAATATGCGCTACAAAAGCATCGATGCGCGAACAACCCTATAAGCATAAACTATTCTGAGGATGGATTGGTGAACGAAAGATTGATGTCTGTATGTGCACTTGTTGTAGCGCCCCTTCAAGGTTGCTGCTCAGAAGCGCTCCCGACTACAGCGCGGACACTGAAGTGCTGAGAAATTGCGAGTGAAGGACTTGCCAGGGTCCATACGCGGGGGCTTGAGGGGGATTCGAACCTGCAACCCTCCGGCTCCTAGACAACGAACATACCTACTACACAACCGAACCCCACAATGGATGTCTGAATGTCTGTCGGTCGGTCTGCCTGTCTGTCTGTCTGTCTGTATGCATTGTGTGTAGGCCTATATATTGCATCAATCACGTCAAAACACTTGGTACGAACATGTTACCAACGTACAGGATTTTACGCTCAGACCTATAGACCTATTTACACAGTACGTGTGAAACATTCATCAAAATTTTGCTCTTTTATTATATACACAATTATACAATCAGTTCGTATTGAAAGCGCCGTTCTAAGCGGAAAGACTGATTTTCCAGTGAAATCAAAGTAAATCTCTTCACGAATTTCATGATTAGGTGGTGACAGATCGCTTGTAATAATAATTTCCTCTGATCAACACAAAGTCATGTGTTGTGCTCGTCATATAGGCTATACAGGCCGCGAAGTCGTTCGAAAGACATAAAACACGTCGTCACATTCGTCTCAACAAGCAGACGTTCATTTGCTAAGTGCGCGCATAATAAAGTACCCCGATGACGTCATGGTTACTTGCGCACGCAATAATAATGACGTCCGGTGACGTCACGCTTTCTGCGTAAACACGAAACGATTTCAATAATGTGGTGAGCAGGCAGGCGAACGGACCGGAATAAATAAATTCTGGTGTAGCAGATTAAATCCGGTCAGTGTTTATGATCTTGCGACAATAATTAATAACGTCTTGTATATTTATATTTAGACGATTGATTTTAATCTGTTATCGAACTGGTTAGCTTTAAAGAGAAATGAGGTTCATAATCAATGCTCGTACCACAACCATCATCACCATCACCACCGTCATCACTATCGTTGCCACAATCATAATCATAATTATCATCACTACGCCATCATTGTCGTCGTCTTCGTCATCGTCGTCATCATCATCATCATCATCATTGTCATCGTCGTCATCATCGTCATCGTCATCGACGTCGTCGCTGCCGTCGTCGTCGTCAACATCATCATCATATCATCGTCGTCATCATCATCATCCTTATCGTTCTCGCCATCATCATCATCATCATCATCATCATCATCATCATCATCATCATCACTGCCATCATTATGACCACCATTAAGATACCCATTTTCATCATCATCATCATCATCATCATCATCATCATCATCATCATCATCATCATCATCATCATCATCATCACTGCCATCATTATGACCACCATTAAGATACCCATTTTCATCATCATCATCATCATCATCATCATCATCATCATCATCATCATCATCATCATCATCATC
>OX243828.1:10696558-10714058 GCA_945859605.1 Lumbricus rubellus
ATGGATGGAAAAATCACAGACAGACAGACAACCAGACAAAAGGATTGACGGACAGATAGAAAGACAGACAAACGGACAGACAGATGGACGTGCATGCATACATGCATGCATGATGCATACATACAAACACGGACCGTGACGGACGAACAGACGTACATGTGTCTGTCTGTCTGTCTGTCTGTGTGTCTCTCTATGTATGTATGTATGTATGTATGTATGTATGTATGCACGTATACACGAAGACGGACGTTGATATAAACGGATTTCTTGTATAAGTGCTGTCAATAACAATCATTGAGCAACGTTCGCATAACGGAAGAACAGATAAAGCGCACTTCTTATTTTGGGCGCTGTAAAAATCGACCTGTGCATTTGAATAAACGGTGCACGCAAGACACGCAGACACAGACACACTGACCAACGGACAGACACACAAACGGACGCACACAGACATGCAAGCACACAGACAGATGAACAAATAGACGCAGAGACAGACGTACGCAGAGACAGGCACGCAGACAGGCGCTCTGACCGGCGGACAGACACACAAACAGACAGACAGACAAATGGTCAAACAGACAAACATACGCAGACAGACACACACACACACAGACAGACGGACAATTGGACAGACACACAGCCACACACAAAGACAACAAACACACTCACAAAGGCGGATACACAGACAGAACGACACACAAACACACACACAGACGGACAGACACATAGTCACGCAACAGACAGTCTGCCGTCTGTCTGTCGGTCAAAAACGTAGACGCAATTTCCTGCGAATACTGCCACTGTCAACGGCGAGACCTGTCTTAGCAAGGTCTTAGCAGCAGAGGGGGGGGGGGGAAGGAAGACATCGCAAGGCCGAACCATCAGGGCAACTAATGTCACTTAGTGTCTCTGCTTTCATTTGTCCCTCTCTCTGTTAGTGTCTGTCTAAAGGAACCCCCCCCTCCCATCGCTCTATGACTCCTCTTCATTCCCATCAACACAAACGGACACACACAGACAGGCAAGCACACAGACAGACAGACAGACAGACAGACAGACAAACAAACAAACAGACAGATGCCTCTGTCGTGTATATAGCTGTCTCTTTCAAGCAAACGGCTCTGCAGTCTGAAGTGGAAAGAGTGGAGCGGACATGGGTAGGCCTACAGAGACTAAGGGACGGACATAGGTAGGCTTACAGAGACTAAGGGACGGACATAGGTAGGCTTACAGAGACTAAGGGACGGACATGCTAGGCCTACAGTTCATATTTATCATCATGCAATACCTGCACGACATGCTGTGCAAACGGAAAGAAAAAGCAAATTTAAATCACCCATAGTCTTACATCGCGTGTTAGTATATGTCTACCCAGGCTACCCTTATTTAATTTTACATGATTTCAATGGGGGAGGGTGTTCAAACACCCCAAACACCCCCTCTCTAAATACACTGCACTGTGTAAAATTAAACGGCAGAAACTGAGCACGGGAATTGCAGATCTTGTCGCGAAAAAAGAAAGGTCCCTTGAAAAAAGTACACCACCGTTTCCAGATGTAAACTGCAAGCATAACGGATATCCGGGTGTCCGATTAAACTGCTCCGATGAGCTCCGATTGCGAATCGGAGATTGACGCGGGAATTTTTGCCGCTGTAAATGACGCGGCAATAATTTAACTCTCCGCATATTATAACGTGGTAATTATGGACCGCATATGGGCGCTACAATTTCGGCAAATATACTGCGGCGGTAATGGAGTATGAGCGAACAATAAAATGACTGCCATCATGCCATGGCGGTAACTACAACAGTTCGTAATTTATAGCATAATTAAACGCCGTGCATATTCGTCTTAACTCATGCATATTTTAATTTCAAAAATGTTTTCACTAGGCAATTTTCCATTGGTGTATAGGCCTACATGTATGTATACATTTCCCTCTTCCATAAGAAAATTAATAGTCAGTATACTCGGCTAATGCAAGATAAGATAATTTGTTCCAGTATGTATGGGTGTGTGCGTGTGTGTGTTTTATCAATTCTATTAGCGACACAAATAACTTTGTAAGCTAAAATTGTCTTGCTTGGAATTTTAATTGGTGATAACTTTTTGCAGGTGATGTGCTATAGTCAGGGTCGCAGTAAGGCTGATATCGATGCGGGCCTGCAGTGCATGCTGTGATTGGCCTCAGCTATACGACAACCCACTTATCTGCCACGCATATAATCGGCATATTTATATTAATATTGCTGGCCTTCAAAACAGGGAACCCGAGTGCTGGAGCAACCTTGGAACCCATCTTAAATAAGGCCTGGAATACTGGATGTAATCTTGCGGGTGAAATGGAGTGGAGATAGTAGAAAACCTGTGGCGATTGGGACAGAACTTCTGAGTGTGGTGTGGCCACGAGGGATGAGATTGTCTCCCCGCCGCCTCACTCTCTGCTGTAAACCACAGCAAGACAATTATTGGTTTGCGACTGATTAAAATAATTACGAGTTTTGTCTGCGGGTGTCTATTATAATGCATGACAATGTTATGGTCGAATGAGACCAGACACTACAGTGACTATACACGTAATAGCCTATGATTAGCAAATTTAGCAGACCAAAAATTATAAATATCTCTCCCTTTCCTCATCTCCTTCTGCCCTAGCTCTCCGTCTTCCTCTCGCTTCATCTTTGCCTGTCTGCCTGTCTGCCTGTCTGTCTGTCTGTATGTCTGTCTGTCTGTCTGTCTGTCTGTCTGTCTGTCTGTCTGTCTGTCTGCCTATCATCCTCTAGGAATCAACATCCCGCCATTATCGCATGCCTGGCTTTTGCATTTGACCTCTTTCAATTGAAACCTTTGGTCTAAAATTCGGTCTTTTCGCAACACGTCAAGTTCTTATTTCGTTGATATAAATATCTGACGAGACTGCTGCCATACATGTAGACTGACTATGGTAGTGTGGTTGGTGAGTCATGTGTTTCCCACAAGGGTGTATTTTAAAGTTGTGTGGTGCTGAGTTAGTTAACAGTAAAGAATGAACATTCACAATAGAAGATTAGATCTCTCTCTCTTGAGGAGAAAAGCGAATCTGTGTAACTGCACTTCCGCTTTTCTCAGAGAGAGACTGTGAAGAAGATGGTCTATTAAGCTAATTATATTATATACTAACTAGTGGATATATGAAGTATATATAATACGAATTGTTGAAGAGATCAGACTATATATAGGCTATATATATATATTGTGTAAACTATATACATACATGCATGCATGCGCAGTGCTAAAAGTGTAAAAAAGTGCCTGGACGTCCCTTATCCTTCCAAAAATAAGTGCCAGGACGCCGCATTCATTTTCAGGTGTGCTGGCCAAATAAGTGGCAGGACGGCATACAGAATTGAAAATAAGTGCCAGGACGCCGTCCATGACCGTTCTGCCACACTTTAAGACCTGCATGCATTGTTGAAACGAAAAAACACCCATCACTCCAGTCTCCATATCCGTTCCGACTAACTCCACTCTCCGCCCACTTTCCCATGCATGCTGGTTCCCGGACAATTCGGACTGAACAATTCTTTGCAGCCCAAATTCGTGATGGGACTTCTCCATCACCCAAAATGTATACTGTCGAGACTAATATTAATCTGGCACCTCACTGTATATCGGGCATAAAACAACCATGGGCCTATAGGTATGAAACTTACATTGATCTAAATGAGATGCATGTCTATAAGCTGATAATTTACTGCATTTAGCTACTAATTTCAGTGTCTTATTTCTGTTGGATAAATTTTAGAAGATCAGTCAATATTTGCTTGGTGCCATATAATTTTATTTCATACCATTGATAAACAAAAGTTTCATAGCCGTATAAGAGCAATACTTTTACATGCACTCCGAATAATTGTCCGGGTCCGAATTGTCCGGTCCGAATTGCCCGGCGCCGAATTGTCCTGACACCCCATGCTACATGTATACCAGTTCCATCCCAGGACTGCCCTGCGTTACCATCACGACACCCACCGACCCATTAATGTAACAAATTCAGCTGTACCTGAAACGTTCGCTGGGGACAACCCTCCGCCCCATCTCACCCTCTTCCCAGCCTTCGAACCCGACAACACCAGACACCGCCTACGTGTATGTATATATAGTACAAGCAGCGTGCTCCAAATAATTGAATAAATGACTATTTACATATATATATATATATATATATATATACATTATACAACTATATATATTAGTATGCATATATATGTAATAAAAATATTATATATTATAATATATATATTGGTGTACATATATATATATGTAATATATATTTTAATATATACACGTGATAGATATATATATATATATATATATATATATATATATCATCTACCGGCGATGAGCCCACGGTTCGAGATGATAAATATATATGATTATATATATATATATATATATATATATATATATCTAGGATTGTGCGCCACTTGCAATTGAATAAACACGCATTACATGGTCAGATCCTCAGAGGTCTCTATCATGTCAGCTGCAGAGGCCGCAGCTGACAATTTCAATGCTCCATGGCTCTTATCGAAAAGCCAATCGACTACTGCAAGATCCTTGCGTCTTCGAACGTCTCGGTGGAGTTTTGAAAATAGGAGCTACATAAAATGGGTCACTTTGCTGCTATAATAGCATCAAGAATAGCTTTCAAAGAAGTTTTAGAAGCTTTTCATGAATATTCGGACGCATGTATACAAAGACATGAATGCATACAAAGACATAAATGCATGCATGCTTGCATGCATATACAAAGAAGCATAATTATGCACAGGAATCAATTTTGTGCGCAGTGTATAATTATAGGCCTATTCTATACAAGCATTGCAACATGCAAATTTTTTTGCGAGTGAGCATAATTGTACAGGCTCTATACGCATACGCACATGAATGCACACACACAGGCATACACAATGAATGCATACATAAAACGCACATGCATACATGAATACATACATATATACATACATAAAATTATACACACACGTATAGCCTTATATAATATAGAACACATTTCTGCGTACAGTAAACCTTCGCACAAAATCCAAATCTGTAAGATGATGGATTTGCTTTTGGTTGTTGATTGACATCAGTTAGAAAGTGTCTGGCTCGTCAGATCAGAGAGACAGACAGACAGACAGACAGACAGACAGACAGACAGACAGACAGACAGACAGACAGACAGACAGACAGACAGACAGACAGACAGACAGACAGGCAGACAGACAGACAGACAGACAGACAGACAGGGACCGAGACAGACAGACATACAGACACAGAGAGAGACAAAGAGAGAGAGACATGGGGTTGCGCTCTGCCTCCAATTATTGCAACGCAACGAACAGCGAAATTGGTGCATTAGGCAAATTTCATTCTGCCATTGTTGAAAGAAAGTGAAGGATCGCCGTGCGGAGAGAAGGGGAGAGAAGAGAGGGGAGCAAAGGAGAAGAGAGGAAAGGAGAAGAGGGGAGAAGAGGGGAGAGGCTAGGAGAGGAGAGGCTAGGAGAGGAGAGGCTAGGAGAGGAGAGAAGAGAGGCTAAGAGAGGAGAGGCTAGGAGAGGAGAGGAGAGGAGAGGAGAAGAGAGGAGAGCAGAGCAGAGCAGAGCAGAGCAGAGCAGAGCAGAGCAGAGCAGAGCAGAGCAGAGCAGAGCAGAGCAGAGCAGAGCAGAGCAGTGCAGAGCAGAGCAGAGCAGAGCAGAAGAGAGTAGAGGAAAGGGTTGGAGAGAAAAGGAGAGAATAGAAGCAGAGAGAAGAAGAATGCTGACGAGAAATGACGAGAGGAGAGTTGGTTAGAGCTGAGCAGAGAAGAGAAGAGGACAGCAGAAGTGGAGTGGAAATGAGTGTAGCGATCAGAACTGTGTAGTGTGTACGGCTCAATTGTCTCATTGGCGATATATGAACAATATTTATGTAGCGACAGCAGATGTTTTGGAGAGATAATTATTAGAGGAACGGCCACAACTGCTCACTGTGAACAGACGTTTGCGTTGTTTGTGAATAACGAACGTGAGGAAAATCTCATCGCTAGTAGCGAGGAATTCTGAATTGATGTATACCGCCTCAGGTGACAATATTATTGATAAATTGCCGCTGTAATTATGGTCTTTGTTCTCATTTGATATTGTAGGCATAGAGCGTAGGAATAGGACAATAGGACAATATCAATTGTTGTGTCTTCCCAGGACATCGTCGTGTCTTCTGTTGCAGTTGCCAGCCTCTGTCTAAGTTTGTGTGAATTGTTATTATGTCTTCTTTTGTCTTTAGATGTCGATTTCACACTCTTTCACACCTTGCCTCTTTTGTCTCATTGCTTAGCGTTCTCTCTCTCTTTTTCTTTCTCTGTCTCTGTATCTCTCTTTCTCTCTGTCTTTGTCTCCCTGTCTCTCTTTCTCCCTCTCTCTCTCTCTTTCTCTCTGTCTCTATCTCTCTGTCTCTTTGTCTCTGTCTCTGTCTCTGTCTGTCTCTGTCTGTCTGTCTCTCTGTCTGAGACAGATACAGAGAGATAGAAACGAGTGAAACAGACAGCCAGACAGAGTGAGAGAGAGAGAGTGAGTGAGAGTGAGAGCGAGAGTGAGGAGGATAGGAACGAATATAAGGTACAAAAAAGACGCTATCTATCATGTGGACAGGTATACATAGATAATTTGACGGAACATTGATTCTGAGAGGGTAAACAGACAGACATCCTTTCAGAATCAACATCTGGCCATTAATTATCTATTTAACTGACAACATTGGTGCTCACATATATTTTTTAGGAGGGGCAATGCACAATAGACACGATCAAAAAATTTCGCAAGAACTTGACACTGCAAAAGAAGAAATTAAGAACGCGAATATTATGTACTTTCAGCCAGGTTTCCAAATGTAGATTTTAAGTTTCATCTTGTTTATCGTTAGCATAATCTGTGTTTTTGGCTCGATGAAATTGATTAAAATCCAATAATTTGTAGTTAAAGCTAGATCTCAATTTTCCCCGGGAAGGAAGGTGCTCCCTCTTGCCAGTGGTGCAGTGTAAGGAAAGTGCTCCTTCTTGCCCATATTCCTGACATTTGTTTGTTTTTTGTTTGTTTGTATGTATGTGTACTTGTTATAGCGCCCCTTCAAGATCTCTCTACTCAGAGGCGCTCCAGAATGCAGAGCGGACACTGCATCGGAGTTTCACACCGAAGCGCTGAGCAATTGTGAGTGAAGGACTTGCCCAAGGTTCTTACGCGGCGAGGTGGATACGAACCTCGAACCTTCCGGCTCCAAGGCAACGACGGAACCACTACACCGGTCACCGCTCCTTCTTGCTCCTCTTGTCAGTCAGTCTCTCACTTCCTCCTCCTATATTTGTCTTTCTATCCTCTTGCTCCTCTCTCCTCTGTCTGCCTCTCCGTCCGCATCCTACTCTTGTACACATTTTTGGACCAGCAAAAGTGTGTGTGGGGGGCTGGGGCAAAAGGAGAGAATAAAGACCTAGCGACATGGATAGATAGGTCCGCCTAACGGGGCGAAAGTCCTTTGTGTGAAACCAAACCGATGGATGTAAGCGCATTGTGCGACATGCCAAGACACTCTGGCGGCGAGGAAAAGAATTACACGAAATAGCTGCGCGTCAGAGATCGCGCGATTTAGTGACGATAGGGGGCAACCCTCTCTCATTCCTCTTCCAGCTGCAGATAGCAGGGAAATCGTGCGTGCAACACACGGTCGGAGAAGGGGTCGGGGAGACGGGGGCTCGCCGATCTATTTATTACCGGTCGTGATACGCATGAGAAAGTCAATTGCCGACCCGAGTCTGCGATCATGTACATGGGCGGAGTTTATCAGGGGCTAGGGGGAGCTAAGCCCCCCCAAGAAGGCCCAGATTCAGGTTTTTTACCATGAAAATGGTATCTTTTCCGGGTTTAGCCCCTCCAAGAAGGCATTAGCCCTCCCAAGAACGGAAACCAAACTCCGCCCATGATCATGTAATCGTAATTGTAAGCTTCACGTAATAATTATTTTCTCCTTGCGCTGCAGTAATGCTGAGCGCGAGCACTGGCTTATTCACGAGCGCTGCGTCAAGTTAAATGGGTTGTCAAGACAGGGTCAGTGGCGGCGCCAGGATTTCAGGTTTGGGGGGGCTGAAGCCCTAAGCCCACCTAGAGCATTTTTCTGAAGCGCCGAAGGCGCGATGCTGCGAGTGCCGAAGGCACGAAGCCATACCGACTAGGGGGTCTGGGGGAGCGTCGTAAGCTCCCCCAGCGGGGTCTGGGGCGGAGCCCCAGCCGCCAGCGCATTTTTAGCTCTGTTGACCTCAACTAGAGCCCCTTTTAGGCTCTTTTTTGCCAGCTATTTATGAACGATAAAATCATGAAAACTTAAATAAGAAGTCGTTTTGCAAAGTCGCAGACTAGCTACTAGTATGTCAAAAAAAATTTGTAAAAGTAATGGGCTTAGTCTTTACTTTAATCACAGAAGTTAAAAGTTTAGGCCTATAGCCTAACAAGTTTATAAGTATACCGTCATATGGGTAGGCCTACTATATAAAAAAGCCATAGGGGCATGTCATATGTAGGCATTTTTACGAGTACAACCAGTGGCGGCGCCAGGATTTGAACACAAGCCCTTCCTCCCAGGGACGCAAGCAGAACAATTTCCTTAAGGGCGGTAATTTTGCATGCGCTGGAGGCGCGAAGCTGCAAGTGACGAACGCACGAAGTTCATACCGACTAGGGGGTCTGAGGGAGCGTCGTAAGCTCCCCCAGCGGGGTCTGGGGCGGAGCCCCAGAAACCAGAGCGTTTTTCGCTATTGACATCGACAGGAGCACGTTTCAGGCTCTTGTTTGCTAACTATTTATGAACGATAAAGTCATGAAAAAATTTGAATTTCCACATTGCAATAATAGCATTTTGGGCTGTCATTAAATTTTTTAGTAAATAGCTCATCATTTCAATGCTGAAAGTCGTGGATTATGACTTCAAAAGTGTCTCCTTGTTTTTAAATTTTTTGGATATCAGCACTTTAATGGTAACATTTTAAGCTGTCATCTCTACAAATTTATCATAATTATTTCATTGCTGAAAGAAATGGTTTATGATTTCAATAATGTTCCTCCATCCATGTATAAATTATCGAATTCCACACTGCAAAGGTATACCAGTTTTTCTCTCGTCCTAGCAAAAATTGTTCATGATGGATAAACAGTAGATAACACTCTATAAATTTACACTGACACTCCTGAGATAAGCCTATTTATGAAATATTGGGGAGAACAGTACCTCCGTTCACAACCACAAACTTCGGAGTCTCGTGAACCGTCCCTTGGCCCCCAAGTCTTCAGCCCCTTCTGCTGTTGCAAAATGATAAATGATCACCCCATTTCCCAATGTATAGTTGTGTAGAACTACCGGCGTAGCCCTTCAGGAGGCCGGCGGGCCAAACATGGTGCACATAACCCCATCACGGTCTGCGGCGCATTCTTATTTGCATAAGCATCGACGTGCTATTGTAGTGAAATTCAAAATTGCTGTCCTTGTGAAAATCAGCCCCTTCCTCCGCCCACTCGGACTCAACACCCTTCTCCTGCCAGCCCGGACTCACACCGGGCCAAACCTCAGCCCCTTCCTCCGCTAGCCCGGACTCACACCGGCCCGGACCTCAGTCCCCTTGCCCCCCGGGCAGACCTCAGCCCCTTACCACTCGCCGCCTTGAACCTCCAGCCCTTTTCCCCCGCTAGCCCGGGCTCAGACTGGTCCGGATCTTAGCCCTTTCCCCCGCCAGTTCAAACCCTCCGGTCCTCTTCCCTCTTCTAGACCCGTCCGGACCTCAGACCGGTCGGTACCTTAACCCCCTGCCCCGCCATTGCGGATCTCTGCTCCTTTCCTTCGCCATGCCGGTTCGGACCTCAGACCGGCCCGGACCTCAGCCCTCTGTTCCCTGCAGCTCCATTAGGGTATAAATAAGAGGACTGTATGCATGCTAGTGTTGAGTCGCAGAGAGAGTCGATGTCCGGGAGTCGAGCCCAGTCATAATTGATGTCTCACATGTGAGTCGATATGTGACCGTCCGCCGCAGTTGAGGTCCGGAAATAAGATAATAATAATAACAACTTTTAAACCGATACATGGACATTCATTGCCTTTTGCTTTAGGGTGAGGCTGAGTCACATTTATTTTAGCGGCTTAGCCCCCTAACCCCTCTCCTGGAGCCGCCAATGGCAGAAGCATCTACACTATGATAATATAGTTGATTTCGTTGCCGTTGGTCATTGTCTAGTTTCCTTATTATTGTATACGAAGTAGGCCGTTTTAGACATTTTCAGCTTTTTGCTTTGGGGGGGCTGAGCCACGTTTAGGGGGGCTTAGCCCCCCTTAGCCCACCCCTGGCGCCGCCACTGGACAGGGTATGCGGAGTAAGTTTCGAGTCTGCAAGGAAAGACATGAGAGTCACAATAAGACGTGTGTCAGATGAGGCCATTCATGTGCGAATTATTCCTGGTGGCCATAGCCTATAGTCTCATGTGCGGCACCCAGCGAAAGAGAGATTTAAACAAACTCACACGTGAAGGATTTAATCTTTGATATCAATCGGAAGGAGTTATGCATGAGTAGGTCTACCTGAAAAGGAAAGTATAATTATGAAATTTGTGTATGGGGGTTGAGAGGGTTTAAGCACTCCAGTCTTTCCTATGGCCACCATATAGTAAAGTCTGATTTTCACACCCCAACTCCACGTAGATCATAGTCCAACTCCCCCAGTTACTTTTCCCACAATTCTCACACTGCTGGGTATACGCTGTCGGCCTATAATAGTATTGCTAAGCATTAATTCGCGCGTTCCTCACCATTCAAATAAAAATTATTTAAAAGAAAATAATTACGCTTTCACCTCATTAATGAGAAGACATAATATAATGATTACACCGAAAATGTCACCAAGGTTTACTTTGGTCTGTTGTTATTTTTCTCCTGTCATTCTTCTGGGCACGACGTGTTTGCGCCTTTGATCAAGCTCTTCCATTTATGCCAAACGCATTTATAATATTACTTCGTTAATGTATTTTTGACTACCTGCCACCGCATAGTCTTTGATTCAATTATTTTGGTATCAGGGTGTCCGTAAGTAGCGTGATCTTTGATCTACTTTTTTCTATCCGCAGCAACTGTAATTCTATTTGCTTGTTGCCATATCATCGGTTGGCTACAATTGATTGATTGATTGATTGTGTGATTGACTGATTGATTGATTGATTTCGTAGTCGTTAAGGCAGTCACACGCGTTACGGTCTGCAGATATCATATAGACCTACATGTAGGTTTATTTTGCGCTAAATAAATGTTCGAATTCAATTTCCTACAAATGACAGCTGACACATCAAAGGATGTATATACTGACTTCAGCTGTATTTTACTAACAATTAATTATTGTCTGCCTGCTTCAAACAGTAGGCCCTAATCAAAGTGCAAAAGCTGCCGTGAAATTAGTTTGTTAGACTATTTGTACAGGTAGACATAGCCTACAGACATTCTGCAAATTAGCGCACATGCCATGGGCTCCCTTCGGTGCAGCATAGCCTATAGACTACCTCTGAACATTGTATAATAGTATTTTCAAAATTTCCTACCTGTAGCAATTTTTAAACCTCTGTTACCGGAAACACGCTTTCATCTGTTGGCCTATAAGCCTACGGCGATTGCTGACAATTGATAAAAGAATATTATTATAACTGACGAGATTCAGCGCTTATAGTTAATAAGTTAGCGTCCCAAAAACATTAGTGCCAGGGACTATCTATTGGGAGAATACATGGGCGCCCGCTCATAGGGGCAAGAGGAGCACCAGTATAGTAGTAGTAGTAGTAGTAGTAGTAGTAGTAGTAGTAGTAGTAGTAGTAGTAGTAGTGGTGGTGGTGGTGGTGGTGGTGGTGGTGGTGGTGGTGGTGGTGGTGGTGGTGGTGGTGGTGGTGGTGGTGGTGGTGGTGGTGGTGGTGGTGGTGGTGGTGGTGGTGGTGGTGGTGGTGGTGGTGGTGGTGGTGGTGGTGGTGGTGGTGGTGGTGGTGGTGGTAGTAGTAGTAGTAGTAGTAGTAGTAGTAGTAGTAGTAGTAGTAGTAGTAGTAGGAGCAGCAGCAGCAGCAGCACTAGTATTATTATTATTATTATTTTTTTTTTTTTACCCGAGGTACCTAGGATCCCTCGGGATTTACAGAAATTATGCTTGAGCTGTTTTTGTGTGTTTAGAAGATCAGGCCTCGTCCTCCGCAACAGTATTATTATTATTATTATTATTATTATTATTATTATTATTATTATTATTATTATTTTTTTTTTTTTTTTTTTTTTAGCGCCCGAGGTATAAATGATCCCTCAGGCTTTAAAATCAATAATAAAAACATTGTTGTTCTGGAGTTAACGGTCATCCTCGTCGGTCAATTGTGCAAAGGTGCCTCGAAATGCAACGGCATTGAACTTCTGCGTGCAAATTGAAAGGCGCTGAAACAAGCGCGCCGTCTCCTGCGGATCCCCAGAAACCATGGTCAGACGCCGACCAAGTTCTGACAAGAACTCCCGACCCTGAGCGTTGATGGGGCCTAGAGTTTCCAGTGCCACTGGAATAAAATCATGTGTGGTGGGGATTTCTGCATACTTTGTAGTCTTCTTCGATGCTGCCATCTCTGCTGCTGCTCCAGGTGTTAGGGATGTGAGGTGTATATATGACGTTGCGCACGTGTGTACACTGGTGGCATCCCAAGTCATATATTTTCCTCTTGACCACGGTATTAACGTCGCTCCATCTGGTCTTTTTCCGTCAGTTCTGAACAATCCTGCTGGTTCTTTGGTGCTCGGAACTTCAGCTCGCTGGAGGGCCCTCCAGATGGTGTCATTCATTGAAAAGTGCCTGCCACTTCTCCCTCCAGACAGCTTACAGGCCAGACCATGATATCCTCTCAGATCCGTTGTCTCACCGCATTGACACGCGTGTGGCTCGCACAGATCCAGACCTAGGCGTAGGCCTATCGCAACTCGGACAGCCTCATCACTGAGGCACAGTCCGCAAGAGGCAATTGGAAAGACAGCCATCCAATCTCCTGCATGATCGGAAGTCACTGCCCCCAATCTGGCCCTGGCAATCGGATCTGTAGCCGAGCGCCACACCTCAGCTAGATCTTTCTCAATAAGCGGTCTGTCCCAAACCCTCTGTGCAGTGATGTTCTCTAACGCACCGTTTGGGAGCGTGGCCTCGCGAGCAGAAAGAATCTCATCCCTGAAGACGTCTTGCCAATCATCCGAGTGAAGAATAGCGGATTGAAGATTTCTGGCTGATGCAGCTGATGCAAGATATGCGGAAGATGCCAGCATCTGAAGCCTTCGAATTCCCAATCCACCGTCTCTTATCGGTAATGTCGCCTGTATCCATTGGATGTCGCTCAGTTTGATGTTAATGACTGCTTCCAATCCAATTCTCATCTGTTGATCCATTTTGTTCAGCAACGGGTGTTCAAAGCATTGTGCGGTTCTAAGCAGAAAGGTCAACCTTGCCGCCCCGAAGCAAGATCTTATTAGCATCAGGGCTCCCTGTGTTGACAGCCTCTGCAAGTCCATCATTGCCTGCTCCAATTTCTTTGAGTGTTCTTCCAATGCTTCGTCTAGTGCCGTGCCTCTGCAGAGTGGTGCTCCAAGCAGAGTAATCGAGTCCATGGTAACTCGCTTGAAGTCCTCGAATGTCGTCTCTGCTATATTTTCACCACCCAAGATTTCGCACTTCTGTCTATTCAGGGATAGGCCTAGAGTCGACTCCAAGCCTAGTATGATGTTCATGTCGTGGTCCACGTCCTCCGTTCTTCCGCCTAATGACAGGTCATCCAGGTATCCAACTCGGAAGTCGGATGTCAGTGACCGTAAGGCAGGCTGCAGTGGCAGACAGAAAAGCAGAGGACCCAAAGGATCCCCCTGCTGTGGTCCCATCTGTGATCTCACCACGAACTCCCCGAATTGAAGCATTGACTCCGATGCATATGACTGATGTATAAACGGATAAAGGTCAGGTATGGTCTCATAAACTGCCCGCAGCATCACGTCTCGTCTCAGTGTATTAAAAGCGTTGCTGAAGTCTAGCTTGACGAAGACCTGGTCCTGGGGCATGTTTGTCACAAATGCTCTGGCAGCATGAACTGCCGTCTCGCATCCACCAGGGGTAGCGATGCCGACCTGGAGAGGGGCGAAGAAGGATGCCAGTTTATCAACCGCATATTTATTTGCCGCCTTTGCTGTTAGTCTCCTCCAGACATAACCGACCACTATGGGTCTGAGGCCACCATTGCTTTTGGAGAGCGCAATCAGTGTACCTCCAAACATCAATCTACGGATCTCCTCAGGGCACTCGCCCCTCAGCATGATGTTAACAAATCCCGTTAATGCCTGGATGAGTTCCTGCGAAGACTCTTTGTTGTTTATCAGGTCTACAAGGAGCTGAGGTCGGAATCCGTCCGGTCCGCCAGCGGATCCAACGGGGAACGATCTCACCAATGCAACTAGCTCCGTCTCCAGCATTTGGTAAGAAGAATTGTTATCTGGATATTATTATTATTATTATTATTATTATTATTATTATTATTATTATTATTATTATTATAATTATTATTATTATTATTATTATAATTATTATTATTATTATTATTATTATTATTATTATTATTATTATTTGAAAGGCTACCCCTGTTCCAAATCGGACATCGGGTTAACGAAAGAGCCCGTGAAGGCTACAGCGTTAAAGCGCTGAATAGTAATTGAAAGTCGTTGGAAGAGAAACGACGTCTCCCTTATATCGTCAGACGCCTGTGACAAGTGACGACCTAAATCAGTTAACAAATCTATTCCTCGAGAATTGATGGGACCTAGAGTCTCCAAGGCCAGCGGAATGAAGTCATGTGTAGCTGTAATTGACAGATATTTTTGTTCCTTTCTTGTGTCTGCTATTTCAGCTGCTGCTCCTGCAGTGACAGCCGTTGCCTGCAGATAGGAGGGCGCAAGGGTGTCGACAACAGTGGCATCCCATACGAGACAACGGCCCGCTTTCCAAGGAATAAGGGTGGTACCGTCCGGTCTCCTCCCGTCCGAGCGTAGCATACCCCGTGGTTCTTTGACCGCTGGAAAGCCGGCTCTGATGAGGCTACGATGGATAAGATCGTTGACGGCAGCGTGTCTAGCGACACGACCAAAAGCCAGAGTACAGGAGAGGCCATGTGTCCCTCTAGCGGTGACCAGCGTGCCACATGCGCAGGTGTGAGGTTGGCAGATATTGGCTCCTAGACGAAGCCCTACTGCCACTCTGATGGCCTCGTCGCTGAGTCTAAGGCCACAGGAGGTAATCGGTAGACAGTGTAGCCAGTCGCTGGCGTGCTGGAAAGACACGGCTTTCAGTCGCGCCTGTTCGCTCGGTTCTGTGGTGGAGAGGAGAAGTTCCGAAAGCTCTTTTTCAAGAATCGGGTTGTCCCATTTGGCTTGAACACCCGAAGGAAAATATTCGGTCAGCGACAATCCAGCTGTTGACTGCCAGAGCGACGACAGGTTCGTGAAGTGTATGTCCGGTTGACTCTTGAGAACGCATAGGATGTTGGACTGGAGTTCGGAGGTGCCCGCGGCCGATGCTAGAAAAGCAGGAAGTGCCAGCGATGACGCCCTACGAATGCCCAGTCCGCCTAATCCGGTGGGTAAGGTAGCTTGTTGCCACTGCGTGTCAGTAAAGTCTATGTTCAGAATGATCTGTAAGCCCTTCCTCAGGGTTTGATCATACGTTTCCAGTTCTAAATGATTCGAGCAAGGAGCGCACCTCAACGTGTATATTAATTTTGGAGCGCCCATTGAGTGTCTCAGAATTAGAAGTGCATCGTGACGTGCTATTATGGCTAATCTGGATAAAGCCTTTTCCAGATCCTTAACACGTGATTCCAAGGCTCGAGTCAAGGCTGCGCCCGTGGACAGCGGTGCTCCCAACAGTGTCGCCGAGTCTGGATCAATGTATTCGAAGTGTCTGAAAGACTTATTGTTGATCATTTGAGGATCTTTAGCAATTAGTTCACATTTCTTCCTGTTGAAGGTCAGGCCCAGATCTGCGCATTCCTTTTCCAGGGTCTCAATGTCTTCCGCCACACCAGCCGTTGGTCCACCCAGAGAGATGTCATCGAGATAGCCAAAGGCCAAAGGAGAAGACAGTTTGATTAATGTCGGTTGCAATGGCAAACAAAAGAGCAATGGACCCAGAGGATCTCCCTGTTGTGGACCAACTCCAGACTGTATGATGAATGAACCGTATTTCAAATGAGATTGTTCGGCGTAAGCTAGGTAGCAGTATGCTGCCATTTCAGGAATCAATTCGTTGACAGCTGACATCATGCGAGAACGACAAAGACTGTTGAAGGCGTTGGAAATGTCAAGTTTGACCAGGATGGAGTCCGTGTCTAAAGTTTGTAAAAAGCGACGTGTAGCATGGACCGCTGCTTCCGCTCCGCCAGGTACACCAACACCCACTTGATGTGGCGATAGGTATGATGTCAGTCTTGGTATGGCAAAGGCGTTTGCGCTCTTTGATGTCAACCTGCGCCAGAAGTAGCCAATCACGATTGGGCGAAGACCACCAGATTTCTTGCGAAGCGCGAAAAGAGTACCGCCGAACAGCAACGGACGAATTAACTCGTGACAGGAGCCTTTCAGTAGCAAGTTGACCAAGGCAGTTATGGCCAAGACAAGAGTCGGTCCAGCGTCTGGCGAGTTGATCAGCTCAAGGATGTGCTGCGGTCGTAGTCCATCTGGTCCTCCCGCCGAACCTGCAGGAAACGTGCGAATTAGTTTCCGAACTTCCTCCTCCGTGACTTGTATTGGTTGAATATTAGGCGGAGCTGGAATCGGAGGACCATCCGGCGGAGGAGAAGGGTGTTTTGCACAGAGTTCAGCGAACGTTTCTTCGCACACTATGGCTGGTACCTCTTCCGAGCAGAGTATTTTTGCTGCAGCCTTGATGCCTCCATCTTCTAACTTGGCTGAGACTGCCGCTGCGATGTATTGGTCATTACTGAGCGTCTTCCTGTTGTTACTTGAACGAGCAGGCTGGTCTGGATCAAAAATTTCTTCAGCCTTATGGTACCAGCTGTTGAAATAATCTGAGGTACGCTTCTTAATGGTAGAAGTTAAGTTGTGTCGTTTGCCACCGTGTCTAGGCTGTTCCAAAATGATTGCACCGAAACTCATAAGACATTTCCAGTTGTCTAGCTGAGTCGGATCCGAAATCAGGCGATTGATAACATCAGCCAAAAGCAATCCGGTGCAAGATCTCGCACCCTTTGGTATGTGTCTAAGCAGGTTGTGTTGAAGCGATGGATGCCTCAAATGTTCGTTGCTGTAAGTGTCCGGCAACCGTTGATCAATGTCGCTCTGCTGAATGTTGTCACACGACGTAATTGTAACTGCTTCATTATCTGTTTTCAAGAGGCTATTAG
>OX243828.1:10719058-10848008 GCA_945859605.1 Lumbricus rubellus
AGACAATAAGAACTTTAAAATGATAATATTATTAAATAATAGTAACACATAGATAAAAAAAATGGCAATTATTATTAAGTGTGCCGCGAAAATTTTGATTCTTTCTATGTGTGCCGCAGGCCAAAAAAGGTTGGGAACCACTGCTATAGAGACAGCAGCTAATCATACTAATCATCGCCATGGTGGCTCAAATTTCGAGCCACACCGATATTTCAGCAGCTGATGGCCTATAATATTATCTGTATACAAATATTTCAAAGCTTGACATTAATTAATCTAAGTCGACGATAACAGACTGATGTAGCGGTTCCTCGCGATCTACAAGCTACAGTAGTCTTCATCGAATAGACGCCGGTGAGAGAGAGAGAGCATCAAAGTCCAAAAGAATAATCCGTTGGAGAGATCGGAGACAAAATCCAATTAGTCATGACATTTATATGACGGATATCCTCAATCAGAAAATTTAATTAACTGCGGAGGTTGGGAGCAGGGAGAGTTGGAAGTAGGCTAGCTATGCCCTATTTCTGAGTGCCACTCCCCCACCACCCGAGTTCCGAATGAGTGGGAACGTCTTAAGCCAGCTACGGATGCAAACTGTAGCCAATCGCATACCGGTGTGCGATTGCAATTAATGTTATTTTTAATAGTAGCCTAATTATTATAATTGTTGTTATCTTTAGTCGTAATTTGGATTGAAAACGGTGACCAGCGGTCACGTGGGACATTGTAGGACCTAATAAAAAGAGGCCATGTAAGCGAGAGCCACATAACATATAATTATAGGCAAACCGAGGCAAGGCGGACACAAATGTTGGGGGGGTGGTCGTTGCGGCAGGGCATTTTGGCGTGCAGTTCTACACAAAATGTAAAGTTTCCATATGGGTTCCAACTGAATTTGCGCCGTTGTAGAAACACTTCTGCACAGTTAAAAATAGTAAAAAAAGAAGGTTATTGGGAGCAGACTAATTTTCCATGGATAATGGGAAGGGAAGAAAGGGTTGTGCAGTTCTAAAAATTCCTTTTAAAACCCTGCTTTGATGAGGGCGTGTTGAGCCACCAAGCCGAGGACTCAAAAACTGTCAATATTTCTTCGAGTAGGTCCATTTGTAAAATATGGGGCGGGGGGGGGGGGGTCAACGTCTTTGGGCGCATTAAGTAATTAAGTAAACCAACACGGGCTCTCTGCTCGTATGCGGACGTTTCGTCTACGGACGATTCGTCATGGACGGTTCGTCATGGACGATTCGTCAGCTGGACGATTCGTCCATGGACGATTCGTCAGTGGACGATTCGTCAAGCGGACGATTCGTCAAGCGGACGATTCGTCTATGGACGATTCGTCAGTGGACGTTTCGTCACACGGACGATTCGTCAAGCGGACGATTCGTCACACGGACGATTCGTCCACCCGTGTTGGATTACAATACGACTGACGAAAAGAATTCTTGTTTTATGGAAGTTGGATTGAGGAAAAAAGTGTTCTTTAAATATTATGATGTAAAATAAATGTTAAGTATTAAAAGCATAGGCCACACCCATTTCGTGTCGGTGGTATCCGTGTGCCATCATTTGAACAAAGAGTCAATCCCACCTCCATTTACGCAAGAATTCTTTTCATCGTTC
This sequence comes from Lumbricus rubellus, assembly GCA_945859605.1. Taxonomy (NCBI): domain Eukaryota; kingdom Metazoa; phylum Annelida; class Clitellata; order Crassiclitellata; family Lumbricidae; genus Lumbricus; species Lumbricus rubellus. The sequence goes on from OX243828.1 coordinate 10,720,682, forward strand.
CAGCTTTTCTTTCAGCATCAACTATTTTTAAATCAATCCAACTTCTGCTAAAACAGTAGGCTATATATTAATTTTATACATAACAATATTTAGGTAAAACGATTCTCATCAATTCGACTTCCATGTAACAAGAATTCTTTAAAGTCAGTTCGTATCTAATACAACACGGGTGGACGAATCGTCCACAGACGAATCGTCCATAGACGAATCGTCCGCTTGACGAATCGTCCGTGTGACGAAACGTCCACTGACGAATCGTCCATAGACGAATCGTCCGCTTCACGAATCGTCCGTGTGACGAATCGTCCACTGACGAATCGTCCATGGACGAATCGTCCAGCTGACGAATCGTCCATGACGAACCGTCCATGACGAATTGTCCGTAGACGAAACGTCCGCAAACCCTCTATAATAGTCTATTAGGCCCATACGATTCCCACGCGGGTCCTGTATAACTGTATAAAAGTAGACGTTCTGGCAAAGATAAATGCGCGTGGTTCTTGAAGCAGTAGGCCTATAGGGCCTACATATATTTTGGCTAATAATTTCAAATTCGGTCTTGTCCACACAGCAAATAGGCCTAGTTACGCTCAAAATACAAATCAACCATCGGCAATTATTTATTATAAGGCTCATCCGTCGTGAAATGTAGCCAAATTATTAGGCCTGCTCTATTTTATCAATAACCATTTGCACAACCGACAGGTAGAATGCGCCCGCATGTTCCCGAGGCCATTTACGGCCACGTAAACCATAACAGTACTAGGCCTAGTAATTGGTCTAAAATCACTTTCTGCAAAGGACATCGAGCTTCACTTTGCGAAAAATATTAGCGCGCTTAATGATGTATCCTAAATTATGTAATGTAGCCTAATATAAATCTCCGAGAATTGCTCAGCGCCAACAAAAGCCACGTCAGAGAAACGAGCCTATATTCACCGGCGCTATATATATAGGCCTATATATATCTATATAAATAAAAATGAAACTTTCCAATAGTTCGGAACATGATCACGCCGAAAGTGACACAGCGATTGTTTTTAAACTTTTACAACACCTTCCATTCCAATAGAAAAGTGTTGAATTATGCTTTTTTCTCGAAAAAACGCAACCTTTTCCACAAAAAGTGAACTTTGCAATCCGTTCGTCCGCCATTTGCAAATTGAACACGTCCCACACGGCTAAACGCTGTCTCTAAACACAGCAGAATAAACATGAATGATGTCGCGTCCTCTGACGTCATAAGCGATTCGCGGCCTTCCCCAAAGCGGCCTTAACGGCGTGACGGAGGAAAGGAGCGGAGGGAGATGTCGCGTCCTGTAACGTCACAAGCGATTCGCGGCCTTCCCCCAAAGCGCCCTTCACGGCGTGACGGAGGAAAGGAGCGGAGGGAGCGGGACGAAGACGGTGGGGAGGGAGCGAGGGGGAGGGGAGAGGGAGGCGGAGGGGAAAGGGAGGGGGAGGGGGAGGGGGAGGGGGAGGGGGAGGGGGAGGGGGAGGGGGAGGGGAAGGGGGAGGGGGAGGGGGAGGGGGAGGGGGAGGGGGAGGGGGAGGGGGAGGGGGAGGGGAGGGGGAGGGGGAGGGGGAGGGGGAGGGGGAGGGAGAGGGGGAGGGGGGAGGGGGAGGGGGAGGGGGAGGGGGAGGGGGAGGGGGAGGGGGAGGGGGAGGGGGAGGGGGAGGGGGAGGGGGAGGGGGAGGGGGAGGGGGAGGAGGAGGGGGAGGGGGAGGGGGAGGGGGAGGGGGAGGGGGAGGGGGAGGGGGAGGGGGAGGGGGAGGGGGAGGGGGAGGGGGAGGGGGAGGGGGAGGGGGAGGGGGGGGGGGAGGGGGAGGGGGAGGGGGAGGGGGGGGGGGGGGGGGGGGGGGGGGGGGAGAGGGGGGGGGGGGAGGAGGGGGGAGGGGGGGGGGGGGGATGGGGAGGAGGGGGAGGGGAAGGAGGAGGGGGAGGGGGAGGGGGAGGGGGAGGGGAGGAGGAGGGGGAGGGGGAGGGGGAGGGGGAAGGGGAGAGGGGGGGAAGGGGGAGGGGAAAGGGGAGGGGAGCCTCTTTTCAGCCACAGCAACGCGTGGCCGGGTTCAGCTAGTATATTATATATATATACGGGCTCATGATTAAATTATCAATTCAAGTCCGCGATAGCTCGAGCTTCGACCTTGGAAACGCATTTTTGCCGATATGGGCTATACCCTGCAGGACGATATGACAGTGACAGATGAAATATTTTTTATTATCGGACCAAAATATATATCGCCTCACCGTTCAAAATTAGGCTACTCAGCCAGATTCAACAGATCGATTTTAGATTAAAATTGGATTGATAACAACAGTTAGCCTAGGGCCTAGGCTATAGACATATTCCAGATTATAATTTTATGACGGAGTTTGGATTTATGAAAATGATTCTTGCGAAACTAGAAGACGAATTGATAAGAAATAATTATTGCCTAAATATAATTATGTTGGATCGATGGGAAGTATATACTTCCTGCGTAAATAGAAGTTGGATTAACGACAGTCATCAATGACGATATGGTAATAAACTGCCACGCATAAGAAATAATTTAGAACGCTACACCCATCCATCACCACTGATCGATTATTGGATCAGTCCGATAGTATTTGCTCTACTCGCCTCGGGTTTGGAAATATGCCTTCGGGACATCAGAATATAATTTACATGATGCTCGTGACATCTAGCGGCGCCGCCGGACATCATACAACGTTCACGAAAGAACCGATCTGCCATGGGCGTCCGCAGGAATTTTTCTAGGGGGGGCGCAAACTTTTAAATAATTGTCAAATGGTCTAAATATAATGGGCGACAGTTTTGAATTTCCGTATTACCACGAGAGAATCCTATAACCTACCTATGCGTTATGCGCAAAAAGAAAGATTATATAGGTTCAACTTGTAGAACGAATCGATAATCACATTGAAAATCGCGTTGTACCAATCACAACCAAATAATCAAAATTTATGTGTAACTATGCGGAAAAATCCAGGGGGGCGCACTTGCGCCCCCTTGCGCCCCGCTGCGGACGCCCATGCGATCTGCTGTCAAATCGATATAGGCTAAAGGCCATAATATATTAATCAACGTCAGCTGTCACTTTATGTAAAGCAGATCAGTTTAAATCCGTTCTTTCGTCTTTAGTTCAGGCCTACTCGGGGTTTTGGGTGGCAAATGAATTCCGATGTCCGCCAAAACTATTATAGGCCTTATATCCGTGCCACGTTGGCCTAATTATTGTGACTAGGGCAGACAAGAGAAATTCAGATCTCTAGGTAGAGCAGTAACAGCCGGGAGCTACGGCCCCCAAATTATCTGAAGACTCGTTGAGGGGGGCCCGGTAGAGTAATGGGCCTAATGGCTAACACGTTGGCGTAGAGAGCGAGATCGAGGTAACGAGTTCAGCTTCAAGCCATGGCTCCTTTGGGCGCATATAGCCTATGCTCTGTAGGCTGCTATTTGCGTTGATTATTGCAGTTGCCTGTTCGGTTAGTTATAGGCTAGTTAAGATTTGTGTATTCTGTCATCTGCGCTCTTGTGAATTGCTTAAACTGTAGGCCTATATTATTGTACACTATAACCGGTTGCGTTCTGTCAACCGGATTGTTGAATAAAGGAGATCATTATTAGATACAAATTTAAATATCTAATAAACAAATTGAAGTGATAAAAGTGCAAAGGTGTTACCTACAAGTTTAGGCTATGTCTTTTTCATGTAAGCCTATAAAATATGATTTTATTCAGTTGTTAACTTTAAGTTTAACTGATTGTAGTTAATTTTATCTTCAATATTATATTTAAAAGACCGCATAAATCACACACTGGGAGTCTATTCTAACGACATAGGCCTAACTCGGGTTCATAAAAGTCGTCGAGCCCTTGGACATTTGTCTCCCTCTCGGCGGCGATTGTGCCTGTAATAGCAATATCATTTGGCTACCGCTCATTGATGTTGACCTGTCTTCTTGTGTAAGATCCGTCATAATCGTGACATTGTCTAGGCTATATAAAAGCCAGCACGGCCTCTGGCGATTGGAGCAGTCGCCATTATTTTCTTCTAGAAGTTATAATTTATATTAATTGATTTTTATAGACTAACAGCTAGGCCTACTTAATACTTACAGGTAGGCTACCTAACAAGAGCCATTTTGCGCAACTATTTTTACGCAATTTAGGCTGCTAACCTAGGCCTATTAACTACCGGACTATATATATATATATATAATTATGACAGCCTTCAGACTACTCTTTTGAACAACTCTTCTGACTAGGCCTATAGAAGCAGCGCTCGTGAATAAGCTGATGCCCTAGCTGGGCTGGGCTTTCGAGTGACGCTTTAGAAATTTGAAGATTACGCATATGATTATGACTACCACACGAACTTCGATCGTGATTGTATAAAAAAAAGTTTGAATAGCCTATAGGGCCCTATATGTAATTCTAAGAGAATGATTGCTATAGGCCTAATCACGCCATTTGTTGAGAACGTCTATGTTTGAGACGCTGCAGCCCATGGGCTGGCGGCCTGGCATGACTTCCTGTCCTGTATAAACGAAAGGTCAGTTAACTATCAAGTACAAATTATAGGCCTACTACTCGGTTCAGTAGCCTATTCGTAAAAGTATCTGTATGGTTCAGATCCGGAAGTTTGGATGGCGACGAGGTCCAACTGAACACCTGTGTCACATTGGAAAGAGACAAACGCACTTAGAGAAGTATCTGTTGAAAGGGGCAGCGCAATACAGAGACCTGAAATTTATACAGCATGTTTACAAACTTGATACGTGAATTTTAAACCAATAGATACGAGGAAACAGCTGCCTAAGCTGCTAGGCAGTAAGAAACTATGAACAGATTGGAAGAGGTAAGTTTTCAGCTTAGAGCGTTGATCATGACGTAGCCTAGCAGCATATCCTGACTAGACACGTATAGAATCGAGTGGGCATATAGGCCTAGCATAGGCATAATTAGCGTTGGGTTTGGACCATTTTTGCTTGACTGTACGCAGGCCTATTGCGTGCTGTCTGTCCTTTTAGTAGTTAAAATTGATGCATAAGTAGGCCTATACAGGCCTATATGCAAACCGGATTGTTGAATAAACGAAAAAACGATGATCGACCGAGTTAGGATTAATTTATGATATGACTAATGCCATTTATTTTCGCTACGACTCTAATATCTTTGTCTCTACTATGAAGTGATCAACCCTCAGACCGAAGAAGTCTAAAGACAAGACAAAACTCGACCATTACGTTAGCTACAATATTTGCAATCCACATTGGACTCCGTGCGATTTGATCGTACCAATGAGAGAAGCCAGCCGAAAGCTATCGTTTTGGAATGGATGTTGGTTTCATTTGTTGATAAAATGGTGATTAAAATTAAGTTTTCGTTGCGAAATTAAATAAGCATTGTGTCAAACAGATGCGGTAAGATTACAGTGATTGATTCTTGTTTATTTGGGTGCGTCGGTACTGACTGAAGATTTATTTGATTTCATAGCGCATTATTTTGTTGTGTGAACGCCTACCGCAACACGGAGGCGTGGCGAAAATAATCAAGCCCTACAACTTCTATAGCGCCTACAGACATTTTAGTATAAAAGGTGCAGACAGACAAACGATTATTTTTAAGTGCCCGAATGACTGATAGGCTTACTGACACAATCGATCGATCAATAAATCAATAAATCAATGTCGCTTATTCGTAGTAGCACGGTACTACTACTAGCACCAAGCTGACAGGTCGCAACTTGTGACAGATAATGGTCAAAAATCTCGTAGCAGATTATTACCTCGGTACCGACAGTTTGTTATTAAATGGGTTGAGATTACAAATATTGTCATAGCTCTCACAGTTAGTTATTCAGTGTGTTTAGAAAATCAGATTAGTGGCAATGTAGGTTCAGGAAATGAATGAGGTATTACACAATTATTCTATCTAATTAATGTCATGGATAATAGGCAAACTGCCCTTTGGATCAGGCTCAGCAATAGACCCTTCTGAGAGTTTATCTGGAGATATCCATTTCATGAGAACTATACCTGAAACATTCTTAGTTGCATCGTAGAAACTAGCCCGACTTCCTGATTTATTGACATTTAAAGTATTTTTTTAAATCGGAAAATCACTCAACACTTTCTTAGTTTTTTTGTAAGTGCCCAAGAGAATCCACACGTCTTGTTTACCTAAATTGTAACATGCAGCATTCTAATTTGTCTGGCAATCTGGGGTAGTTGTATTGTTGACATGCAGTGTTAAAATCACTGAAGACATTGTGGGTGGAATTCCATTTTATTGTATTTTTTCTTGCTGTTTTTATTAAAAGTAATTGCATACTTATTACTGTGGATGGTAAACTATCGCCATTTAAGCATATTTTATTGAACTACACTTAAAGATCCTCTGGCAAAGGGACGATCTTCGTCTTCGTATTTAGCGTGTTGCTTTGCCTGGCAGCTCTAGCTCTGCAGCCTCAAGGTACTCCTTCGTGACTACCACACGGCTGCGTAAAATTTATGTTTAAATGGAGTTGACTATAAGACTTACAGAGGAATAGTAAAATATTCTAAAATGGAGTTGAACATAAACTGGAAAACATTGTGAATAATAAAGTATGCTAAAATTGAGTACTACCATCCATAGGCGTACGGGAGATTTCAGCAGTGGGGGGTCAAACATTTTACTTCTGCCCGAAAAATAAATCTCATGGTGGGAAATACTATTTTTCCCAGACAAAAGAGTTGAAACATGTCGGGAATTTACTATTTTTTCGTATTTTCCCGGGTCTGCTTGCCCGAAAAAAACAGACTTGCCCGAAATTTGGGGGCATTTGCCCCCCTCTGGACCCCCGCCTTGTACGCCTATGCTACCATCTTATAATATGTTAATTATTAAGCGACAAATTATAAATATTGTAGGCCACTACATTGTGGCTTTCCAGAATTTCGATTGTGTAGTGGTAATTGATAATGGGTGTGCATCATTTGCATGCATAATAATGAGGGATACGAATCTGTTAGATCATGCATGCATAATCTCAGTTGTGCCTCTTTGGTGAAACAATGTTCTTAATTGTGTAAGCAGGGACACCTTTCATATTGAAAATTTTACATATTGGATGACTACTAAGAAGTGGACCATTCCTCTTTCCAGAAAATTGGTATGACTGCTGAGAAAGCATGATGCTTCATAACTAGCATAATTACAGCCACAGAATATAGAGATCAAGTTCTGTGACACAGCTCGTGGAATAGAGAAAGCATGAATAATCAACACAATCTGTGACCGAGCCAAATTATCGTCTATGCACGATAAACAATTAGTAAATTTACTACTAATGTTCTTGGAACCAGTGATATTTTACTTCAGCAAATAATTTTCGTTTTACTTCTATTTCAGTTCGGACATCCTCAATTTCAGTTCTAGTTCAATTACAGTTCTTTAAAAAATTTCAGTTATACTTCTAATTCAGTTTTTAGAATAATTTCAGTTCTCAATTAAGTTCTTGCATAGAAATAATTTCAGTTTTACTTCTTTACAGGCCTAGAACTTGCCTGAAATTAAACCAAGTTGAAGCATTTTCATTATCGATGCGCCTCTTAATTTTAAAAGAACTTCTTATTTTTATTTTTAAGAACTTCTTCGACATTAGCAAAATAATCAGATCACCGAAAATTTCGCCAACCCCCTTCGAAATTTCTGCATCCGCCCCTGCGCCACTTATCGTATTCCATTGAATTGGTCGACCACATCACATTTCTTTCTTTTACACATTTATGCATCGATAAATGCTTTCTCTGTGGTGAAGCCGCTGACTCGAATCAGCCACATGAAAGTTTCGCGCCAAACCTGAATATATTTCTTAGCATTAGGCCTATGTGTGCGCTTATTCACTGAAGAAGACAAATTAAATTATTGACAAGTTTACCAGAAACACTCGCTCCACCTTACTACATGTTAAAAAAACTCTGACTTATAGGAAAGGTCCAAATGCAAAAGGCCATAATAAATTGCACACGGAAGCACATGCTAAGCTAAAAAGTCAGAAAGTATGCGCACCTTTTAAATTTATGTAAACTCAACTGCATTTGGGAAAGGTTATGAACAAAAAATTTAAAAAATTCATTAATTTCCGTTCTGAAATTAATTTTCGTTTTTATTCTAATTTCAGTTTGCTGTGCTTAATTTCAGTTCTATTTCAGTTTTCGTTCTCAAAATAATTTCAGTTACAGTTAAAGTTACACTGAACGGAAATCAATATTTTCAGTTCTAATTTTACTTATCGTTAATGAAAATATCACTGCTTGGAACCAATGAAATCATTCTGATTAGTTAAATGGTTTGTGACTGAGTAGTGATGAAGGACAATAGAACCATTCCCATTAGTGAAATGGTTTGTATTAAATCTATAAATTTATATTGCACCTTCTTGTGGAGCAGAGGACAGACTGACAGAGGTTACATGCTGGAACCAATATTCGAATCAAAATTTCTCATTATAAGTGAAATGGTTTGTATTACCGGTATATCTATAAATTTATATAGCGCCTTCTAGTTGAGCTGTGGTGGCGGGCAGAGGTTACATGACAGAGACCAATGAAACTATAATAAAATTTTAAAAAAATCAAATACCATTTTATTAAGGCAACAACCTTAGCAAATTGATAAAAACCCAGAATAACAACATTAACATTAACATTAATGATTAACATAACAGAAAGAATAAACAGTATATCATGAGAAAAACAGGACATCATAAAGCAAAGGATCACATGCGGTTGAGCGCTTAAAGGGCGAACCCCAAAGGGACAAGTCCCGCTATCAGGGGTACCCCAATATTAGTTGTTGGTATAATGGCAGATCAGACAATGTAAACAGATTATAGCTTAACTAATTATCTCAATGCAATCATGGATACTGCTAGTCAGTTATGAAAGAAAAAGAAAAAGAAACGAGATTTCGAAACTGAAGTGATCATATTGGCAATAAAGGTCCGAACAGCTGCAACAGCTGCGGCAAACGGTTATTAATCCCTTCCCTGGGGGGTTATATGCTTTAAGCCTGTTTTGGACGTATATATACGTCTTCCCCAAGGAAGGGGTTAAGAAGGGAAAACACTGTATGATACTTGGGCAGACCATGCACCAGTAACCAGAATACTTAAAAAATATCTCAGGTTATTACAATTCAATGATCATTCTTCAGTTAGATATAACTTAAGAGCTCTCTTGTGAAGCTCTCAAGTGAAATGGTTTGCATTGTATTTATTAATTGGGGTAGCACCATGTGTTTGAGTAGTGGTTAAGGTTAAGGTTAGAGATTACATACTGGGAGACAATGGAACGATTCCAACAAGTGAAATGGTTGTATTGATCAGCAAATTTATATAGCACCTTAGCATATGAGCATTTACATAGGAGAGATCTGTTTTTCATGCACACGTGTTTGTGGTATGACGCTTAACTGAGCGATGGTGAGAAGAATCAATCATGCTTTGATGTGAAGAGATTGACCTCATCCTGCCTTTACTACCAGCGTACATCTGCCCATTAAAAACATCTGCCCATTAAAAGCAAGCTTAATTATTATTCGTGTATGGATAATGAGCAGAATTATTGTACACATGCCTTGCCATTACGACAAGTCTATGGCATGCATCGTGGAACGGGGTTGGGGGGGGGGGAAGATTGTGGAATGTTGTTTACAGAGTTTTTTTGGGGAACGAATGGAAATTCTGTTGGTTCATTGTTGTGTGAACAATAGATCAGTGAAAAGATGGATGATTATTCGAACAATAAGGCCACTGCTTGTACTCACGTTGTTTTTGTTTTTTTGGCAATAAATAAATAAATAAAATAAAATAAATTGTAATTACAATGGACATAGTTATAGGAGACAAAACTATTACCTTTAATTATGGTAAGGATGGTGATGACAAATGCTGCAGCACTGCACGACTATAGTTATGGAAGTAATAGTTAATATATATTATATTATTATAATTATGGTAATGATGATGACATATTTTTAAAAATATATAAATGTAATTTTTGTAGTGCTGTTGAATGTTCAAGGCAGAAACAAAAGGGCATTGTAATGGACATGCAGCAGAATTGACTTTGAAATGGCGCAGTGAAAAGAAACGTTTTGTGTCTTGATTTGAGTGTGGATAGATGGATTGATGTATGGATGGATGGATGTATGGATGGGTGGATGGGTGGGTGGGTGGGCTGGTGAATGGATGGATTTCTAGGTGGATGGGCGTAATTGTGGGGTGCGGTGGTGTAGTGGTGGCGTTGTTGCCTTGGAGCCGGAAGGTTCGAGGTTTGAATCCACCTTGCCGCACAAGGACCATTGGGCAAACTTCTTCACTCACAATTGCTCAGCGCTTCAGTGTGAAACTCCGATGCAGTGTTCGCTCTGCATTCGGGAGCACCTCTGGGTAGAGAGAGAGCTTGAAGGGGTGCTATAACAAGTGCACAATGCACATACAAACAATTGTATATGTGGATGGATGGATGGATTTATAGGTGTACATGACGAATGTGTTGCTCTTCGTTTTCTTAAGGAATCAGCAACTGGTGGAAGAACCATGACATCGTCGTACAACAACCCTCCACCAAGTCGCCTCTACCCTGACCTTGACCCACAGGACGAGGAACTTCAGAAGGTCTTGCAATTGAGCGTCATAACCGCACGCGAGGATGAGGTACGAAGAAGTCGTATTCGAGCAAACAACTCTCTCGGCGTTCCCACGGCAACGCCTCACACTTCGAGTTCCTTCCCCGATCTTGCCGTGGCTGCCGCGGTCAACCCAAGAGTCGACCCCGATTTGGCGAGGAAGGCTGCTCCCCCGACCGCCAGCGTGGCTCGACCGAGGCCGGAGCCGAACAGAAATCTCGTTAGTAAGGATTACTTAGATTGCAGCGTACCCGTCCTGCCGAAACCGGTCGTCCCAGTCACGCGAAATACGGTCGCGGCGAGAGTTTCGGATTTCACCGAAACGTCGCTTTTGACCCACAACATCAGCACCCTCCCGTCAAAACCGAAGACGACGCTGGACTCGAGGACGATGCCGATTCCGCCGCGACCCGCTGCCTGGTCCCGACCCAACACCCCGGATCCAAGCCAACGCGTCAAACCGGACGTGCAGACGTCGATTCCTGCGATCCCGATACCGCCTCGGCCGGTCCGTAGTCGCCCCGACGGGGGTCCAGTGCCGCCCTCGAATGCGATCCTGAGGAGTCATTCCGTTCCACCCCTGATCAACGAGAATCAGGACGGGAAGGGAAATCACCTGCCATCACAGAACGCCGTATACGGAGGTTTGCAAGACGCCGACACCTTCCTCATTCAACTGTCTCCCCCTCCACCATGTGGCTTGCAAGAAGACTTTGACGTCACCGCACTGGACCCCTACTGCCCACAAAGCATCTCGCCAGCGACTGCAATCCCAATTCCCCCAAGACCGGTCGGTTTCCCGTCTCCAGCGCCGTTGCGACCGAGTCCCATACCCAGCTCCGGTTACAACAACAGTCCCGGAGTCGTCGGAATCCCGATGCCCGGATCGGCTAAAAATCCCGCGTACGGGTTGGTCTGGCCGCCAGCCATGGTACCCACCGCAGTCCAGTTCACCAACCCTGCCACCACCACCGTCGACAGTTCCGCTGACGTTCTAAACCGAGTCGTTAGAACGGATTCTAACGACTCTTCCTCGACCGACGACCTCATGTTCTTCTCGGAGTCGAAAGACGATCCGATCTACTTGAGTCTCGAGGACTTCGATCCGCTTTTCTCGTTCGACGATCGAAGGTCAACGATTCGATCGTCGATCGGTCAGAATTCGAATTCCACGAGCGCGCATAAAAAACCCGTTCCGCCCAGGCCGACCGTTTCGAACGTACAGACGCAACTCGGTGAGGTGAACAACCGGGAGGAGAGGTCGCAGGGGGCGACTCCTCCGTCTGCCGTGAGCGATCAAGCGAGAGGAGGTTCCTCCGATTACGAGGAGCTTCTCGATCCGTTTTCGTTGTCTGACCTGACGCAGTCGCTGGAGCGGAAACGACAGAAGCACAACGCCGAGCAGGAGCTGAGAAAGACGTTGCGGAAAGTCGCTGAAGTGAAACCGACGAAAGCGAAGGTGAGCGATGACTTGCATGTCTACCTTAAGTCTAATGGTAGCATAATATCTGATTCGGAATTTACTGATGTTTTTGACTGATAGGCCTGTGACACTTTCTCACAATTGCTTATCAGCCTGCTCTTGACCTTCTGGACCTCTCGCCTCTTTTTTGTGAGCTCGTGAAAACAATTAAATCATTGGAGCATGGTTCTGTGTTTAATACATGTATGTGGTATAAGGCCATTTATATGGCACCTTACACGACTCTCGCCTGTGCTGTTTGGTCGGAAGAATGGCCAACTGGATTTGAAATTGGCGGCTAGGGAGTAAATTATTACACAAAGAAATAAAGTTGTTTTTGAATCATATATAGCATGTTAACTTCTGATCTCTTAACTATATGACTACTTCCTGCTTTGCATTGTCGGCAGAAAACTTCTACACAACTGTTTGCTTTTTGCTTGATTTACTATGTTAGAGGATGATTCAAATAGGTTTGGATTGCATCCCCTTGATGTCTGGGTCTGCAAGGAAAAAGTTGTTTATGGTAGTTGTACAGTTGAATTATCTGGGAGTTTAAATCAGGTCAGAGGTTGATTGGATTGATCAAATAATGGAAATGCAAAGTTCTCTGCACGTGAAACACGTATTCAATACAATCTGCATTGTTGCATTGTGTCATGCTGTTTGACCATTAACGCTTCAATGACGAAAGTGTACATAAGGTTCATATGAAGGCAATGCGGCTCATTGTTGAAGGGTTAATGGTACTTGTTCATGCTGATCTACACGTAACGAGTTTGATCTGGCTGCTAAAACCATATTAACACAGGTCTTTGCCTGAATCTTCACAACATGGAGTCGAGAGCGCCTCTGAGTAGTTTCCTTGAAGAGGCGTTATATAAATACTTGAATGAATGAACATGCTATCTGATATTAGGGTCTCGTATTGAAGTACTTCCTCATTGTACTGGACTGTTGTTCTGGGACATCTTCCACTGACCTGCATGCTATTAACCCACAGCTGAGAAACATTTCCAAAGTATACCTTAGGTCGAACCCTTAGATAACCAATTAGCCATACATGTGTGGAGCTCTTGTAAGGTTCTCTTGCAAGAGCAAGTGGCCAGCTACTGTGCCTAAGTTTATCTATACACAATTGCTGATGCTGAGTGTACCTCAGGACTACAGACCTACACATTGACTGCCTGAAATGTGTGAATGGAAGTTGAAACCTTTACTCTCCTCATTGCATGGCAGGCACTTTGACCAATTGACTAACATGCTCCAATGCATGCAAGTGTCAGAGAAAGCTGTGCCTCCCGGATTTTCTATTTTCTTTGAAGCCAAAAAATCATGTTAGTAGAAGAAGCAGCTTCAATTAAGTAAGCATAGAATGGCCGATTTCAAATGTTCACTTCTTAGCAGATCTGACTTTGGATCATCGTTTTGCGGATGTGGAAACTGATCTGCAGCAGAAAAACGATTGTCTGCTGCTGGTCGGATTGTTTTTGTAATTGTTATATTCCTCAGTTTCTGACTTCCTTAAACCTTTGGACTTTGTCTCAGAAAGTGGCTCGGCTGTGAGCACCTCTGAGTAGGCTTCTTGAAGGGGCATAGATTTTTGGAATGAATGAATGAATAAATGAATTGGTCTGTTGGTCAACTTCTTGCTAGATGAGTGCCCCCCCCCCTCATCCTACCTTACCTCCTGTCTTAACTCCATTTTGTATTTTGTAAAAATATTGTATTGTAATTGTGTTCAATCTTCTATAAAGCACCTCTAGTAGAGTGAATCATTCAGTAGTGTTCCCAGTGTGCCAGGCCACAAATAGTCTGGAATAATCTCCCTTGTTACCTAGGGTTGGCTCATCAGTGTTTTACAGGCGCATCAAAACCTTTTTGTATCACCATGGTTGGAATGGGAGCGCCTCTGAGTGGACTTCTTGAAGAGGCACCTTATAAATTCTTGAAATGAATTACCGGTAATGAGGGAAGAAATCATTTGAGCTATAACGGTGATTTGCACTGCAGAACTAAGGACTCCCAAGAGAAATCAATAAGGAATACAAAGGGAGGATATTTTTTAATGGGGTCAATTATTTATGCATATATTCATTGGCAATGGTTGTTATGATAAGTCATTCATGGCATTCGTATGTGTGCATTGTATAATGTATATATACATGTATATATACAGATTATATATATATATATATACATATATATATATATATACATGTGTATACACCGTGGTTCAAAAAAAACTAAGCCAAATTGTTTTGCATATATCTCAAATACCTGATGACATATCAAGCTAATATTTTCCAACTATTTAGAGAAGTGGACCAAGAATATGATTCCAAAATTTCATGAGACACAGTTGAACGGTTAAAAAGATATGAATTTTTAAACTTCATATGCCGAAATTTCAGTTTACAAGCAATTTTCTGTCAGGTTCAATAAAATGTTCTCTTATATCTCTAATACCTGATGGTTAATCATTCTAAAATTTTCCAGATATGTAGAGAATTGAACTAACAATATGATTACAACAGTATGGTTTTATTATTTAATTAATTAAGATGCTCAAAATGTCCTCCTGCTTGCACGCAAGCCTGGAAGCGCTGGCGCCATGCATTACGCAGCAGCATCGTCGATTATCCTCTGGTCCAGGCCTTCCCACACTTCCAACAAGCGCTGGTTGCTTCAGATCGTTTAGATCATGGATTGTTGTTTGGTAGATTCGGTCTTACATCACGCTCCACACTTTATAATTAATTAATTTTACTTCATCATCCCTGAAGACCAAAATTTGGAACTATCAAGCATCGAACCCGCAACGAACACCATAACAGACTTGCTGAAAACAGACATTTCTGGAGATCAAGTTTAAATATTCATATCTTTCTATCCGTTCAAATTTATGACATGATATTTTGGAATCCTATTCTTGGTTCAATCCTCTAAATATCTGGAAAATTTTGGTATGATTAATTATCAGGCATTGGAGATATAAGAACACCAGTTTAGCTTACTTTTTACTGAACCTGGCAGAAAATTGCTTGTAAACTGCAATTTTGGCATATGAAGTTGAAAGACGCATATCTTTTTATCCGTTCAATTTTATCTCTTGAAATTTTTGAATCATATTCTTGGTCCACTTCTCTAAATAATTGGAAAATTTTAGCGTGATATGTTATCAGGCATCAGAGATATATGAAAAACAATTTGGCTTAGTTTTTTTTGAACCACGGTGTATATCTACAGTATCTGCCTCTCTATCACTGGTTGCTGTGATAAGTCATTCGTGCAGCTGATGGTATGCTTATCTTCTGCTGCAATGCTTTTGCTGCATCACTTCCGTATCCTAT
The DNA here is from genome assembly GCA_945859605.1 of Lumbricus rubellus. Classification (NCBI taxonomy): domain Eukaryota; kingdom Metazoa; phylum Annelida; class Clitellata; order Crassiclitellata; family Lumbricidae; genus Lumbricus; species Lumbricus rubellus. Next base: position 10,736,185 of record OX243828.1, read on the forward strand.
TCACATAACCACCACGCTGTCCTTGACCTGACCTTTATTGTGTACCAGGGGATCATTCGATATGGCATGTTTCATCAGACAATAGCAATTGTTCATTTGAGTCTGAATGCAATTGCTGGTTCAGGGACGGCTTATCCCGCATTTTAGCTGCTTTTTATAAATTGTCGTGACTATTTATTAATTTTATTATTGTTATTATTATTATTATTATTATTACTACTACTACTACTACTATTGTCAATATCAAATTCTCAGTAAATATTGTCATGTTATTTTTATTATTATTATTATTTTATTATTATTATTTTATTATCATTATTATTTTATTGTTATTTTTATTATATTATTATTAAATTGGAAGTCTACTGCCTCTGTTCTCCTGACCTCTGACCTCTTTGTTACTGATTTTCAATAACCTCACAGAGTGGCTGGATGGCAGTGGCCAAAGTTTAATATGATTTTTCTCTTTATTACTGATTTTTAAAATATCATGATATGTGCAAAGCAGTCAGCTATACAAATCTCTGGCTGCATTGTTAGGTTCATGGTTCATATGACAAAGGTGTTGGGTGCTGTATAGAGCGTGGTATCACTGTTGTGATTACTTATATATGTGAAATAGACCCTGGTTTGGTTACAGAAAGTTTCTCCATGTTACTAGACACCATACTGATATAAAACATGAAATTGGTGTCTGTTGAGAGCAGACAAATAAAGTTGTTTAATTAGTGTTCATAAATATTAAATAGTGTTCACTGTTCATAGAAATAAGGGGTTTGGCGGTTTATTTGAGTGGTGGAGAGTTATTTCAATGTGGTGTCTTGCAAGAGAGAGAGGGAAAGTGAGAGACAGACAGACAGACAGAGACCGACAGACAGAGACGGAGAGACAGACAGAGGTGTTTTCTGTGGACAAAACAGTGTCCATTGTTGAAAGGCAAGACAAAATGTATTTAGTTTTAGAGAAAGAATTGCCTTCTTTTCACAGTTGTTCCAAAATAAGATCAATTCCAGAGAAAGACAAGCCTTGCATATAAACAAGCTTAAGAGGCATGTTTAACACAGGCAAACAGAACTGAGTTATTTCTATCACGAGATCAACTATGCATGGATGAAAAGGGTCAATCATTTCAAAACATACTAGTGTAAGATGTAATAATAGGCTTGGTGTCGGGTAAAAACTAATCTAGGCCACTGTTCGTACTTGGCAGTGCCAGTCTCAAGCCTTGTTAGAGGGGAGGGCAACACTAATCATCTTTTATATGGCACAGTGTCGTTAAGCAGCAATAAGCTGGTCTGATAAAAGCTTGTAGTCTGTATAGGAACAACGATACTGTAAACTATATAAGAGTCATTCATGTAATGGTTATTGGTTAAGGCCAGAAGAGAAAGTGAATAGGCATGATATATTGCCAGAGCAAATATACTATTCGTCAGCCAAAGCCTTTGCAATGTGTAAGGACGTGGTGGTGTATGTTGACAAATAGCGGGTTCTTTAGATAAGAAGACTGCCCCCTTGTCTAGTTTCTTACCTTAGTTTATGTGCTGAGTCATGGAAATGTTCAACGCAGTGGGGAAACTTAGCCTGTTAACGCCTTCTGGGTTTTATGTCTGACTCATTGAAGCTTGGATTTAGAACTGACATACTGGGACAACGGAGAGATGGAAATTCTCTTCCCACTGTTAAGATTTTGGAGGGAAAATGAAGGAATTCCTTTCCCCCACAAATTTCTATAAGCTGTGTCACAAATGTTATGGCAGTGCAAACCTATATATGCAGCATTGGGAACCAATCAATCAATCACATAAATTTATGTAGCGCCCCTTCAAATTCTACTCAGAGACGCTCCCAACCCAGGTCTGGTCAAAAAGAAAAGTAAATAATTTTTGTGTTCACTGACCTATAATAAATGTATAGCTGAGCTTAGTAGTGGGATCAGTTATTATGTGCTAGTGTTTGTTTGGAATATTGTTTACTCAATGCACTTACTATTAAATATGTTGTCATATGATCTTCTTAGTTTTATGAGATGCATACACTAGGGGGCAATTCCCCTTCCCCCTGCATGTTAAAACAGATTTACAGCTTTGGGATTGAATCATGTAAGAAGAAATTTGCAATTATGCCATTCTTGACCTTTCTAATCTCTTTAAAGTCAGCAGGTTGAGCTTGCTTTCCAATCAATTATGCTTCAATGGTGTGAACAGCATTTCCTAATTGGCGTTTCCATCTGAGTGGTGCTATGCAAATATGCAACATGAAAAGTGTTGCCATGCAAATACGCAACATAAAAAGCGGGTTTAGCAACATTAAAAGTGTTGCTATGCAAGTGCGCAACATAAATAGCGGGTTCAGCTTAATAAATGATTCATGCTAGAAATTATTTTATGTCAGACGATTACCATATTATGTCGTTTATTTCATAACAGCAAAATTGCATTTCCTTGTTAATTATGTGGTAGAAACCCATGGTCCAAGTAGGCACCAGCAGGACTGTTAGATATGTTATAATGCAAATACATAAAATGCGAGTTCAACTTAATACATGATCCATGTTAGAAATTAATGTGAGATGATTACCATATTATATCTTTTGTTTTCATAGCAGGAAAATAATTACACAAATTTCCTTGTTAATTATATGGTAGAAAACTAGAAATCCATGGTCCAAGTAAGCACCAGCAGGACTGTTAAATGTGGCTTCTGGACATCTGTTTAGTGTTGAGACTACACTTTGTCAGTTTATTTCCTCAGCACTGCATGAATATCAAATAACTCTGCTGTCTAGTACTGGGATTGTTTTGGCCAGAGCGTCAGTGATTGTATACGTAACCGAAGATTTATACTTGAAGGCCAAACTAATTAGAGGTGTGTAGTAGACTTCCGTGGCATGCAGCCGATAATGAGGATGTTAAATGTCATTGGGCACTCGCCTTCTATCATTATATATAAGTTTAGCCGTAGACTTCTAGGTACATTTTAAAGCGGATATGTGTTTATGGCTTAGCAAAGCAACCATGCAATGCACAAAGACTTTTTGGCAGCTTAATAATAATAATAATAATAATAATAATAATAATAATAATAATAATAATAATGATGACAATTTCTATGGCGCCGTAACACAGCACATGCCGTTACAAGTGTGCCTCTACAAACACAAATGCAATAAACGCCATGTTTTACCGCCAACTCATAACCAAGTGTGTTATTATCATAGCATGTTATCATACCGGATTTATGCTATCTTGCTATGGTAGCCATGCTCCTCTCCCAAGGGTATACCCTACAGTTCATAAAGGTCAAACTATTATTCAGCCTTTCTGGTGTTGTTACTATATACTGTTCTGAGACTTTATGACAAAGAAAGAAGGAAAGATTATTATTAATCGGTGAAATGTTGGTTTAGATTTAAACAACTCAGTGTTAGCACGAGTTGTGCCAAGCATGTCAAGTCATGCGTGCACAGAACTTGCGACACAAGGTCTGTCAGTAAAGGAATTTTATGACCGAAATTGTGGGGTATAGCAAGGAGGTCTAGGATAGATTGAATAAAGGAGTCCTTGGGTATAGACACGATCTGTGATCTGTGTTGTGTTAGCCGAAGGTCGTTGAATGTATGCAAGAAATGGTGAGTTGCTTTAAATCTGTCACTGCCATGTGCGGCCTCACGTCTTGCAGTGTCATTAGTAATCATTAGAAATTGAAGGTAATTCCCAACTTCCGGGGGCTTATTAAGACGATTGGAAGTAGGTTCTTAATCAAGATTGGAATGATCTTGGTTCTTAATGATGATTTGCGTTATCCGTGTGACTGGTCTGCCTGTGATAAGGAAGTATCCAATTAAGTTGACGAAATGGGGCTACTGGCTTTAGCTTTAAAGGCTGTTTAAGCTTTAAAGCTTATGATGGCTGAGTGATTCTGTGACTCACCTGGTGGGGCACCTGGCTTTTGTTAAGACAGGTCTTTGAAGAGTAATGTAGGGAATTGTTATTCTTGGCTGCCATACATGTCAGAGTTTCTCAAGGGTTATTATTGGAGGTGCTTGTGTTGTATAATGTATAGGATCATTGGCTGCTTGTTCCTTGGCAGTGCCAGTCCCAAGCCTGGAGAAAGGAGCAGGGCAACGTTGATCTGACATCCTGTATATATGACACAGTGTCACTAAACAGCAAAACAACAATGCAACAACATCAGTGGTACAGCCGGAACCCTCTTTGGGTATAGTTCACAAACCCCTTCCCTAATAGTTTATAATGTGAGTTCTGTTATGCATACAGTAACATGTTTGTACATTATAAGCCATATTCTGGCATATGCATATGTGCATTATGCATGCAGTTATATGCTTTTATGTGCATACATTAAATGAGTAATAGTCAGGCTTTTGTGATGCACTTAAGAAGCCCTATATTGAGCATATATACAGGAATGGCTTGGCATTGTTTGACTTGCTGGCCTAGGTATTGAACTCTAGATTCTATGCTGTATATTGCTGGCCTTCTTTCTTCTTCACTAATTCCAGCTCAAACCTGATTCGGATTTGTAAGTCTGAACTGGCTTCAGTTCTGAACAATATGAGACCACGGAAGGTTTGTGTTTGTGTGCAAGGTTTGTGTTTGTGCGTGTGTGTATTTGTGTGTGCATGTGCTGGTGTGAAGAAGATTTACATCTGCTGGATGGATGCCCCATGGGGGTGATGTGAGCGGCCTCTTTCTTTTAAAAGTCGTAAGTCTCTCACTTGGAAACCTCAGATGGTTGCTCAAACGGTTTCTTGGTCTGCCAACTAGCCAGCCAAGTCAATCAACCAGTCACTCGATTGGCTGGTCAGCTGGCCAAGCCAGTCAGCAACTCAATTGGTCAAATTCGGTCTTCAGTAACGGAGTCTGACTTGTAAGTTCTAGCAAGCATATGAGAACCAAGGACGCAATTCATTACCTGCTACCCTCACCCCAACTCAGCCTTCCACTCACTAGGGGGTGTTGGTAAAGTGAGCAGCAGTAGGAGAGACAGGAACCCAGCAGACTGCCATAAGGTCACAAAATAGACTGTTGCTTAACTTTTTATCATCTGTTCCTACTGGTGCATGTATGCCGTAATCATACTTTGTACTTTGTCAGTTTGAATTTAATAAACGGATATTATTATTATTATTATTATTTTATTATTATTATTATTTTGTATATATCAGCATTCAGTCTTTGTTCTCATAATTGATATGACAGTGTCACTAAACAGCAACAGTAATGCAACATCAGTGCTACAGCCGAAACCCTCTTTGGGTATAGTTCACAAACCCCTTCCCTAAGCATTTATACATGTAAACTGTCTTGTAATTGTGGTATTGAATGATTTCTTATGTAAATGCTGCAATTGTTCAATTACTGTTTTGGTAAATTAAATTGTTTTTTTTACTGGGATCAATAAATGAATTTTAAATTGAAAATTAAAATATGTTGATTGGGCATGTAGCACCAAGTTTGCCTATCACTTAAAGCTCTGCAGCCTGTTGCTGTCATAGATGTTTAACACAGTAAAAACATTTTAAAAAAATTAAAGAAAATAGTTGCAGACAGAAATAAATAAACGCTGGATTTTTCTGGAAAAAATGAAAATCGAAAAACCGTTTTTTATGACTATGGTTCCAGTCTTCAGATCTTTCTACTAAGTAAGCACTCGTGTTTTCCTGAGCTGAAACTTAAATAATTTGAGAAATTATGCGTTTGTTTTTGTAGGAGTCTAGCTATGAGATGCTTGAAGTTTTCCACGAGACTGCCGACAGTGAAATCGATGATTTTTCGCAAATGGTTGTCAGGTTTGTGTTTGTCTTTAATACTACTTCTTGTTTGTGTTTGTCTTACTACTTGTTGTTTGTGTTTGTCTTACTACTTCTTGTTTGTGTTTGTCTTACTACTTCTTGTTTGTGTTTGTCTTACTACTTTTGTTTGTGTTTGTCTTACTACTTGTTGTTTGTGTTTGTCTTACTACTTGTTGTTTGTGTTTGTCTTACTACTTCTTGTTTGTGTTTGTCTTACTACTTCTTGTTTGTGTTTGTCTTACTACTTTTGTTTGTGTTTGTCTTACTACTTGTTGTTTGTGTTTGTCTTACTACTTCTTGTTTGTGTTTGTCTTACTACTTCTTGTTTGTGTTTGTCTTACTACTTTTGTTTGTGTTTGTCTTACTACTTGTTGTTTGTGTTTGTCTTACTACTTCTTGTTTGTGTTTGTCTTACTACTTCTTGTTTGTGTTTGTCTTACTACTTTTGTTTGTGTTTGTCTTACTACTTGTTGTTTGTGTTTGTCTTACTACTTCTTGTCAGATGTTTGTTGCTGATCATATCGTTCGGTGTTTGCGTCAGTTCGACTTCAATCACTTCTAGTGAAGTTGGGTGAAAGTGAAACTTCTCTGAAACATTTGGTGAAGCTGATAATGCTTGATGGTAAAAATTGATCTGCTTAGATATTCTTTTGTGGATGATTGCTGTTCGTAAAAGAGATTACTACTTAAGATTGCAGTTGTTGTTCATCATCATCATCATCATAAACCGTGGGCTCATCGCCCGTAGGTGTCCGACGTCATTTTCACCATATTCTTCCACAGTTCTCTTTCCAGTGCAATGTGGCTCAGCTCTTGCAATGATGTTCCGCACCAGTCTATTAAATCATCCGCCCATTCTTATCTTATCTTATCTTATCTGACAATTTATAAAGCGCTTCTTGCAGCAAGAGCCTTTCAGAAGCGCATTCTCTATGTGGTCGCCCTCTTTTGTTTCGCCCGTCCATTGTTAATTGAGATGAATTGGGCCAAAGTACTTGAGTAGAAGTAAAACTAAACTTTTAGCCGAGAAGTTGAAGTCAAGTACTTCTAAAGGTGCGATGTTACTCATATTCTTTCCAACGATAAGTACTTTCATAGTATAAGTATTAGAAGTTCAGAGTCTTTGTGAATGTGTCGAACCTTTTAAAAATAAGCGTTTACTTGATAAACATTATGATTTACAGTTCATTCACTATCTCAAATCAAATGTTTGCTCTTTGGTCCACTCATTATGTCTTTAATCAATTCATTATCAGTGATAGCCAGCAGAGCTACGACCACGATTTGATGTGCAAGCTCATGGTGATTACAAGCGATGGTGGTGGCCCCATAATTTCAACCCACGCTGCGGACGCCATGCCATCTCATGTGGTTTGCCCTATGACCCGTGACAGACGTCAACACTTTATCGGGTCTTTGCCGGTCTTCCTGTGGAGCGATTATAATTATTGGACAGACAGATAACAGACTGGTGTAAGCTGAGTTTCGGTTTGATCTGGCAGGATGATGTGAGAAACTTAAAATAAAAACCAACATACATTCATTCACTTTAATTGATAAATTAGCTTTAAATTAATAATTAATTTTTAATGATGAAATTATGGAGCATGGTTGTTGCCAAATGATAGTGTTGAGCCTGTGGTGTGGAGAGTCAGTTTTGTATTTGCTGTTGAAATTTAATAGTTCTGCAACCCTTATAGCGATGCTAAATTATTGTTACTGTACAACAGACACAAACGATGTCATGTGTAAATGGTAAGTTAACTAGGCGTAGACACTTACAATTTGCTACCAGATAAGATTGAAGACCATGCTGTCTTTTGGCACCACCCATTGTCTCTTCAGAGTCTTCTGAGATGCCACAACAAAGCCTCTGGCTCCTGCAGTGGCACCAAGAGTTGTGGCACCAATGGAGCATAAATGAACAGACCACAAAGGAAAATGCATATGCTCAAGGCAACCACAGGCTATAAATTTACAACAAAGGAAACCTCTTAAGCTTTGCCTCATACAGTAGGGCAGTGCTGTCCAACCTTTTTGGCCCCGCGGGTCGCAGAAGCAATAATTCTTGAAGCTGAGGGCCGCAACAATAAGCCCACAAGAAGCGATTAAAATTAATTGAAAATTATTAAATTTTAATAAAATTTAGTATATGGTATAATCATAATGAATGCGTCGTGGAAACTGAATTTTGTGTTCACATTGTCAGATAGCAAGCTGAGTTATGAACTAATTGGTTGTGCACGTAGACCTACATCTGCGATTTTTTTTCATTTTCACAAATTTGTTTGCAAAAATTTCACTAGCTTAGGTGGGCGACTTAAAACCATGGCGCAGGCCGCAGGTTGGACAGCACTGCAGTATGGTCTTGATTGTTGTGATTGCCTTGTGACTGCATAAGTTCATAACTAGTTTAAAGTCTTGAAGAATGAGTTGGCAAAAGCCAAGTGCATTTTATTGATGTTTTACTGTAATATAAAATGTGCTCTTGTGACTTTGCTTTGGGACTCAACTCACTGTTCAGCACTGCTATTTACTGTTTTGTATTGTATCGTATTCATACGTTTGGATAATGCCACAGTTTACAGAACTAATCATGCATTTTACCAGAAGCTCTTTCCATATCCAGTTTCGGACTGTAAACAGCAATATATTTTTTGGTGAAAAGACGCTATATAAAGTCCAGTTATTTTGTTTCTCATTGGCAACACTTGCTGTTGGTCATCTGTGGAAATGTTTCTGTCTTTAATGAGATTACTTTAATACTGATAAAACTTTCCATGCATCTGTCAGGTTTGTGTATTCACGGGTTCAATGGTTAAGATATGTTTGATCATATTGATAAATGAACTGTTTGCTCCGTATGGGGATCTAAAGCCATCCAATGATCCAAATGATGAAGGCATAGATGAACAACTGGTTGTTCTTAAGTAATTGGAGTCTGAATTTCTAGTGCATGCTGGTACCATTTGTGTAATTGCTAAATCAGGAAATCGGTGTACCTACTTTTGTGGGATTTAATGATTTTAATCTCATTTGGGCCTCCGTTGTAGCCTGTCTACTTATATTAAACTTGTTACAATTTCTATATTTTTTATGTACCATGGTTGCAATAAAAGGATTGATTGATTGATTGATTGATCTTGAACTTACAATAAGATTGTTGAGAAATCCTTGTTCAAATCTGTGGTTACATTTTTTATATGTATTTCCATATCTCTTCTTCCACTCTGTTGATCAGAGCGCGATGTTTTTATTCCAACTGCTTTGTCTCAACAACAGCTATGGTGGTCCCTCCTTCACTTGGGACTAAAATATCGACTTTTTCTCTTGACAGTCTCTCGTTCTTTAACACGTTGGCCGCTGATTTGCTGTCTTAAATGACTCAAATTGGGATGTGTTAACACGTCCCTCCCGGCCAACGTGTTAAAAGACATTTCTTTTTCCCAGGCAAGCCCATGATCACGATGTTAAATGTCAGGAAACACTCGATGTCTAATTGTCTAATCATAAATTTAGCAAAACAACAATCCTCAAATCTTCCATGCAGCGAGCGCCTATGAATAGTTATTCCGCAATAGGCGCTATATAAACTTATGGATACGATGCAATGCCACTGTCTACTTATTGTTGGCCGACATTTCTTTGTAGCACTTATTGTTGGCTGACATTTCTTTGTAGCACTTATTGTTGGCCGACATTTCTTTGTAGCACTTATTGTTGGCTGACATTTCTTTGTAGCACTTATTGTTGGCTGACATTTCTTTGTAGCACTTATTGTTGGCTGACATTTCTTTGTAGCACTTATTGTTGGCCGACATTTCTTTGTAGCACTTATTGTTGGCTGACATTTCTTTGTAGCACTTATTGTTGGCTGACATTTCTTTGTAGCACTTATTGTTGGCTGACATTTCTTTGTAGCACTTATTGTTGGCCGACATTTCTTTGTAGCACTTATTGTTGGCTGACATTTCTTTGTAGCACTTATTGTTGGCCGACATTTCTTTGTAGCACTTATTGTTGGCTGACATTTCTTTGTAGCACTTATTGTTGGCTGACATTTCTTTGTAGCACTTATTGTTGGCCGACATTTCTTTGTAGCACTTATTGTTGGCTGACATTTCTTTGTAGCACTTATTGTTGGCCGACATTTCTTTGTAGCACTTATTGTTGGCTGACATTTCTTTGTAGCACTTATTGTTGGCTGACATTTCTTTGTAGCACTTATTGTTGGCCGACATTTCTTTGTAGCACTTATTGTTGGCTGACATTTCTTTGTAGCACTTATTGTTGGCCGACATTTCTTTGTAGCACTTATTGTTGGCTGACATTTCTTTGTAGCACTTATTGTTGGCCGACATTTCTTTGTAGCACTTATTGTTGGCTGACATTTCTTTGTAGCACTTATTGTTGGCTGACATTTCTTTGTAGCACTTATTGTTGGCTGACATTTCTTTGTAGCACTTATTGTTGGCCGACATTTCTTTGTAGCACTTATTGTTGGCTGACATTTCTTTGTAGCACTTATTGTTGGCTGACATTTCTTTGTAGCACTTATTGTTGGCCGACATTTCTTTGTAGCACTTATTGTTGGCTGACATTTCTTTGTAGCACTTATTGTTGGCTGACATTTCTTTGTAGCACTTATTGTTGGCCGACATTTCTTTGTAGCACTTATTGTTGGCTGACATTTCTTTGTAGCACTTATTGTTGGCCGACATTTCTTTGTAGCACTTATTGTTGGCCGACATTTCTTTGTAGCACTTATTGTTGGCTGACATTTCTTTGTAGCACTTATTGTTGGCCGACATTTCTTTGTAGCACTTATTGTTGGCCGACATTTCTTTGTAGCACTTATTGTTGGCTGACATTTCTTTGTAGCACTTATTGTTGGCTGACATTTCTTTGTAGCACTTATTGTTGGCCGACATTTCTTTGTAGCACTTATTGTTGGCTGACATTTCTTTGTAGCACTTATTGTTGGCCGACATTTCTTTGTAGCACTTATTGTTGGCTGACATTTCTTTGTAGCACTTATTGTTGGCTGACATTTCTTTGTAGCACTTATTGTTGGCTGACATTTCTTTGTAGCACTTATTGTTGGCTGACAGTTCTTTGTAGCACTTATTTTTGGCTGACATTTCTTTGTAGCACTTTTTGTTGGCTGACATTTCTTTGTAGCACTTATTTTTGGCTGACATTTCTTTGTAGCACTTACTGTTGGCTGACATTTCTTTGTAGCACTTACTGTTGGCTGACATTAATTCTTTGTAGCACTTACTGTTGACTGACATTTCTTTGTAGCACTTATTGTTGACTGACATTTCTTTGTAGCACTTACTGTTGGCTGACATTAATTCTTTGTAGCACTTACTGTTGGCTGACATTTCTTTGTAGCACTTACTGTTGACTGACATTTCTTTGTAGCATTTACTGTTGACTGACATTTCTTTGTAGCACTTACTGTTGGCTGACATTAATTCTTTGTAGCACTTACTGTTGGCTGATATTTCTTTGTAGCATTAGATTGGATAACAGCGCTGATCCGCTCTTATCCAATGCTGGGTACGTCATCAGTGCATGCACGAAGCACATCTTCTACTACGACCTTACTGTCAAGGTCATGGTCTCTGGAGCGTTCTTCGTCGAACCCGTCATCTTCACGTGTGATGGTAAGACGCCATGCTTACGTCGGAATGAACGGAGAGTAAATGTAAATGTAATCGGATTTTTATATAGCGGCTGTCTTAGGGCCTCGACCCTGAGGGTGAGATCCTTCACCAACGCTCGCCCGTTTGAATGGACGCCACGCCATTTAGGTCCCCGTGGACGGACCGTGCTAGCCCGAGATATTGAATCTCTGAAATAGCCACCTTCGGGAATCGAACTGCGGCCCGCTCTCTTTTACAGACGATCGACTGCCAGCTCTCTTACCAAGGTAGCTAACTGGGCTATAGTAAATGATGTGGTAAGGGATCTTCCTGCCTGGCATCCACTGTCCAATGTTATTAGTGGCAATTGAGTGTCAAGGACTTGCCCAAGGTCCCTACGAGGCGGCTTGAGGTGGATTCAAACAAACAAACAAAGGTCTGTTTTTAAGGAATTTTTAGAACTGCACAACCCCTTCTTTCCTTTCCCATCCTCCATGGTAAATTACTTCCAATCGGAGAACAATGGCCTTTTTCCTAGTTTTAACTGTACAGAGGTGCTTCTACAACTGCACAAATCCACTTAGAACTGCACATTTTGAGTACAACTGTACGTTAAAAAAAGCCCTGCTCAAGCGAACATGCTCACTAAACACCGCCATGCCCCACGTAGATATAACTTGACTTGATACCACATGATGACGTCACAGTACAGCCGTGTTTCATCTTGCCACTGTGGCGCCATCTGTCCCATGCACTCGAGTGTGACTCTACGCTATTTGCTTTCACTTTGTAGTACGCATGCATATCGATTGTTGTACGGATGTAGTGTGACCCCCATCGCAAATTGATTGATGAACCCTAGTTTTTTTTAGTAACAGATGCTATTCGCCTGTTTTAGTTCAAAAGAGTCTAACATTTAATGTATGCAAGCACCAGACAATACTGCTGCACTACGACCTTCTGAAAAGTGATGTTTGTGGGCATTCAGAGTATAATGTGGCTACGTTGGCGACATATATAAATTGTCTGGTAACAAGGGATAGTGACTGACACTGCCAGTGATGCCGTGTGTTGTGGAAATCCCATGGAACTGTCTGGTTGTAGGCCACACTGTCTGTGTTGTGCATAATGAAAGTGGTGTGTTGGTCATGTGACATCCCTGACCTGTGTGCCGGATTAAACCTTCACTGTCATTGTTAATGTATAGAGACCTTGTTTAAGTCCCCTATGTTCATAGCTGACATCTGGTATACAGTTACATATCAATTGGTGTAATGCATATGAAAAACATGCAAGCAACTGTAATGTATACATGTATATATGATTGTTAAAATTGCCATTGCACCTTACAAGGGTTGCTATAAAAAACCTATTAAATGAGTGGGTGAATGGACAAAAATCTCCACCACTGCTCATTCTTTGTCAGTGCCAGTCCCAGGCCTGTAGAAAGGAGAAGGGCGACACTAATCATGCTTCATATGTCACGGTGTTGTTAAACAGCAACAAGCGTGAACGAATGACTAAGCAATAAGCATGATAGCACGGAGCTGTGTAATTTGTTAGGACCGAGAAGTACCTATTAATGCAGGTTATCGTGTACTCTGTTTGGGTTGTCTGCGGTTTTTTCACCTTTATCTTCAAGTCTGTGAGTGATTACATGAAGCGTGAACTTTGTGCGCTTCGAACATTTGTCCGGGTGTGTTCAACGCACGACTTGGAGTGCATCTATTATCTATAACGAGTATATATCTTTGGTGCCTTTTACCCATTGCTGACTCATTCACTCACGCCAGACCAACCCAACCCTCCCCCCATTAAACCTCAGGTCATCCATTTTATTTGTTGTCAGACGCCACCATTTGTGCCCCAGTTCTTTGATGGTCTCACATGATTGGTTGTTGATGGGGCGGGTGGGTGGGGCTAAAAAACAGGTCGTGTGGAACGGTTTCATGCCCCACGTCTAAATTTAGCATGGTCGTGGTTTGTTTGGGGTGGGGCGCACGAGTGACTCACTAGTTTTCAATGGGGTGCTTTACGCTATTAAGTGTTCAGGCAAGTGCATCTGATTTACCCGACCTGCAGAAGGAAATCTGTTCGAATCCCTCCCTGGATATTTAACCCTTTCCAGTCCAAATTGATTTTCACTCATCATTCCACTGAAAATAAGCAGGGACTGCTTAATTTTTACGACTGTGACTGTGATGATTACATTGATGATGGTGATGGTGACAACTGCATGAATTTGATAGCAATTCATAAAATTATGGCCATGGATCCATTTTGACCCTTGAATGCTATTTTCCAGTTTGGCTGTGTCTTTGTTGTCTACAACTCCTAGGAATGCATGGTGGGATGTAAGGGTTAGGATCGGTTGAAAAGATGGAGGCTTCAACTTAAATAAATTTGTCCGTTTTAGATTAAACAATCATTTGGTGGATGCAAATGTTGTAAAATAATAACAGGCAACCATAAACTACAAAAGTAATAATAATAATAATAATAATAATGACAATTTATATGGCGCCATAACGCTACAAGGGCACCTTACAAACAGCAAAGTACAAATGTAGTTGCAACATATGATGGGAGCAATAATTTTTTTGACTGTGATGACTACATTCATGATGATGATGATGGTGAATGGTGAACTGTACACCAATTGTGCAGTTTGCAATTGTTTTCAATAAAGAATATCCGATCAGTTTTTAAAATCTTTCTGTCGTGACTCTAGTTTAGTGATGATTGCAGGAGTGGTGATATATGTAAATTGCCATTGTAATAACATTGACGCCAAATCTTTTCCTTGTTGATTAAACAATGAAGTGCATACGTAACAATGATGCCAAATCTTTTGTTTGTTGCTGAAACAATGAAGTGCATACGTAACAATGATGCCAAGTCTTATATTTGTTGCTTAAACAATGAAGTGCATACGTAACAATGATGCCAAGTCTTTTGCTTGTTGATTAAACAATAGTGTATACGTAACATTGATGCCAAGTCTTTTGTTTGTTGATTAAACAATGTAGTGCCAAGTCTTTTGCTTGTTGATGAAACAATGTATTGCATACGTAACAATGATGCCAATTCTTTTGTTTGTTGCTGAAACAATGAAGTGCATACGTAACAATGATGCCAATTCTTTTGTTTGTTGCTTAAACAATAGTGCATACGTAACAATGATGTCAAGTCTTTTGTTTGTTGCTTAAACAATAGTGCATACAATGGTGGAACACATCATAACTCATGTCCTTGTGATGCTGAACGATGACCTTGGTGGATCGTCTGCGGACGACTACTTGCTGAAAGTATTCGGCTTCTCCGAGTATCTAATCAAGTATGTATTTAACGCTGGGTTTCATCTGATTAACCGTGGATTAGTATGCATTTACCTTGTCTGTTTGAGTACTTGACAGTGGTGTCGAGGGCCTGTAGGCTTCATTTATTTTATTGAATACCAAAATGCAAAATATTTCTATTTCTCTCTTCTAAAATTCATACACTTGTTTTCTTTTCTGTCCATACCGCTTAAAAAGTAATTACAACTCTACACCATCTTGATATAAAATTTATGTTTGTGGTTGCCCAGGTTTAACGGGATCACACCGTTTCTGGGTTACCCTTTCTAAGGGATCTTTTACGTGATAATTGATATTAGATTAGCTTCTTATTTTCACTGCACTCCATTATTTTGTCATTTTGCTGAGTTGAATTGTTTTAAAATATCTCTGAATAAACAAGTTTGAAAACAATACAACAATGTCTCTTGTAGTAGTTCCATTCTTGCTGACTACGAGTACGTCCAGCAGTGTCTGAAGTTAGACAAGGACATTCGATTCGTCCTCTGTGAAGCGAACACTGTATCGCGACCGTTCAAGAGACAGGTCAGCGTGGAAAACTTTGCTTTTAGCAATGAACATCTTTGCATCGTGTGCTTGTTTGTATGTTTGTTTGTATGTGCACTTGTTATAGCGCCTCTTCTATCTCTCTCTACTCAGAGGCGCTCCAGAATGCAGCGCGGACACTGCATCGGAGTTTCACGTCAAAGCGCTGAGAAATTGTGAGTGAAGGACTTGCCCACGGTCCCTACGCGGCGACCTGAGGTGGACTCGAACCTTCCGGCTCCAAGGCAATGACGCCACCACTACACCACCGTGCCCCACATCATGTGCTTTTCATCATGTACTCGTGTGTCTGTGAAACTTTAGTTTAGGAAGATACATCGATGTCTGTATTAGGACTGAAAGGGGGTGGGGCTGTTCTCAATTCTATGCAGTTCTAGTAGTCACATATGTTTAGAAGCGTGCTTTTTGTTTGTATGCACTGTAAATAATAGTTAACGACTTACCTATATGCTGTTGCAAATGTACAAGTGCAGAGGTGTTTTTTATTACTGCCATATTTTGTTGACCCTGCTCGTTTCTTTTTTTATTAGATGGTTCAGATGATATTCTTGACTACCGCTGCCCATGTGAATGGTTGCCATGCCATTTATGGTCCCCCATGCATAAGCCATTCTAGCGTGACATTCAAATCTCTTAAGTAAGTCAGTATTTGAACCAGCAGCCTCAGTTCACTCTAACCATCTCTCTTCTTAACCCCTTTACTGGCCACCCCGATTTTAATCGTCAATTTTCTATACGATTATGTGCCGGTCGGCCGCTAAAGGGGTTAAGACCTATTTTCTCTCTCGATTCTCGTACTGGGAGTGCTACTGAATGGCCATAGTTGTGAACAGCACTATAGAAATGACATTACTGTGTAGTTGCAGCAACACTGCAGAAAGCTGTAAATGATTTTATAAGAAGTAACAGAGGAGATGAGTTAGTAGATGATGAGAACCTTTTCTGTTGTTGTTGCTGATTGTAGCCAGAAGACGACAAGTATCCGGTTTTTCTACCAAAGATGCGATTGACAGACCAGCCTGGGAATAGAGTGACCAGGTGTGCACTGATTGATTCTCACCTGTTTGTACTAGCACGGACAGCTAATGATTACTGGCAGAACAGTTTCTTCTTGAATCCTTTTAAACTGTTATAGACCTTTCGAACAATTATGCCTGATTGCTTGCAGGTCAGGTTAGATCAGACCAGGTCAACTTAGGTTAGACTACGTCAACTTAGGTCAGACCAGGTCAACTTAAGTCAGACCATGTCAACTTGGAGTAGACGAGGTCAACTTAACTCAATCTAGGAAGTAGTTGATTTGTTGTTTATTCATGGGTGTAATGTGTTTTTTTGCCTCAAATTGAAAGAGTCTGGTAACTTTTGAACTTGTTTAAGTTGTCAAATATTATTTGTTTTAGAATAATGTCTAGATCACACTGTTTAAAAGGCTCTTTTTGTTATAAGTTGTCAAATATTATTTGTTTTAGAATAATGTCTAGATCACACTGTTTAAGCTACATCTGAGTAAATTACTTATTTACCGACCTGCATACGTGTAAAGGATATGAAAACTGTTCATTACTTGCGGTTTCGTAGATCGTGTGGTTTTTGTAAAATTCTTGGTGAAAATGAAGATCAGAATGCTGGTTAATGCTGGTTATAATGAGCTCTGATAACAAAAACTAGTTTATGCTTCTAAGATTGATATATTGCACTTCAAATACAAATGCGTTCTTCCTTGTTTCGAATGTTGTTTTCTGTTTGAAATGCTTTCTTGACATCTACTGGTAGAAGTTGTGCTTATATCACATTGCTCTCGATCATAGGGGTCCAGAGGGGGCAAATGCCCCCAAAATTTCGGGCAAGTCTGATTTTTCGGGCAAGCAGAACCGGAAAAGTAAAAAATATTTCGGGCAAAAGTACCGGATGACTAAAAAAAGGTCGTCAGAATTTTCGGGCAAAAAGTAATGGAAAATTTCAGAAGATTTTGGCCGGATGAGTGAAAAAAAGGTCGTCAGAATTCTCGGCCAAACGTAACGGGAATTTTTCTTAATATTTCGGCCGGATGACCAAAAAAAATTTGGGGCAAAAGTCTAATTTTTCCCCCCGCTGCTGGAATGTCCCTTACACCTATGTTAACAATCACCTGAAGAGTCTCCTGTTTGGAAGAGGAGATAATTATATGATTGGATGGTTG
This sequence comes from Lumbricus rubellus, assembly GCA_945859605.1. Taxonomy (NCBI): domain Eukaryota; kingdom Metazoa; phylum Annelida; class Clitellata; order Crassiclitellata; family Lumbricidae; genus Lumbricus; species Lumbricus rubellus. The sequence continues at coordinate 10,753,738 of OX243828.1, forward strand.
CAGTACGCGGTACATGTCTGTTTGTTTTGGTTATTTGATCAGAGATAAGTTGAACATCTTGATGGAGACGTTTTACAAGGAGGTGGAAAAGTTGCGAGATGCAACGATACAGGTATAAAAAGATTATTTTGTCAGTCTGTCTATGTGTGTCTTTTTGTCTGTAGACTGTGTCTTTTTATCTGTTGGTCTCTGTCTGTATGTCTGTGTTTTTTTTCTCTCTCCTCTCCTCCCCTTCCTACCTCTTTCTTTCTCTGTTTATCTGTCTCTCCCTATGTCTCTCAATGTATCCCTCTCTTGAGCTTGGAATGTGTCTTCATATGGTGGGATGTTTATGATTTTTTATGTCATTGTCTCACTGTCTGTTGTCTCTCTGTGTCTCACTGTCTATCTCTCTCTCTCTCTCTCTCTCTCTGTCTGTCTCTCTCTTTCTTTCTCTCTGTCTCTGTCTGTCTGTCTCTCTCTCGATCTCACTCTCTATTGAGATATCTCTCAATGTGTTTTTGATGAGATGCTTATGTTTTTATGTCTTTGTCTCACTGTTTCTCTCTCTGTCTCACTGTCTGTCTCACTGTCTGTCTGTCTCTGTCTGTTTGTCTCCCTATCTCTCTCTCCCGATCTCACTCTCGATCTAGATATCTCTCTCTCAACGTGTTTTTGATGAGATCTTTATGTTTTGTCATGGTTCATTGCCTGTGTGACGTAAGTATAATCAATCCAAGATTTAATTACCCAATAGCATACATTTTTTATGTTGCAAAAACATCTTTTGAAGCACACTGTCTGGATCTGAGTGAGAGGGGCAGAGGTCAGTTTTGATATAGCTGTCATCATAGGCGCCGACTTGACCCGAAGAGTGGGGGTGCCCAAAAGAGTGCGAAAATATGCGCGCATGAGCGTGCAAAATTTTTTTAATCCTTTTTTTAGGGAACTTATTGAAATCAGTACAATCACCACTGTTCATAGGCGGAGACTTGGTCCTGGTTTGAAGGGACGAACTCGCGGCCAAAGTATGATCGCCGAGAAGCACAGCGCCGAGCAGGGAAGGGGTTTGGGAAGAGGGATGTGCTCCTCCTCATTTTCGATTTTTTTTATTGTCACACTACGATGGTAGAACCTTAGGCTGTCATTTTAACGTCATGACATCTTTGTCAAAATTTCCTGTTATCTCATTGCATAAAGAAATTATTTAAAACTTCAATAAAATAATGTTCTTCCCAATTTAAATTTTTTGATCATTCTTTGTATTTCATGTAGGATATATAATAGCCTAGGCCTACTTCTCTTGGAATCCACACAGAAAAAAAACACAATCTTCGTTTTCATGGGCGCATGGGCGGAGTTTATCAGGGGCTAGGGAGGGCTAAGCCCCCTCCCCAAGAAGGCCCAAATTCAACTTTTCAACCATTAAAATGGTATCCTTTTTCTGGGTTAGCCCCCTTAAGAAGGCCCAGACTCGGGGTTAGCCCCTCCAAGGACGGAAACCAAACTCCGCCCATGCATGGGCGTCTTGGAGCACTCTTCCCCAATTAGGTCAACAGACTCAAATTTTGCACAAGAAATCAAACAATTAGCCACTGTTTATTGAATCCATATTAACACTGCGGAATAGTTTTCAAATAGTCTTTCATTGCAAGTAGTTTTTAAAGACGAAACAATATCCCGCTTTTATGATGCTGGGAGGTGACTCTCGAGCACTGAAGAACACTATTGAGCATGTATATACACTATAGGCCTAAAGAAACAATGTCATTCAAATCGTCGCCTTCGTCCGTAATAAAAAAAATGACGGAAGCGGATCGAATAAGCAGGATTTCGGAGCTTCCTCGTATTCGCTGATCGGCTGAGGACCAATATAATGGAGTTCAGGCTACCAGATGGGATAAAACTGGAGTAATTGTAAGGTAAACTAGCTGAGATTTTAAAAAGTATATTAAAGATGGAATGATTTTTATAGATAAGCAATCCAAACAGAGAAAAAATATCTTAAAAGCACATCTTGCCGGCTGATTTCAGGTGGTGCCCATGCATAGGCGGGCCTCGCATGGCCAATTTCTGGTGGTGCTGAGCACTCACGGGCCTCGCAGAGTCGGCGCCCATGGCTGTCATCAAAATGGGGGGGGGGTGGGGCCCGGTAGAGTAATGGTTAACACGCTGGCCAAGAGTGCGAGAGGTAGCAGGTTCGAGCCCCCGTTTTGCGGATTTGATTTGTAGGCTGCTATTAGCGCCGTGTAATTGCAAAGCTGTCTGCTCAGTTGGTAGTTAAGTTTAATTAAGATTACTGCATAACTTGTAAATGTAAAGCGCAGTGCGTCTTGCAGGCGTTTCAACAAAGAACAGATTATTTATTATTATTATTATTATTATTATTATTATTAAATTGTTCTATGCAGGGAGCAGAGAGGACGCATTGCAAGGGGGTGGTTCAGGCGGTCAAGGCTGTCTGCACGATTGTACACGATATGGAAACAGTCGACATCATGAAGGCCATGCTGAGGTTGAAGGCGGTCGTACTTACTCACGTAAGCATTAATCTAATCTAATCTTATGCAGTCCAATCTAATCTAATCTCATACAGCCCAATCTAATCTGTCTACTCTAATCTCATACACTCTAATCTGTCTAATCTAATCTGTCCAATCTAATCTATCTAATCTAATCTCATCCAATCAGATCTAATCTAATCTTATCGAAAACGCTAGATGGCTATTTGGAAAAACTTTTTCTGTTGTGGTAATTTTTAGGTAATAACTGGAGATAACTTCGGATATTTACCTCAGTCGAATATCGTATATTTTTGGCAGTATTTGCTTTAGCAAATTATACAATTTGTTCCTTATACGAAGTGTCACATTTTCATGTAATAAAACATTATCGAAATAAATATGTTTACTTATGATGACTAACTAATACATTTATAATTTTAGAAATGAATAGTCAATGAAATAGACTTGGCATTCATTGTGAACTTTTAAATTGTTATTTTCTGGTGAATTATAATAATTTTGCTCTATCTTACTTTATGGCATTACTCGATTGTTTCACCTCTCCTGCATTGTCTCACCTATCCTGCATTGTCTCACCTATCCTGCATTGTCTCACCTATCCTGCATTGTCTCACCTGTCCTGCATTGTCTCACCTGTCCTGCATTGTCTCACCTGTCCTGCATTGTCTCACCTGTCCTGCATTGTCTCACCTGTCCTGCATTGTCTCACCTGTCCTGCATTGTCTCACCTGTCCTGCATTGTCTCACCTGTCCTGCATTGTCTCACCTGTCCTGCATTGTCTCACCTGTCCTGCATTGTCTCACCTATCCTGCATTGTCTCACCTATCCTGCATTGTCTCACCTGTCCTGCATTGTCTCACCTGTCCTGCATTGTCTCACCTGTCCTGCATTGTCTCACCTGTCCTGCATTGTCTCACCTGTCCTGTATTGTCTCACCTGTCCTGCATTGTCTCACCTGTCCTGCATTGTCTCACCTGTCCTGCATTGTCTTGAGGTGTTACAATGGTGCTTCTTGTAGGGACCTGGCAATGGATCCATCTCGTCCGCAAGTCCACGGGATCATCGCGACGCGTTTAATTTTGTCACCGAGGAAAACAGCGCTGGATATTCCACGATCCATACAGTATCATCAGACAACAGCCAGAGGTAAACGATAATTATCATTCTTACGTTAACCCCTTAACGGCCGAGGGTATAGGATTCTCCATACCATTTGCTACAGTATGGCTGGTAAAAAGTTAAAGAATTTGCTTTAAAAAGTTTGTAATAATTTATAGAAGAGGAAGAGCAGTAAGCCTACTATCTGAAGCTAGCCTCACGAGGTAGTCATATGTATGTGGTGATGGGGGCTTCATTTTTCTTTGCCATAGTATATGAGCATACCATGAGGGTGGGTGGCCAATCCTCTCCCTCATTCATCTATCTCATCTGACCTTGTATTGCATTTTTTTTCAAATGTCGTATACTTCTCTAGGGTTTCATTAAAAGTACCGGTATTCTAGATTGATTTTTTGATGGCTGATTTATTGATCAAAGTTTTAATTATTAAATTAATTTTTCGTCTAATTTTTCACATCATTGCTGTTTTTTTTAAATATCGTATACTTCTCTAGGGTTTCAGTAAAAGTATTCTATCAATTTTTTTATGGCTGATTTATTGATCGAAGTTTTAATTAGTAAATTAATTTTTCGGTTGATTTTCACATCATTGATTTTTTTCAGGAAGCTTGACCTTGTTACGATGCTCGACGACTTGCACATTGCGTTGGACGAGGTTACGAAATCCGTGAAGTCGATGATCGAGATGTACTGTCGAACATTTCACACCGACTTCAACTTCGAGTCGACAAAGTCGGTTGTCCGAGGTAAGATCGCAGGTCTTCTAACGTAATATTTCTTTGCCCACAACCGAAAGTCATTATCGTCAATCGACGAACAAACATACATGCTGTTTGCGTATCTTCAACGGTTGTCCTTGCATCCTCACTTGCCTTATCGGCTGCTGTATCATCGTGACATTAATTCTGCATTTTACATTTTGCTTATAATCTTCTTATTTTTTCATTCTCTGTTCAACTTTTTACATGATGTGCAACATGTTCGACCTCTTACATGATGTGCAACATGTTGCGGTGTGACAACATGATTTTTTGAATAAACAAAGACATATACATACCGGTTTATTTCGTGACATTTGGTGTTTTAATCCAGTCTTTTGTTAGCGCAAACCAGGAAGCATATACTTTTTTCGTGCTGTAATTGAGAATATTTTGTTATGCAATGCGGCTCAATGGTGTCGTTTTAATATCGTGTTGTGTCTGATTTATGTAGTTTCATGTTGGACGGCCAGAAGAGTTTATCTTGTGTTTCAGTCATTGTTGTTATGTATGGGCATTAAGATTATTAAACGAGGCACAAACCGTGTTCTTAACCCTTCCATGGAGAAGATGTTGGTGTGCATACATGTGGGACACGGTGGTGTGGTGGTGGCGTCATTGCCTTGGAGCCGGAAGGTTCGAGGTTCAAATCCGCCCTCAAGCCACCGCTCGCTTAGGGACCTTGGGCAAGTCCTTCACTCACAATTGCTCAGCGCTTCGGCGTAAAACTCCGATGCAGTGTCCGATCTGCATTCGGGAGCGCCTCTGAGTAGTGAGAGAGCTTGAAGGGGCGCTATAACAAGTGCACAAAAAAATCCAAAAACAGCCTTAAAACAAATAATTTCGCCAGGGAAAGGTATATTGGGTGTGATTGGTTTATTGGTGTTCAAACTGGGTATATTGGGTGTGATAGGTGTATTGGTTTTCAAGCTGAGTATTGGTTTTGATACTTCAGGAGCATTTTGATGTTTAGGGTGGGTGTTGTGTTGCGTAGTTCAACAGCTTTTTTCCATTTTTAGAACTTCGTGATGCATCAAGTTTGCAGGAAAGCCTGATCATACATTTGGCCACAGCGCACCGAATTCCACAGCAGTGGCGACAATCGTAAGAATGTGCCATTGTTTTCATGTGTTTTCTAATTCATATCAAATAGATATTTAAAGAATATTTTCTGGCTAATAGTCTAGACCAGAGGTGTGCATCTATTCTCGTATAGTCATGATCTCCAATCTTTGAATTTGTCTTGATTTTATATTCGCTTACAATTCATGTAGACAGCGCTTTTGGCAAGCCATCTACTAGCAATTTAGTGCGTGATGAACCTTTGAGTATCAGCAGCTTGCTCAATGTCTCTACACTGTAAAAATTTCAGGGAAATGTACTTTATCCAGCACAACCTAGTGTCATGGAAATTTTGCTTTAATATCCAGCAGACTGTTGCAAACCTACTGATTCACCGCAATTAATGATGACTTTGGGTGGCGCTACAGAGTGTAAACATCGGCCCAACTCGGTTAATTTTTCCATGAGCACAAACTGCTCATAGGTAGCACCGTGCTTTCTCTGTTATTGGTCTCACGGTATGGAATGAGTTCCCACTGTCTACCCACCTTATGTCTATAGATGGTTTGCTTAGAACTTTGTGTTTTATATCACCACCTTAAAACCGTCATTTTCAGCCGAGGTTGGGTCGGATGTGCTCCTCGTTGGAGGGCCGCTGTATAAATCTCCATAATAAATGAATGAATGAATTGAACACACTCCATGATTAGCGATTGATTGATGGCAGTGCTTGCCTGTTACTCTACAGACACGTGGAGTACCGGATGAAAGTGTCGCTCTACTACGGAGGACAGAAGTTGTCTGACGAGATCCTCAGCCAATCAAAGTCCGCTGCAGCTGACGGTTGCCAGGGAACAGTCATCTGGGACGAATGGTACTAGATGATACTAATTCATCCTAATTTTATCCTAATTCATCATAATTCACTATAATTTATTCTAATTTATCCTAATTCATTCTAATTTAATCCTAATTTATTCTACTTCATCCTACTTTATCCTAATTCATCCTAATTAGTCCGTATTCTTTCTTCTCTTCCGTCATTGGTATGACGATGAGGCCTTTACGAAATTTCTCCAAACTTCTCTGCTCCTGATTGTTTCACTGATCTCAGCTAAGCCGACAGTGCCTTTCTCCCTCACATCTTCTTTGATGTTATCTATCCAAGTCTTCCACTGTCTCCCTCGGCTTCTTCCTTCCTCCACATGCCCATGGAGTGCAGCGTTTGGTAGCCTTTGTTCTGCCATTCTTCGCACATGTTGGGTTGGGTCGGGAGCGCTTCTGAGTCTTCTATTCCTGATTTTTTCTATTATTGTTTCATCGACTCCTAGTTCTTCTCTTGTTTTTTTCATTTCTGATCTTCTCTCTCCTGCAAGACAATGGTATTATGAATTTTTATTGTATGGTTTTTTGGTGAATGCGTAGGCTGCAGTTTGACAAGGTCATGTGCGGTCTGCCGAGAGAAACGAAGATTATCTTTGAGTTGATTGGAGTTCGTTTGGTTCCATCGAACAATTCCGACGGTCATCTCAAAGTTAATGTGGCTCTTGGATGGGTCGCGATGCAGCTCTACAATCAACAGTTGTAAGTACTAGTTAGACATTGACGTAATTAATAATAATGACGACAATTTATATGGCGTCGTAACTCGGCCGTGCCGTTACAAGGGCGCCTGTGCGGGTCTTCATTTCCCTTGGCGATTGTAAATAATTTGTAGTTGCACCAATGAGTACCTTTATTAAAACAAATAGGGAAGCAGATCTCTATGCAACAGCAAAAGATAATTTATCTACCTTATGCGTCTTACGCCTAGTGCTTGCTCGGGTGCGTTAAATTATCGCAGCCTTAAAACTGTCATGTTCAACTGAGGTTGGGTCGGGAGCGCTTCTGAGTGGTAACCTTGAAGGGGCGATATATAGATGTCCATAATGAATGGGTAACAGAAAGAGGAAGTGAAAATGATATGCATAGAGCAATTAATTATATAGAGTTATAGACCACAGCGGATCCATTCTATGTACACAAGTCATAAAACTTAATATACAGCTGAGCAATGGGATCATATTTCTTGATGTTTATCAATGCAAGACAATGATCATTATGTTAATTGTCTCATAAGTATATCACCCATAGCAGATTATATTATAAATATCAACATTTTCAGAGAAGTACAAATGGAAATTTATACAATTTGCGATGATGTCTATTTGCCAGACAAGTTAAATTCAGTCAATTAATAAAACTTCTAGCAATTCTCCATTTCTTAAGCAGATAATTAGATGATGCTGTATTGTATTTGAGTATGTAAGGCACACCTCTTACGGCATAAGCTACTCAGTGTAACTCTCAGTGAAACCAGATGCTATGATTATTATGAGCACGAACCCAACGACTTTTTTGTTATTGCATTTTGATAGAAGTCATTGGGGGGAGGGGCCGTACCGCAGTGGATAACACGCTGGCATAGAGTGCGAGAGGTAGTGAGTTCAAGCCCCCGTTGGTCAGATATGCTTGTAGGCTGCTATTAGCGCCGTGTAATTGCGAAGCTGTATGTTCAGTTGGTAGTTGAGTTTAATTAAGATTACTGCATAACTTGTAAATGTAAAGCGCAGTGCGTCTTGCAGGTGTTTCATTACAGAAAAGATTATTATTATTGTTAAATTTAGTAGTTGCCTTTGATCAAATTATCAACATCTGACAATTTTTCTGACATGTTGAATTTATAGGCGTAGCTGCTTGGAGACTTTTTGTATACTCAACCAATGACAAGGATTTTGCCAATTGCCCATCCATCGCCTTGGTTCATGGATGTCTCCTAGAGTTGCCTCCTCCTGAATTTAAGTCTGGCTGCGTCCATGGCATAGATCTTCTAGTTATCAGATGGGTGGCTACTCGCACTTCGCACCCATCCATGGCTGTGTGGCTTAAGCGTTAGATAATCCTTTTGTTTCAGTGAGTTGGTTCAGGGCAGCCAGCTCCTCGGTCTTTGGCTTAATGGAAATGCCAATCCGTGTGGTACGAATGGATCAAACACAGAGAACCCAAACAGCGTCCTCATCCAGGTTTGAACAGACTCTTCATAATTTGATTTCATATTAAGTGCAGATGCACCTGATGCTGGTATGTGTTCCTCATTCCTTGCTGAACCAACATCCTTATTTCGACATAATGTCTAACGTGGAAATGCTTTGCCACACCACTGTTTTATTTATTTATTTATTTATTTATTTAGAGTATTTATATAGCGCCTTTTCAAGAAAGCTACTCAGAGGCGCTCTCTGCGCTAACTAGCCGAAGTGATGTTAAATGTCATAACAACAAGAAAATTTTGATGATTGGCATTTTCATAAAGCATAATACAAGTTGTAAGATTAGATTAGATGAGATTAGGTATATTCTTTTCACCTGATATTGCTTCCCATAATCTCCCCCCCCCCACAATTTCAGGCTCAGCTTGTCAGGTAGTTTATCCACTTAGTCCACCCGTTGCTTGAGAGCTTTTCTGTTTCTTTGAACACTAGTTACATGAGTAGCTAACGTCTGTCGGCTACTGTGTCTTTCACACTAGTAATTTCCTTCCTTTCTTCTATCTCGATGTGTCCACAGATTGTGTGAAATTCGTGTAAAACTCTGCAGTCTCTAATTCGTAATTTCTTTAGTTCAAATCAACTGAAGTCGTCATATGTGATATTTCTGTTTAAGGTGAATCTTCCAAATTTCGACCAGACTTACGTCTTCCCATCTTGTCAGGACTCGCTTCCAAGGTCAGTTTATTCATTCAATGTTTCTCTTGTATTTATCATCAGCATTTATTGACATGTATTGCCATTCAAAACTTTTTAAATTTCACCTATTTAGAACAGGTAGATAGCCAAGTCTAGTGGATGGTGAGGTTCTTGATGGGTATGATATAAATTGTGAAGATTAGTACTAGACATTATTGACTGGTTGAGGCTTCCTGTTTCTAGTATTATTTAATCTTTTACCCGTTTGCCCCGAGAATATCCGCTGAAAACGGGCTTAAAATTTTAAAATGAACGGGTAAAAAGTTAATGGCCATCTGATTTTTATGAATTGTAGTTGTATCATTTTTGTCCTTTTCCTTCTTATTGTCATGGTTGGTGTAGATCTTTTGTTGACCTTGTGTGTACGGTGTTTGTAGTCTGAAGCAAGACTTTGAGTCGTTAGATGCTGTAGATCAGCAGCGTCTGCGAGCCATCATCAGAAAGGATGTTCTTACAACGTAAGTCAACTTCTTTGTCTATTGTTGTTATTTTCCAGTCTTCTATCAGTTGGTCATGGAAGGAGAAGGAGGAGGAGCAGGAGGAGTTCCTTAAGCTAGCCCCGAGCAACTTTGAGTTGGCTATAGGTGCATATGGAAAGCTCAAACCAAATATCTCTGCTCTGGCAGATATTTTAATCCCCAATATTTTGAATTGCACTCCAGCATGCTAGCTACTGCACTATCAGACACCTCATGGCCTTAAATTATATTTAAAATGGCATGACAAACTCATAATTTGTAACTTTAGATGCCTTGTTTAGTTTATGCCTTAGTTTATTAATTCTATTGTTCCTCTGTGCATTTGTTTTGAGGTTGTGTTATTCATTGTTGTTAATTTTATTATTGTTTTTCTTATGAACAGACTGACGAATGATGAGCGTTTGTTGCTCTGGGAAAAGCGTTACTATCTCCAGACTATTCCCAAGGCTCTTCCACGTCTTCTCCAGGCCGTGCCATCGTGGGCGCCCAGCAACCTCTCGAGGATCTATGCGATGATCAAGGAGTGGGCCGCACTCGAACCTCTCGATGGGATGCAGCTGCTTCTACCGAGGTCTGTCATTCGGAGACTGTACCAAGCTCAGGGCTTTTTTTAACATGCAGTTGTACACAAAATGTGCACTTCTAAATGGATTTATGCAGTTGCAGAGGCAATTTTGTACAGTTCAAACTAGCAAAAGTCACTGTCCTCCGATTGGAAGTAATTTACCATGGATGATGGGAAGGAAAAGAAGAAGTTGTGCACTTGTGCAGTTCTAAAAATTCCTTAAGAGCTGTCCTGGTTTCGCTGGGAGAAGTGGTTTCATTGTGTGTTGCTCATACACGGACAAATATGGGTTTAGGCCTTTGTGGCTTATTTGCCATTTAGATCCATGTGGGTTATTTGATGTTTTGATATAGATGTGGGTCATGTGACATTATCTGGACTTTTCATCTATTATTTACTCTTAAACACTAGCAATTGTCGTTTAAGCATGGAGTTACACAGTCCTCTAATGATGCTCTCTTCAAATGCTATGCAAACGTCTACATTGGCTTTGATAGATTTTAGCCTACCGTCAGCCCCTGTTGTTGATATAAGTACCTGACCCTGTTGTTGATATAAGTACCTGACCCTGTTGTTGATATAAGTACCTGACCCTGTTGTTGATATAAGTACCTGAAGGATTGTTCTTTTTCCAACTTAAATCAGTATGCAATGGCATTTGTTTTCACTGATCATTGCAGTTTGCCATGATGCGATCAACCGCTTGTGGTGGCAAGTGATGCTGCCTGGAATGTTTGTTATGTGATTTTTTAAAAGTTGCTAGGTCCAGTCATCCAAGAACAAATAGACACTGGGTTGTTTTTCATGTTGCAGTAAACAGTCTATTTACATAGGTCATGGTTTTTCTTACAGGTTTGCCGACACGTTTGTACGAAGTCAGGCAGTGAGTCGGTTGAGGGAATTGTCACATGATGAACTCTACGACCTTCTGCCACAACTTGTTCAGGTGATTCCATGTTACCTGTAAAGAAAATAAATTGCTAATCTTTAGAAATGGGAGGTCAGCTCTGAAACTCAAGGACTCTGTCATGATTGTTAACTGCTGTATATGTTGATATATTTGCATAGTAAGCATAGAGTACAACTGCGTTTGGTACAATGAAATAGAATAAACTGCATTTGATACTGTGCAATAATGCAATACAATTGCATTTGATACAGTTCGATACAGCTGCATTTGATGCTATACAATTGCATTTCATGCAATGCAATTGCATTTCATACAATACAACTGCATTTTATACAATGCAATACAATACAACTGCATTTGATGCAATGCAATACAGTACATCCGCACTTGATACAGTGCACGATATTGCAATGGAATTTGTTTTTGTCCCTGTTCAAATTTCTGAATTGCACACGCAGCGTTGCAGCAGAACATTGATGGCGTTGAGTTATTGTGCATGAATGACTTGTTTTATCCATTTAGTAACTGTGCCCCCCAAATGCAGCATTTTTCATCATTTAGCTGCTGTACTGTAAAGGTGACTTTCAGCTGTGAAATGATTATTTTCATGAGATGTGATGTTAAACAACGACATAAGATGTGCATTTTGACTGTCTGTGAATTATTCAGGCGCTGAAATTTGAGCACTACCACAAGAATTCTTTGGCTCAGCTTCTACTCGAATCCGCTCAGTCGAGTGTTCGAATTGCTCATCAGCTATACTGGTGAGTAGCGAATTTTTTCTCTCTCCGCGGACGATGATAATATCTGCAGTTGTTCTGTGCACTGAATACTGCATTTATGTAGTGGCTACATATGTTGACTTCATTTATATAGCACCTCTTCAAGTAAGTAAATGGATATCTGGATGATTTGATGTAACAACTGTTAGGTACCTCACAAGGGTCCTATCCTTTCTGTGCGGTGTAAACACAGTTGAAGATCATTAAGAACAAAGGGTTAATTTGTAGGCAAACAGTGTTTTCAAACAGAAATGTAGGAACAGTTTGTGTCAGGAACTGCTGCTGCTGCTTGCGACGATGATGATGATGATGACCAGAAGTGGTTTGTTGACAATTGGGAAACTTGCATTAATTACGATTACAATGCAATTACATTACAATTACATTACAATTATATTACAATTACATTACAATTACACTACAATTATATTACAATTACACTACAATACAATTACAGTACAATTACAATGCAATTAAACAACGATTACAGTTTACATTGCGATTACATTACAATTATATTACAGTTACATTACATTACAATACAATTACAGTACAATTAAATAACAATTACAATTTACATTACAATTACATTGCGATTACATTACAATTATTTTACATTGTTGTGTGTTGTGATTAGGTTGCTGAAGGATGCCGCGGACAGCGTTCAGTACAAGAAGCGTTACCAGCTGACGTTCGGTGCGTTGCTGAGCGTCGTCGGTATAGGGATGCGAGAGGAGTTCCAGAAGCAGGAGGACCTCGTCAAGATGCTATCGGCCATTGCTGACAAGGTCAAGGCGTCGAAGGAAAAGGAGGTAGAGGACAGTCATCATCATCCTCGTCATCATCATCATCATCATCATCATCATCATCATTATCATCACCCTCCTCGCCATCACCATCATCACAATCATTGCATAAGATTCGCATTTCGGTGTGACCTTGTGCGCGGTACAAATTTATTTTAACCATTGTAGTCAGTAAAACGATGTAGTTGATGTATGAGTGTCTAGGTATAGAAGAATGTGTGCGTAGACGATCAGTAGGAATAGGAAGGGGCTATATAAATTCTAAGTGATTGATTGATTGATTAATTGATTAAGACAACCATTTCTGTTTGAGGCAAATCTGTCGCTGACTATTATTGTGGTTTCTGGAATTCAGACACGTAATGTGTTTTTTGTGGGCTGAATTTAAATTGAAAATTGTTTCATAATTTACAACATCAATCTTCTTCTTTTATAATTTTTCCGTTTCGATTTAATTCTTTTTAGGTCTGATTCGTAACATAAAACTGTTATTAAAATTTCAGGCCGTGCTTCAGCTTGAGCTGCACAACATGTGGGAGTTTCTGCAACATCAAACTGTACGCCTTCCTATAAACCCAGCTATTGAGGTGACTGGCGTCGATGCAAAGGTTAGTGACATGTATCTGTATCTGTAGACTAGCAGAGGGGGGATGTGTCTAGACTTAGCCAGTTGGTTAGACTGTTTGCCATGCTAATGCTGAGTGTATAGCTATGAGCCTCCATGAAATGGTTAGTTCTGAAGGGACTCTGAGCAATTCATGAATACTTAATGTGTTGATTCTTCTCTCAGGTAGCACTGAAATGCCTCAAAAATTGTGATGATAGTGGGCTTGTTAGTGAAGATGACAACAATGGCCTATGACACTGCTCTGATAACAATGCTAAGCATGACAACGATGATAACTATGATGATAACTGATGATGATGATAGATATGATGATGACGATGCTGACGACGACGATAATTCTAACAATGATTATGTTCTTTTGTAGTCATGCTCGTTCTTCACGTCCTTCACTTGTCCTCTGAAGTTGGCTCTGAAGAACGTCGAAGGGCCAGCCGGCAATGTCTACTCCATGTTCAAGGTACAGAGTGGTCTCGTTGCTCGTCTATTTTTTAACATTGGTTAATTGTTAATTTGAATGATGCAACAATTGATTAATTAGTCATTTGAATGATTAAGGAATCGATTTGATTGTCTTGAGATCAGTTGATTGATGACTGAGCTTCTAAATGCACTGACTCACTCACTGACTGATTTATTGACTGATTGAATGATTGATTGATTGACTGGATGATTGATTGATTGATTGAATGAATGATTGATGTGATTGTGTGACTGACTGATGAAAGAAATGATAATTTTCTGCTTGAATTCGCTATGAAAAGATTCATGAATCAAATGTTGTGTAAGTAGGTAAGTATGTCGTTGAATGGATTAGTGATTAGAATAATGAATCAGTTTGACTGATTGAATGGTTGATTGAATGGACTGATCTATAAGTCAGTTGGTCAGGTATCAGTGACCAGTTGATTGGTTGATTGAATGATTGGTTGCTTGATTGATTTATTGATCAATCAGTTGATTGATTTTTGAATTGATAATTTTAAATATATTTTGATTGATTGATCAATCAATCGACTGGTTGATTGATTTTTGATTGATTGGTTGATTTTTGATTGTTTAATTGATTTTTGATTGGTTGTTGTTGATTGATTTTTGATTGATTGATTGATTGATTGAATGATTGATTGACTGTTTTATTGACTATGTTTCAATGAGCAATTGACGTGTAATTGGCTACATGACAGCATGACTGACCGGCAGGTGGTTGTGTTGACAGGCAGGCGATGACCTTCGTCAGGACATGCTGACCTTGCAGATGATCCGCATCATGGATCAACTGTGGTTACAGGAGGGACTCAACCTCAAGATGATGACCTTTCGATGTCAACCAACCGGTCTCAAACGCGGTAAGAACCTCGTTTGCATAATAATAATAATAATAATAATAATAATAATAATAATATTCAACAATAATAATAATAATATTCAATAATAATAATATTCAACAATAATAATAATGACCAGACGATCTTTAAAAAAAAAAAAAAAAAAAAATAAATAAAAAAATAAAATAATAATAATAAAAATAATATAAAAAAATAAAAATTATAATAATAATAATAATAATAGGATATGAATGAATAGGGCCGTTCCAGACTGTGATTTTATATTAGGCGATAGATAAGTCCCTCAGGGATCCTGTATACCTCGGGGCCATAAAAAAATTTAAAAAATAAAATAAATAAATTTTAAAAAATAAATAATAATGATATTCAATAATAATAAAAATATTCAATAATAATAATAATATTCAATAATAGTAACAATATAAATAATAATAACGGAGCTTCTAAATCGGATGATTACACAAAAATAACTCGTCGAATTACTTATGGTGCAATACAATCACTATGCAACTGAAATTTTAATGATGTCCACCTCTTACAGAACCGAGAGTAGCGCTTTTTATGCACTAAAGATTATGTTTGTAGCTGAAACTCTTAAAGCTGTGTTCACATTATTTTTGTGCTTAGAATGCAATTTATCTATATATATATATATAGTTTTACACACCTTGTTTACCAGAGTATTTTTAATGTATATTCCACAAGTGGAAAATATATCATAGGTGTCAACGTAGTTTGCAAAAGCTGTTTGCTGATGTTAGCCATTGTTATAGTTTGGGTGATGATGTCGTTCTTGTGGCATAGGTCTTGTGGAATTGCTGATGGAATCGGACACGTTGCGCAAGATACAGATGAAATACGGTCACGGATTGGCCGGTTCGTTTAAGGAGCGACCAATCGCAGAGTGGCTTCAGGTTCATAACCCAACAGAACTCGACTATCAGAAGGTAACTCTCCTCTTCGTACACGCAGACTTCAACATTTTTGTCATAATTTTGTTGACATGATGACGCAACGGCCTCTGTTGTCATGAGCTGTCGCTAGACTACGGACGTAAAATTAAGCTTCAATGAAAATGATGTTCTTCTTTACATAAAAATGACGTAGGCTTTACGTAAGCTACATGGTTCATATGCCAATATGTCAAAGCAATATGACGAAGCAATAAATTATGACAAAACAAGTTTTGGCATGATAAATCAAGTTTTGGCATGATAAATTAAGTTTTGGCACGACAAAACAAGCTTTGACACGACAAAACAGGTTTTGGCATAATTTCGTTTACATGACGATGCAACGGTCTCATAAGCCGTTGCTAAACTATGGATATTGTGACGTAAACTTAAACTTAAATTAAAATGATGTCATAATGATGGCTGCGCTCGTTAGGTCTGATATGGGAACAGAAGACTCCGACCATCTTTCTGTCTATCTCACTTGTCACAAAACTTGTTTTGTCGCGCCAAAACTTGTTTCGTCGCACCAAAAGTTGTTTCATCATGACAAAACAACTTTTGGCGCGAAAAACCGAGTTTTGGCGCGCCAAAACTCTGTTTTGTCGTGCCAAAACTTGATTTTGTCAAAACTTGTATTGTTGCGCCAAAAGTCGTTTTTGTCGCGCCAAAGGGCGTTTTGTCACGCCCAAAGTCGTTTTGTCACGCCAAAACTTGTTTTGTCGCGCCAAAACTCGGTTTTTCGCGCCAAAACTTGGTTTTTCGCGCCAAAACTTGGTTTTTTGCGCCAAAACTCGAATTTTTCAAAACTTGTATTGTTGCCCCAAAAGTCGTTTTGTCGTGGTGCCGAAACTTGTTTTTCGCGCCAAAACTAGGTGTTTCGCGCCAAAAGTGGTTTTGTCGCGCCAAAACCTGTTTTGTTGTGCCAAAAATCTGTTTTGTCGTGCCAAAACTCGATTTTGTCGAAGCTTGTATTGTTGCGCCAAAAGTCGTTTTTGTCGCGCCAAATGGCGTTTTGTCGCGCCAAAAGTCGCTTTGTCACGCCGAAACTTGTTTTGTCGCGCCAAAACTAGGTTTTTCGCGCCAAAACCTGTTTTGTTGTGCCAAAACTAGGTTTTTCGCGCCAAAAGTAGGTTTTGCGCCAAAACCTGTTTTGTTGTGCCAAAACTCGGTTTTGTCGCGCCAAAACTCGATTTTGTCAAAACTTGTATTGTTGCGCCAAAAGTATTTTTTTCGTGCCAAAAGTCGTTTTGTCGCGCCAAAAGTCATTTCATAGCGCCAAAACATCTTTTGTCTCACCAAAACTCGGTTTTTCGCGCCAAAAATTGTTTTGTTGTGCCAAGAGTCGTTTTGTCGTGTAAACATGATGAGTGCCTTGCAAGGTGGTTCGACTTCTGATTCGACTTCTGATTCGACTTCTGATTCGACTTCTGTATTAACTTGAGATCATCCATTCATTGTTGATTTTAATCATTCTGCGTTGTGTGGGTTTAAAAAAATAATGATGATTATTATTATTTATTATTATTATTATTATTATTGTATATGACATTTCTATGGCGTTGGGGTAATTATGATTTAGCATTTGAAAGCTGTAATTGTGGTTCATTTCTTTATCATTATTGTTTCTTACAATTGCTATTGTTTGGTGTAGGCAGTTGAGAACTTCACGGACAGTTGTGCTGGTTACTGCGTGGCGACGTACATCCTCGGCATCTGCGATCGACATAACGACAACATCATGATCAAACACTCAGGCCACATCTTTCACATCGACTTCGCGAAATATCTCGGAGATGCTCAGAAATTCGGCAACTTCAAGAGGTGAGGACGGGATGATGATGATGATGATGATGATGGTGATGATGATGATGGTGGTGGTGGTGGTGGTGGTGGTGGCGACGGCGGCGACGACGACGATGATGAAGTTGAAGGTCATAGCGGCTGCAGTGCTGATGCATTTACCAGAAATCCATTATATTGATATTGAGCAGTTGTTAATTGCCGATATTCTATTGTTATGAAGTTCTTGCTCAAGTCTTACACAGTAAACGTGATGACTTGTATTTGTTGATCTTTCTAACAATTGAATTTGTGCATTGTTCTGTTCAGGGACCGTGCTCCATTCGTTCTCACCTCTGACATGGTGTACGTCATAAATGGCGGCGACAAAACGAGTCAGAAATTCCAGCACTTCATCGATCTATGCTGTCGAGCTTTCAACATCATCCGCAAGCACAGCGAACTCTTCCTTACGCTCTTCTCGCTGGTAATAAATAATTCAGTCACCTACCTACCTATTTATTCATTCATTCATTCATTTCAGACATTTATATAGCGCCTCTTCAAGAGTATCTACTCAGAAGCGTTCCCGACCCAACCATGGCTAAAGAGAACAGTCTTTAGAGCAGAGTAGAACGCAGTCTCAAATGCTGTAGGCATTAGACTTTGTGCAGTTACTCTGTGCCACCAATTACTGCTTTGTCATTTGATACAGCTGCTTAATAAATGCAGAATTAATAGTTTGGCATATACCCATGTGGTAGTACGGTAATTGCCTGGCTGCCGGTTATATTACTGTACCTTGAATAAAATCTGGTCTCTATGACATGGCTTTTGTGGGTGCTGAGAAAGTCTCAAAGATTTACATTATTTTGGAGACAACAGTTGGCAATTTTCAGTCGTCTTGGTTGCGTCAGGTATTCTTTGAGTTATCATGCTTTTACTTCAGAGACACATACGAAATACAGTGTTATTTTTTGATTTAACATGCTGTTTGGTGTAAGAGACATACTTGAAGTACAGTGTTGTATTGTACTGATTTTGTGTCCATACTTGAAGTACAGTGTTGTATTGTACTGATTTCGTGTCCATACTTGAAGTACAGTGTTGTATTGTACTGATTTCGTGTCCAGATGACTTTATCCGGAATTCCGGGGATTACGCCCGAAGCGCCGAGATACATACAGAAGGTTCTACTGACAGAGCGTTCTGATTCTGAAGCTGTGGCCGACTTCACAAAGTAAATATCGCTTTCTGAGTTTCATTTTATTACTTTCTCAATGGTTCGAAATCTTAACTTGTCCATCAGTTTTATCTGTTAAGTTTTCTCATACAAAAAATTGCTATTCTTCAGTTTTCATTCAAGAAGAGTTAGTGAGTAAGTTAATAGATTCTTATTAAATATTAATCTAGCTGCTGCATTTCCACACTTTGTTACTTTGTTGTACGTAAAGTAGATATATATATATATATAATTTATATATATGATATATACACTGTGTCCGGAAAAAAAGGGACCCATTTTGTAAATATAAAAATAAATAGTAAATATTCATCGATTTTCACAATTCAAGGACCATTTTAATCCTGACATATTTGTCTAACATTGGTGAAAATATAAAAGTTCCAGTCCAGATGTTGACGTCATAATCACGTCATTTGCACAAAAAGTCAAATTTAAGAGATAAACGCGCAAAATCATCCAAAATTTCAATATTTTATGATTTAATTTATCAATATTAAATGCATCTTTAATCTTATTTTTGTATCTGAATTATGTCAGACTGCAATTTGTGGTCAAAGTGCACGCCTTTGGCCTCAACGTAAGCTTCAAAACGGTCGCGCTAATAGCCAACAGCAGCATCGATAACCAGCTTGTCAAAATTCTCCCTGGCATTAACAATTCGCTCACGGAGTTCTTCAATGTCTCTTATCCTTGTGTTGTATACCTTCTCCTCCATCAGTCTCCGTATCTTATTATAAGAGGAATTTAAGCGGGCGACCGTTTAGCGGCCAAAGATTAAGAGGAATGAAATCCGAGTCTCATTAGTCAACGGTTCAACATATTGACGAACTCAGTGAGCTGAAGCACCATTTTGTTGAAATGTGTAGGCTATTGTTCCGAACATTCCCGGAATTCAGACATCAATTTTATATGGAGCAGACAATCCCTGTAATAAGCTGCATTTATTTTCACTCTTGGTTCAATTAAATGGATTTCCGTTTTAACAAGAGCCAATATACCAACCGAAACCATGCATGAATAGCCGGCTAAATGCATTTTCATGCAAATGACGTCATCATGACGTCACTATTTCGACTTGAACTTTTATATTTTCACAATTGTTAGAGAAATATGTTAGGATAAGAACGGTCTTTGAATTGTAAAAATCGATGAATATTTACTATTTATTTTCATATTTAAAAAATGGGTCCCTTTTTTTCCGGACACAGTGTATATATCATTCTGAGACATATCACATGTTAACAAATGCTTTCTTGAGTTTTGCACTGGTTGCTTTTCCACTTATTTTTACTTTTTTACTATCTGTTTCAACGGTCTGTATTATTGTGTGGTTCCGCTATAGAAAAACTTCAGGCAGAACGAACTGATTTTTCTATATAGAAGTAATCTAAATATTTCTGATGCTTTGAATTCGTTTCAGAATGATCCACACGAGTCTCGAGTCGATCTTCACGCAACTGAATTTCTTTCTGCATAACCTTGCTCAAATAAGGTTCTTCGGTCATGAAGAGGGCGCGCTTTTATCGTTCATTCCAAAAACATACAGGTCAGACTCACTTATGTTTTTCGTTTTGCACTTCCTTGTATTGTACACACTGGATATTGTGCCATGAACATTTAAAAAACTTGTATAGCCAATTATCGGAATGGTTTAACCCTGCTGCAAAAGATTTTTCCGGGTGCATTCTAGTCTTATCATGAGGTTTTTTCAGACAGAGCTGGTCATGAGTAGCCTTGAATATGTGTTCAAAAAATTCTTATCATGAATGAGTGAATGGATTTAATGTTTCAGTTGCAAAGCGATTTTGTTAGCGATTTTGTTTTGACATTGAGGCATCCATATTATGCGTTGAAATTATGTAAAATTTGAACAAGTTTTGTTACTGGTTTCATGAATCTGAAACTCTGTGTGTGTGTGTGTGTTGGTGTGTTTTCAGCATGTAATTGTAATTAGTAATTGTAATTGTGTTTTCAGCATGGAAACGGATGGAAAGATACGGAGCCTGGAGATGCATGGCATCCAGAAACGATACAGTCCCGAAAAATACTATGTAAGTAGTTGCTGTTGTTGGGTTAAATTATTATTGTCCAGTAGGTGAATAACTGATTATACAACATGTTAGTACATGCGTTGTCGAAAAGAAGAAGATATCTATATGTTTGTGAGTATTTATCATTCTTCTTTGGCTGAATTAAATAATTATGTACCAGTGGCTATTGTGCGGATGAAAGAAACACTTATTTGATCCATTGTTATGATCTACTCCACTACTGGAGTCCATATGTCCATAATCTTCTTTCTTTCTTTCATTCCTGTCTTCCTTTGATTGTTATACCTTCCTTGCTTAAAGTGACCAATCCATGTCTTCTGTCATATCCATCAGAGTTCTTTCTTCCTCCGCAATTAGCAGATTATAATTCTAACATGTTTCAAATGTAATAATTAATATCTTCTGTGAATATATATATATATTAAAATCGATGTTTCAGGTTTATATAGTAAAGATCGAACGTGAAAACCAGCGTGTGCCTTCATTCGTCATGAGACGATTCTCTGAATTCCAGGAACTTCATCGCAAACTAGAGATGACCTTTACACTCGTTCAACTGCCAAGTCTATCGGGAAAGTGAGTTGAAATGTGGGAATACTAGTGGACTTGGCTAAGTTATTTAGTTTCAAGCCAATGTAGGAATGAATTCTGTTGTGTTCAATGGCTACATTCGTTCTCTAACGATTTAGCAAGTTTTGTGTATTCTTACTTGTCCTTATGTAGTTTAACCCTTTCACTACGGAACCCGTCACAGCGATGGGTTATTAAGTTATTAAGCCAGTATGCGGGTCTGGTCCCGTAACGAAAGGGTTAAACCGAAGTAGCTGTGACTTCTCTAGTGAGTTTCAGGTAAGTATTAGTCTTATTGGTATTTAGTATTATTGTTTCAGATTACTGTTGTTGATATTATTTCTATTATTTATTATTCATTTCAAAGATTTGTATGGCACCCTTCAAGGCTGCTATTTAGATGTGCTCCCGAGCTCAACATGGCTAAGAAGGACAGCTTGCAGTTAGAACGTATTGGAGTGGACCCTGGGAAGCAAATATGGCACAGCACCTATCAATTCGCTCTTTTATCCGCTCTGGCAGTATTTCCTCATCTTTCTCTCGCCTCAAATTCTGTCTTTTCTCTCGAGTCAAACGCACTGAGAACGCTTCTGAAAGGCTCTTGCTGCAAGTTCTAAGCATTTTTTAAATGGTCCGATACAATACAAAATGGTGACTTTCAGTTTCAGCACTTGCAGAATAATTCACATAAACTTTTGATATATTTTTTTAACTTTTTACATTTTCTGTAAACACAGCGTATTCTGTAATTTTTCTGAGTAAGAGACGTTACAACTGTTTGTGTTTAAAAGGCGAGTCATAGGTCGAGCGCATGTTAGACCCGTCGCAGAAAATCGAAAGACAGAAATTGAAGTATTCATGAAAGAACTTCTCAAACTGGCACCAGAGGTCGCTCAGGTCGGTTAATTGTATATTTCATGACATTTTTAATATATATGTGCATAGGCGTACGAGGCAGGGGTGCAGGGGGGGCAATTGCCCCCCCAAATTCGGGCAAGTTTGGTGTTTTTTTCGGGCAAAAAACCCCGAACGACAAAAAAAAGGTCATCAACTTTTCGGGCAAGTCAGGTTTTTCGGGCAGATCATCAACTTTTTCACGGATGTTTTTTTTCGGGCAAAAGTTCAATCTTTGCCCCCCCACTGCTGAAATCTCCCGTACGCCTGTGTATATTTGTGTATTCGTTTAATGAAAAAAGTGACACACCGCACATGGGTGCATAACGAAACGATAATGAAAAAATTACATCTTTAGTACAGGTCATTCAGTTAAGCATAAAGATTGGTTTAGTTTCACGTCAGTATAATATTCGTGGGATAAAATGCAATCGTCTTTGCTGGCAGCAAAAAGTCGTGTGGTTGTTATGGCAAACAGCAAACAAAACGTGTCTTTTTGCTTCTGTATATACCATAGAAAATGTGCATTTTTTACATTTTACTGAAAACATGCCATAACTAACGTCTTAATACTTCCATATCATGTGTGTATTTGCAAAGTGAAAAGTGAGGACATTCATGCACTCATGCACATGTGTACTGAGCACCTCAAAAAGTGTGTTAGTGCCTTACAGAAGGTACATTTCTGTTGGTACATGCTGCACTGTATTCGATCAAGTTATCAGTTTTGTGAGTAAAAAGGATCATATACAATTTGTAGGCTTGCACTGCATTGTAACGTTTTTCTGACATACATTATTGAGCTTCATTGCCAGTCAATATGTTTGTTATTTACATTTTCTGTAATTGTAGCATGATCTCATCTACACGTTCTTTCACCCGATGCTACGAGACGAGCAGGACATCAGCAAATGTAACTTGCTCAAACTTAAAGGTAAGATAGCCGAGACGATAGCCGAGACATACTATCTGCCTCCTACGTGGTTTCTTTTGCATTTTATTGCTGTGATCAACCTTTTCCATTCCACGTTTTCTAAATTGTTATGCAATCTGTAATTAAAGGTCATGCAATGGATTAAAGATATCAGAAGTGTATGAGTAGGCAGGTACAGGCATACTATTCTTGAGTTTTATGTAAATGACATTTGGAGTGCAGGATAGAGCTGTGATTTCTGGAACTTTAGACCATGCATAGCAATAGCCTCATGGCTCATGGCTCAAAACTGTCTTGATGCAAGGCACAACGATAGTTAAAGTAGGCTTTCTCATTGAAGTAATGTTCTAACGTTCTGTTTTCTTCTTGACATTTCTTTGTGTTAGAAACTCCTGTAAGCAACAACGATGCGTTGGTGAATCGGCGAATCGAGGGTTCGGTTAAACTGAATCTATTCTACAAGAAAGATACGCTGACGATTATGGTGATGCACGTCAAAGACTTGGTAGGTTCCCACGCTGTGAAGAATCATTTCTAGCTAAGGGAGCATCCATAAATGATGTGAGTACCAGGATGGGGTCACACATGCAGGGCTGACTTAAGTAGCAACCACAGAGCTGTTGTTGTACACTTCGAGAATTTTTTAACTTATTTGTAGATCTGGATTTTTTATATAGTTTGTGTTTTATATATTTTGTTAAGCAGGTGTGATGCATAAGAGTTAAGAAATTTGCAACTTGAGTGAATATTTACTACGGCTTTGATGTGGTTATTCATATACTTAGAACTGTTCATTAAATTATCAATTATGTGGCGTGTAGTGTAAAATTTTGTATTTATATTGCACCTTTAGTATATTTCCTTCACAGCCTGCCTGGCTCAGCTTTCTTGAATGTTGATGATGTACAACATAGCTGAGACTGACTGGTTTTTATGGGTGACAGGACAATTACCCCCTGGACAATTACCCCCCGGACAATTACCCCCCGACAATTACCCCCTGGACAATTAACCCCCAGGACAATTACCCCCCAGACAACTACCCCCCGTGTCAATTACCCCCCGGACAACTACCCCCCGTACCAATTACCCCCCGGACAATTACCCCCTTCCCGTGCCAAAAACTAAGTCTATGTCATGTTAAACGCCTGTCTTATTAAATATTTAAATGTTATTGATAAAGTTATGACTTTAGTTAGCATAATAACTAAGCAAGGTTAAGAGCAACTTCACGAATATAGGCAAGTTAATGTTAAACGTTCAAGAAAAATACTAAATCAAATCATATCTAAAACGGTCCTAAGCTAACGTGTGAAAAAGGTGAAAGGTTCAAGAAAACTTCAACGTTTTAAACGCCTGCTTAATAAAATGTTTAAATGTTATCGATAAAATTCCGCCTATTTTCGTACTCAAACGAAACGACACCATCTTGATAAATTCTTGTGTTTCTTCTGTTTCTATGCCACAGTAAAGTTAATAATTAACTAAATTATTTAGGATAGGCTAAGGCAGCGCTGAACGTCTGACAGATACAAAGAGACTCGTAAAGAGATTAACGCGTGAGGGAACAGGCTCACACTGTGGCACGGGGGGTAATTGTCCGGGGGGTAATTGGTACGGGGGGTAGTTGTCCGGGGGGCAATTGGCACGGGGAGTAGTTGTCCGGGGGGTAATAGTCCGGGGGGTAATTGTCCGGGGGTAATTGTCCGGGGGGTAATTGTCCAGGGGGTAATTGCCCTAGAACCGTTTTTATGTGATGGAAGAATGACTTTGATGAACGACGATTTTGAATTTCAGGGAAAGACGTTGTCGGGCGAGGCCCCCACTCCGTACGTGAAGCTCTATCTGTTGCCTGACGCACTGAAAGAAACGAAACGCAAGACTAGGGTTGCGAAGAACACATTCAATCCAACGTACAATGAAATGGTAAGTTTTATTCAGCCGTCTGGTTGCTAGCAGTAATTGTAAAAGAAGGAGCAGTCACAGATGGGCAATTTGCAGGCTGCAGAATGGTTAAGTTCCTGCTTATTATTCAAATTTCAATGATTTCCTTGATATGCTTGATTTTTTTAGTTGCCTTGCTAATTGGAGTTGATTGGTGTTTTGATTGATTAGGATGATTGTTGTTTTGATTGATCAGGGTGATTAGTGTTTTTGATTGATTAGGAGTTGATTGTTATTTTGATTGATCAGAGTTGATTGGTGTTTTGATTGATCAGGCTAAATTCCTGTTTTGATTGATGGTTGATTGTTGTTTTGATTGCAGCTGTGCTATCGAATGTCGCTTGATCGGCTAAAGGAGCGAACGCTACAGGTGACCATCTGGTCGTACGAACCGATTAAGGAGAACGAATTCCTTGGTGCGGCCCACATCAAGCTTTCCGAACTAGACCTAACGAGAGAATGTCCCGCGTGGCACAAACTCCAGATGTTACATAGCGTCAATTTTTCCTGATCAACCAAAGTCCGCGTTTTTGAACGTTGAACTACTCTTCGCACATCATTCGTGTATCGACGCGCCGCGCACCGATTCGGACTACTTTTTTAGGAGCAGTTCTATGACCAGCAACAAGCAAGCCGCTGTCTTATCCGTTAACCCTTTACCGACCAAAGTGTAGTAAATGGTGTGAGGGATCCTATACGCTTGGTGGGTGAAGGGTTAAATATGTAATGTAAATATAGTATTTATATACTGGTACATGTTAAAAGTGGACAGAGATGAATAATATTGTCAACAGTAGATTTATATGATGCAGGTATACAGTACATTATACAGAACACTGAAGTATATAGACATATATAAGTAACATATTGGTGGTTTTAGGTTATTACGATTCGTTCGGTGCATGTTC
This sequence comes from Lumbricus rubellus, assembly GCA_945859605.1. NCBI lineage: Eukaryota > Metazoa > Annelida > Clitellata > Crassiclitellata > Lumbricidae > Lumbricus > Lumbricus rubellus. The sequence goes on from OX243828.1 coordinate 10,779,765, forward strand.
TATAAATATATTCAGAGGGTTTTTCCGATGATTCATCCGCGAATCGACATCTGCTGACGATGGGAATTTCCGACTTGGAATTTCCGACTTTGTTTAGATCGAAGTCTGCTGTGGTTAGCAGGACGACGGTTTGTGATAGTGATTACAATTATACGTATGCGTTAAATCGTTTCGACTGTGCGTTTTTCTTATTTAAAGTGTGCTGTGTCATTCCTAAATACTCTCACCGTTTATGGTCAACCAACTACATTGGCTTTTCCTCTCTTTGACTGCATTCAATATAAGAGAGATATCTAGGTAGTATTAGTGTTCAGCCAGATTTGACTTTCCTTCCACGAGTGCATACACGTCTTCACACGTGTGTTTTATTCTGTGGTTTAAAACTTCTACTACAGTAACAGCAAATACATGTTTGCTTACTGTAACGAGTAAGTAACCAACCTTCGAAATTTTTTGCTTTGCACCACTATACTTACACGATGAAGTGTCCGAATTAGCACAGTCCTGCCAGCAATAGCAACTGCATAGTAATACAAGCAACAAGTTGGTAAAAGATCATGTTTATTCATTCGCTCATAGCTAGATAATACATACTTGACCACGGGGAAAGGCTACACTTTGTCAGGACCATACTTGATAATTTTCGCATAAACGATACCTAAAGAATTGTCACCTTTTGTGTTCAAACAAAATATCCCTTTCTGATCTCCTGGCAGATGTGTCTTTCTATAGACGCCATACATCTCTGACTTTCTGCAGCACTAGTGAATAAGCTGGTGCCCCATGCCAAACGTATTAAAGTTGCACTTGTAAAATGTTTGAGTTTACATTTATGAATAGTGTAATCACAGCACGCGATCAATTGGTAAAAATTGTGTTGAGAAGACAACATTCCTCTTTTACTGCAAACCAACTGCATCTCTATCAACAGATAACAATCGTAGATTGATCGCAGGGCACACAGGAAAACAAATCGAAATAATATAAACACCTTTCTAAAAAATGATATTTAAAATTAAAAAATAAATGTTCCTATTCGTTATTCGAAGAAACTGTCATGTACAGTTCTGACTAATTCCATTGAAAACCTACAAGTTTTACAAATCGAAAACAGTTTCAGTTTCAGACACTTCAATCCGTTCGGCAAATTCGAAACCAGGTTTTTAGATTAAATCCAAATAAATGTAGCAGCAACGTCAATTTCACAGTGTTCATTCCAATTTACAAACTGCGTTAGTATCTCGGTTGTCACTCGGTTTTACAAGCATGCAATTCATGACAAAACTGTTGAAACTCTCACCTATCTACCAAACACATTGGTGGCTAGTTTGTCTCATCTGTATCACTACAGAAATTGTCTAGTCAAGGTGGAATTGCAATAATCACTCAACATTTGAAATTGTTTCAGTCTTGCATTTATGTAGTTTAGTATCTCTTCAAGTCATTTGCTGTACAATTTGCAATTACAAATTACAACCAAGATATGTTGTGTCAAGCCATTACCTAATCAAACCAGGTTGCTTACAAACTGAAATTGACCGTATGAAATTAACGGCTTTATGACTTTCATCAAGTTACCACAGTTCATAAATTCAGACTTCGATTTTAAACAGCCACTCACAGAAGTTCTTACATAAGATTAAATTTTGAAACTCTGATGAATTTCACAACCTTTCACTGAACGTAGTCTGTCTACCCTCTGGCTGTCGCAAGAATGAGTAGCTATGCATGCAGCCTTCCAGAGAATCAAAAGCAAAGGCACTGGTGGGTTAAAATTCATGACATACATTCAACTAATAATACTTGATAATAGTAGTGGACATTTAACAATAATAATAATAACTAAAAATAATAATAATAATGGCAATGATTATGCACTGTCTGGGGTATGATTTTTGCCTCACCAGAATAAAATGTGATGTAACTTTTCCAAACATGATTCATTTTCATTATTTAAAACCTAATGGACGATATCCAATTCAGTTGAAAATGTGAAAAAAATAATGATGGCAGAATATTACTCCCGTTAAACCAATCCCAAAAAACAATAACTGGTCTTAACTGTATGCAATTTAATTTTCTTAGCATCAGCGTAAAATAGTGGATGGCCTTATGTAACAGTAACAGCTGTGGCAGGCCAGACCAAAATCGGTATTACGTCAGTTAAACTTACGAAAATATTTAGTGCTTTTCAAGTTTTTACAGAATTTAATACAAAAATGTTTAAAATACTCTTTTATTTTATTTTGTAAAAAGGAGACAAGTTTTAAGGCCTTTTTAATGCTCTTGAAATGCCTATTTTCCTTTTAATTTAAAAGTTAGTTAATTAATTTAATTGAATACCTTTTTGCCTTATTATTTTTAGCTGGAAATAGTCTTGGTGTGTGGAGCCACAGATTAACAGCACTTTTGACCAAAACATTCGATAAGCTCAGGCAAATTCTCTTCAAAGAAACTACCACACAAAATCTTTTGGTACCACGAACACATCATAAAATTAAATGGTTAAAATGGGACAAATAAAACAAAAATGAGTTAATTTATAAAACTGAAACCTGCAAACTGACAAGGAAGGCTAAAACATGACTTTGGATATATTCCATAACATAATTGTAATAAAAAGCTGCGGATCATTGAAGCTTCTTCTTTGTCGGAACCATTTTGTATTCCAGGTTTCGTGTCGTGATTTTCAAAACGAGTACACCGATGAGTAATACTTCAAGAAGCATGAAGGATCCCTTCCACTCTAGTTGCTTGGCGACGTAACTGAACGGGAGTCCGGCCAAGATAGCACCAACTGCAAACAATAGAAAAGGAAGAAACTTCACTCAAAAAGGAGGCAATCACCGATAAAAGAACCTCAATGCAATATGAAACAATCTTAGACAAAACTTTTTAGAATACAGCATTAACGAAGAAATTTAACTGAAATCTATCACTAATTAATTTACTATTGCGATTTTTTAGTTGGTGACACAATCTTTGCTTCCAAACTGCAGCGGAACCCTTGGCCGACGCCCACAGAACCCTTGGGCGGACCGCGGAACCCTGGTTGAAATTCTGAAAATCACTGGGCTAAGCAATCAAATCTGAAAACTGATCAGATATCCATCCATATGTGGCACAGCATAAATAAAGCCATCCAGGGACTTTTACAACTGGACATCAGAATCTGGAGAAACGCGGGAGATGCGGTACCAATGATTATGGTGGTGGTACTATAAAAGTTTCCAGATTACAACAGATTAGATTAGATCGGATTAGACCGCGAACCATACAATTACACCAAAAAGTTTGGCAGCAATTTACCAACAAATCCACTCCAGTGTAATTAATATTAGGAATGTCAAATCAACCAAAAACGTCCACAATAAAAGCATTTACTAATCCGACATCTAATCTACGGCTGTCAGCGTTGTCCCCAAGCCAACATTACATGCACTGGCAAAAAAAGAGAGCAGAAGGTGACGTACTATTTGAAGCGAGTGATACGATGGCATGCGACGTTCCCGATAGGTGCGTTGGTGCCGCTTCTATGGCCATCACACCGTACAGAGACACCGGGCCGTAGATTCCAAAACCCATGACGAATCCCACGCCCATTATCAACAGCTGAAATAGACAAATAACCAAAATAGAATAAACCATAAAAGTAGCAAGACCCTTTATATTCACAGACCCTTGGAACTGTCAACAAAATGGTAGAAAATGGTCACGCTTACTATACAGGGTGAGCCAAAAAATGTTAACCCCCAAATTTATATTTTGGTCAAAAAGTAAGAATTTTTCGAACGAAGTTCAACAGGCTTAAAAGCAATTCATATTTACGTAAAAAGGACAAATTTCACCAAAATATTTCACACAGAACAAAACTTATATCACTTCTAGCGAGTCTTCTTTATATCTGTCCTTTCTGTTCTACTGATATTGTGCTATCGACTTTTTTGTCACTGTGGAAAGGCTCCAACGCATGGAAATTCTCTATTGACCTGGAAAGATGCAACTCATAAAGTCTTGATAAATCCATGATAAGTGGTTTTCCATTTACCTGAGACGATCCTCCAGACACGAGAAACGTCAGCGCGTGTAAGCCACTGATGTAGATGACAACGTAGACCGTCGCAACGGTCATGCGAGGTGTGCCCTGAACATCGTCTCTCTGGCTCTGAAATTCAATTCATTCAACTCAATCAATCAATCAATCAATCAATCAATTCATTCAACTGATACAATACAACAGCAATGATGACAATCCAATACCAGTACAGTACCAATATGAAAACAATTGTAAAATTTATTCTATTTTTTTAAAGCCCAGCATGGGATAACAAAGTCAATCAGGACTGATAAACCAAGCGTAACCAAAAGAGTCGTAAATAAATGAGGTGAAAGAAAAGCTCACCGTGGCAACAAGTCTGTCGGCAATGTACCCAGCGAGGATGGATCCTATGATTCCACCGACCTCAAGGCTACTGATGAACAAGCTGCCTGAAAATTTACACACAGACCCAGTAAAAATTTACACACAGACCCAGTAAAAACACTCTTCCACACGATGACAATATTCGCAAGCCGCATGTGAGTAAATGAAAAGCATTGAATCATATGGGTATTTAAACTAATAATTCACTTCTGTGATGGACTTTGATCAGGGTATACAGAAATGAGGTGTAGAAATTCAGTGACCATTTTTTCACTGCCATCGCCGCCACCGCCGCCACAGCCACCGCCACCACCACCACCACCATGTGTTATTTACCCATTTATGTGTTATCTACCCAGTATCCAGTTTAGTTTTGGTCTGGCTTTGTTTCTTTTCCTGCGAACCGTGCTTGTAGTGCATTGCATTGGACTTGGTAAAATGGCATTTTCTCTACTTGTTCAAACAATTTACTGTAATTAAGCACAATTACCAGGTACAAGACCAATTTCCAAAACAAAACCACTCTCTTTTCCATGGTTACGAAGGGCAATTAAGAATTTTATATAGTGCATCAGTATTCAAAATTTCAAACCATAAAAACTGTTCATTAACTCATTCCCGCCTGAATTGTTCCGATACCTATTGGGTTTATCGGGTCACCCGCGACCCGATCCGGCGGGAAAGAGTTAAACAATTCTGACGGAGGCTAAAGAACAAGATTGCCAGAGCAGCCAGACCAAATCACTCAAATCTAAAAGTTACTGAAAGAACCATTTCCTGGACAACACAAATGCTCAATGATAACTCACCTATATACGGACTCTGACCGAGCTCCTGAATGAGGTACAGCTGCGCCCAGTCGAGGGTGGCCGTACGACCCATAAACAAGACGAGATAGCAGGTACAGACGACCCACATGAACGGACTTCGTACCATGTCCTGCCATGTCCCTCGGCCTCTGCCGCGTCCCTTACCTTCAAATCAACAAACGAATCAGATTTAATTATTAATCAAATAACATTTTGGATCTCTACGAAGAGTTCTTGAAAGGTCCAAATATTTATCTAAAAACACAGCACTCTGCACTTAACCGGCATTATAGGTTTCAATATAGGCATCATTTGTGAGGTGCGGTGGTGTAGTGGTGGCATTGGTTCTAGGTTCAAATCCATGTCAAGCCGAAGCGTAGGGACATTGAGCAAATCCTTCCCTCGCAAAATTTTGCTCGTGCGTTTCGCCGTGAAATTCTGATGCAGTGTCTCGCTGTAATCAGGAGCGCCTCTAAGTAGTGAGCTTGAAGGGGGCGCTGTAGCAAATACGAGAAATAAATTATACCAAGCACCCAATTCATAAGTACATGCATGCACACAGACATAAATACCGGTGCAAAGAAATATACATACTGGGTCTAAATAAACAAATATATATATACATGTATATATATATGTATATATATACAGTATTATACACAAACATAAGGTAACATGTATAATTATATATATATACATTATATACATACACAAACATAAGGTAACTGTAACTAACACATTTAAACATACACTAAGTGACAGATATTACCCATAAACACATGGTTGCTCATAGATCTTAGAAAACTCACCCTTTGCGTCGGCTTTATTAGCAACATCCGTGCAGCTGGGATGACCGATGTCAGTCGGTGAATTCCATATGCAGAAGAAACAAAGGACGCTGACAACGAGAGACGTCAGACCTACAAACGTCAGAAGAATATCTTCACAGATCTATGCACCATAGAAACTACTGCCACAGTCAACACCATCACCGCTAAATGATTCGATAAAAGACACATGTATATGTGCAGGCAATTGAATAACAGACACAACTAGAAACACTGAACGACAGATATGTAGCTAAACCGACAAATAAATTTTAGACAGTGAGAAGACTACATAAGAAAATTGAACAATAATCGACAAGACAAACACCAATCTCAATAAAACTCCAGAAACATCTTCAGATGATGATGATGATGATATGATGATGATGATTATGGTGGTGGTGATGCTGCTGATGATGATGATGATGATGGTGGTGATATGATGATGATGGTGGTGGTGATGGTCGTTATGATGATATGATGATGATGATGATGAAGATGATGACGACGACGACGATAATAATTATACAGATGATGATGATTGTCCAATGAGAAAATACACCCTAACAGTCACACGTTCTACCAATGCGAAAGGCCAAGGTCATGACCTCTCAGCTGCTCAGAACAAGTTAAAAAAATTCCAAGGACCACCAAAAAATAACAGCCACAACAAAATTTAGACCTTAGACTGTTAAAAGAACAATAACAGGCATTGATAGGTTTAGACAATAGACATAGCTTTCTCTTGGCTAGAAAATATTGAATAAAAAAGCTAAATTCTTATTTCATCATTTATGCAAATGGACAGAGCTGCAAATGTTCAGCAAAATCACCTCCAGTAACATATATAAAATTATATTACGCTGATGCTCAAGATCAAGATTATAAATCAACAGAAAGCAAAACAATGGCCAGATGTGACCCATAAACAAGTCCAAATAAACATAGAACAGTGTTCAATATATATATATATATACATATATATATATATATATATATATACATGTATATATAAATACATGTACGTATATTTGCACACATAATCTATGTTCATTGTATATTATATATATATATATATATATATATATATCACAGCATACAGTATTTCAACAATGCTATATTGTCTTTACTAAGAATATTAGCAAATGCATAGATACATATATAATCATATATTATATACCATACATGTACGTATATTTGCACACATAATCTATGTTCATTGTATATATATATATATATCACAACAATGATATATATATATATATATTATATACATGTTTATATCAACAATATATATATATATATATAAGGTACCAGTGAAGACCTAGGTTAACACATGCTTACAAGCCTCTACGAGAAGGCAAAAGAAGTATTTTTAGAAGTGCAAACAGGATCGCAACAAATCAATAACACATCTATGTTAACCAATCACTTTGCAGCCGAACCCATTTACAAACGTTCAACAGATGGCCGACCGACATAGATCAGTAAACGACTTAGTAGTATGATCCAACAGATAAGCTCAACATTCTTTTACTTGATCATATCCTCTTAAAAACAGCATTGCATAAAAACCAGGAACAGTGTGACGTTATCGATAGATAAATAACAGCTAAAGCACCACTGAACTAACAGCAATCTAATCAAGCCACTAAACAAGACATCAATTATAACTACGGGACTAGGACCAACTAAATAAAATAGAAGTGAATAGAAGTGCAAATAGAATGAAACGTGGGAAGAAATTAGAGCAAACGTAAAATTTCAACACACGAAAAAATCAAACAACTAAAATGTGCACGAATCATGACAAATTAAGTGCAGTGAAACTATGGCCAGCACAATGCTATCATATATTTTATATGATAGATCGAACAAGTGAAGCACACACAAAAAACAATTTCCCAGTTTACAACAAATAATTAATCTGTGTGACCCACTGCAAGAATAGATTATCACATGTATTTACCAAGAAAGTTAAGTTCAGGAAATATGGTGCTTTTGCTGTAGAGTTCTAATAATCATACTATATTTCAGTATATTGTTGCATCAAAAGTCTAATTTTGTTATCCATGGATGAAACATCACAATCCACAAGGACTTGCTACATGATACATGTATAACGTTTTTAGCCATATCTACACATAACTTTTAAGCAGTGATTTTAAATATCTGTAGTTTTCAGAATCAAATTTCTTGCAAATGTAATTTTAGCTGGTCCTCATTGGGCTCATAGTTTGATAGGTCTTGTGGACATAATCAGAGAAAATTTTGGCAAATATGTCCCAATGACATCGACTAACCTAAGGACAAATTAAAGCCAGCAAACCCAGTGGGAGCCCACAGTAATTTATTTACCTGATGCTATTTTAGATAATAATTTAAAAAATCGAAAACAGGGGAAGTAAGCAATTTTCAAAATTTTATGAGCCACTAAGTAAGTACAAGCTAAAATCGAATGTATTAACACACGTTTAAATGTTACAAACATACCCTGAACACCAAGCAACAACACAAACATTAAAAATTAATCACACCAAACTTTCGCAATTTTAAAACACACGAAAATTATATTTTGTATCAAACACAACCTTACAAACACTGAATTTTGGGAATTTTAAAACACACAAAATTTAAATTTGATATCAAATATGATCTCAATGCCTTACAAACACCGACTTTTAGAGCACACAACATTTAAATTTCATATCAAAACACAAAACTTAGTTCAAACAATATAAAACCATTAAAATCACTCAGACTGAACAGGGAATCAAACACACACAAAAACAAATTATAGTCAAATCTGCTCATATCCAACCTTCAAAATCTACCCAAAAAGTTGCATATGTGACCTGTCATAACAAAATGAGTCGCTAGGCCATTTCTCAGTATTTTGAGTAAATGTATTCCGCATTATTCCATGTCAAATTACCTTCAAAATGAGCTATTATGCATCAAAATCGACCAAGTGCTTGTGGAGTTATAAAAATTTTAATCGATCAACCTAAATGTTGGGAAAACGCGATTTTCTGAATGTTTAAATATAGGTTTTTAACTCTTATTGGCAATTTAATCTGCACAAATAGCATGTTAAAAACAGCAAAATAAAGTCAGTTTTACTATTTTAAATTGAGACATTATATAATGTAGATTACAAAAATGGAAAAATCACTAATTTGAAGGGTGAACACCTTTAAAATCGATTTGCAGCATTCTGCATTGTGCGACTTCCGCCTCATTTCGTCATGACGGGTCACATACATGTATATGCAATTTTTATTTTAATAAAATCTGTTCACTTATGTCCTTAAACTTGGTTTGAATCCTCTATTTATCAGAGGTCAACTGAATTGCCACCAACACAACACTGTTCCTCTGAATCAGTCAAGCCAGAATCTTTCAAGATTCAAAACACTACCTAACTCAGCTCTCAAAAATTCTGCACCGTAATGACCTCTCAAAGCTAAATTTATGACCATAAACAAGAGCTGAAGGCTTTTTGTCAGCAGAAAAAAAGGAGCATCCACAAAGTGTATCACCAGACGGCACTGATAGAGCGCCTGTATCATGCAACACCAGAACAAACAAATCTTAACAAAAATAAATTTTTCTCTGTCACTTGTGTTTCACATGTAAACTCGTCCACTCTGAAGGTTCATTACTACTTATTAAATCTGTGCAAAACAAACTCCAACGAAAATCCAAACGGTTAATTAATTAATACAAAGAGGTGGATAAAGCACTAATACTGATTCTAACGCCAAACCATGCAATGGAAAGAAAAGAGCCAAGACATGCAACAGAACTGAGAAACAACGCCTGCACTCGGTGAGCACTCCAACACACGTCGTTCTTACCATATATAGTCATACTTGCTTGCCACGAAATCATGGCCGTTATGAACGCGGTGAGAATCGGGCCAATGCTACACGCCAGATTCATGGTTGTATTAAGGATACTGTACCACATGCCAAACTCGGCCGGCGAAAACCACTGCAACACACAGATGAATGTGACCAACGTAAAACTATAGCAACAGAGAACGACAGTTAATTGCACGTACAAACCAGTGTCTTAGTGACCAAATAGAATCACTTTTATGTCAAACTTCATAGACAAACAGCTGAGCTTCCTGATAAAAACAACAGAACCACCACTGTATTCTAAATTTTTTGTTATCCTGGACGGCCCCTGAGCAATAGTCTTAGAAAGTTCTCCAAATGTTCTCAACTTTCTCACTACCCGAAGAAGATCAACAACAGCATACACTAGCACAAGCCACCATTTGCTACATAGGCATTTTGCATAAAGCTATTATAAAATGTCAGTTTTAGAGGATGGTGAACACATTAGCTACTTCTAGGATGCCATACATTCTTCTTCTTTATGTTCTCTGCCAAGTGGCAGGTCCAAATGTAAAATGTTTCCACTTTTCACGCTGTTGTGCCATGTTTGAGGCGCATGCTATCCCATACATTACAACTACCATATGTAGCTTTAGTGGCAGTCACACATATTTGATCTTGAATTGTTAAATGGCATGTGTACAAGAATTCAATGTTACATTGGACAGTATTAGCATTAGGATGCCATTTCATACAAGGACTACGTCAAGTGTGACTTTTTGAAAACCCAGTGGACAACTCAAGACTTGCTTGAACAGTATCGCATCTAACTAGCATTTCAGTTTGAGGGCACTTATGCGAAAAAAGCAATTCCAACAGAACTCGCTGTGTCATTCAAAACATACAGAATAACATTGCTGACAATATTCACACAATGTAGAATTAACACATTAATTTACACATACAAATTCCTAAACATAAGCAAATGCAATAAAGGTTGGATATGACAGTCCTTGAATTTCACTGCAAGAAAAGCAAATTGTTGTTTTCACGGTGCGACCAAAAAGTTTACAACAGAACAAGCATTGAATTTTAACCCTTTACCCGTTTGCCCCGAGAATATCCGCTGAAAACACGGGCTTAACGGGAGAAATGAACAGGTAAAGGGTTAAACTTTCCATTATTCTGGACTGGCCATAGAATATATCCAATGAAGTTCTCTTTATCACCAACATCATAACTGTATCACTTGCAGATCTGTAATAATTTTGCACCAAATAAAAATAAAACAATCAACCTAAACAAAGCACTGAACATAATACACACATGGACAAAATCCCCTAAAAACTTGGTGACAAGCAGGAGGTAAACGGTGCAAAAGACGACAAGCTGATCTTCAAAAAATGAAAATGAGTGTTGTGAAATATCAAGAGGAATGGCAAATCAAACGTCAGCCTTGCCCTTGTCTGGGGTCAAGCTTCTCAATAAAAAAACACACAAATAATCACAGCAAACATTAACACGAAGTACAAAGAAGGCTGCTACACCACATGATCAATTTCTTAATTTAAATCAATAAAAAAATGTCAGAAGTTCTGAAGGAAAGTCCATTTCTAACCATAGGCCATCTCAATCAAAAACAAAACATTGGTTTAATATTATATGACCCATAAATGACCCCTTCAACTATTATAATACGGATGAATATATTCTCAGGACCTACCAAACAGAACGAGGCATGCCTGCCATCGAGCTTTCTCAAGGAGAAAGAGCGTGACAAGAGGACCAACAGAGCAAGCTATGTTCATTGACGTAGACAGAGTACTCCACATGCTAGCAAACTCATCTGGTTTGTACCACTACAACACCAACAGTTTGCCACATGTTACCATTACCAAGCACACGTGCCATGAACGTGTCTTCAGTTCCTTAGCATTTACATAAAAAGTGGCAACTTTCAATATTAATACGATGTCGTCACTACCAGATAAGAACAGTTTTTTTCATTATTTTCACCCAGAGTGTCTAATTGATGCAATCATTCAAATTTTGCCCTCAGACCCTCTAAAGACTGCACTTCAAAGTTCTGCTTTAACCCTTTGACGACCAGCTGCATAGTTTCCCATTCATTTTAGCGCACGCTGGTCATTTAAGGGTTAAAACCTCCTTGTCATATACCGGTACTATAAAATTTGCTCCATGCAGCACAATGAAATGTTTGCAGCACATACAACCAGATAAATACTTTTCTGCTAGTCCAAGTATGTGGAACCACGTATTGTCCATTTAGACATAAAATCCTTATAGTGAGTAATGGCCATTGAACTTATTGCACTTCCGCATATTTGGATACAGGTTGGATGCTTGCTGCCTGCATTAGTTTTTGTTCCCTGATCTCCAAGGCTGTTAGGAAAATTGTTTCAGTGGTCAAGCAATCAGTCTAATAGTGATTCATCTCTATTTACCATTTCAAGTATTCAACTTGACATTGCAAGTTGAACACATTGCCATTCAACTGCTCTGCCCCCCCCCCCCTTGAAATAATTTATCTGACTCTGCTCCTGCACACCAGAAAAATCAAATGTTTGGATCTATTGATGACTAAGAAGTAAGAACACGAAACAATTTACGCTCTGGGTCCATTTATTAACTTCTGCACATCTAATGTGTTAGCATGATCTGACGGTCAACACTGTTAGCACACATCAACAGAGGGTTATCAAACTAAAATAAAAATTAGTTTCTAAACAATTCCAGCACAAAAGTCAACATGATGCAGCATGCTGAGAAAAACATTCAAAATACAGGGTTCACAGCAAGGCACACGTATGAGATATTTGAAATGCCTTTGCAGAATCTACCAGGCTACTACTGGTATTTTATTTTGCTTCTTACCACTTTTCATTCATTGCTAAGTTACACAATGTTCATCATTCACTCAGATTCATTATCAGTAATCGCAATGACACACTCACAATCCAGCTAAATCTGCTCGCACAATATCCATTGTTTTGATTGCTAACTGTCTCCATTACGCTCATTTTATAATTGCTATATTTGGAAACCATATCCAGAAGCATTTTACATGATCAGGTCATTATATACATATATAGTCCATAACTAAACTGAAATTAAGAAAGACTAAATTTAAAGTATCATACCTACCATAGCTTCACATCCGTATTTTCGCCTGGAAAGGCACAACAAACAAATAGACGTACCTGCTTAAGAATCTTGGCGCAGGCTGGCCAACCACCTCCCTGAACCAATCCCTGGAGGAACATGAAAACAGCAAACGGAGTGGCCGTCTGAAAAGCTGACACAAGAAAAAAGAAAAAAATCAGATCAGTCACTAGTTAATTATAATTAAGCAGCCAATCAATTGTTTGGAAAGCACCACTCATCGTAAGAAAAACAAAATAGACTAAGTTCTATAGATAACCAATAATTTGATCAAGTTCTAACAATTCGGATGGTCAGTTGATTGACATGTATGTATGTTGGAGCACCTGTTATAGGACCTCTTCAAGATTTCTACTCAGAGGCGCCCCCAACTATAGTGCAGACACTGAATTGGAGTTTCACGCCAAAGCACTAAGCAACTGTGAGTGAATGACTTGCTCAGGGTCCCTATGCGGCAAAACCCGCTCCAAGGCACTGAACATAACCCTACACCACTGTGCCCCACATACCATAAATCAGCCCATATAATCTATGATTGAGAAGTTTAGATCACAAGCTTTTTCTTAAAACATCTATTTCTGCAGGACGCTATTTAAGGAAATAATCTACACCATAAGAACAGACATCAACATCCTACCAGTTAGAGAAACGGTGAATATGCCTGAGAAGAATAGACCGACAGTGAAGAGAATCTTTGCGCTGACTCGGTCTGACAGGACGCCTCCACAAAATTTGCTTAGCGTGTACGCGAGGTTTTGGCTGCTCGAAATCAGACCTACAACATCAACAGATCAAAGTTCATTTGTATACGCTTCTTTAATTTTTTCCATTTCCTCCTTCATTTATTTAAAAATTCAATTATTTCATATGATTAATTATCTAATACGTGGGTGGCCTCACTAAAAGTGATATAACTTTTGTTCTGCTTGAAATATTTTTTTAAAATTTGACCATTGTACGTAAATATGAATTGCCTTTAAGACTGCAAATTGTCATTTAAAAATTCGTATGTTTGGTCAAGATATGGGCTAAAACCGTAGGGGATTACTTTTTTGGCGCACCCTGCGCATTGTAGGCTTGAAACAAGCAGGACTTTTACATCACCTCAATCCTACTCCACAAGAGTCCACATGAACTAAATCATCACAAACTTTTACCGACAAATACTCTTTGTTTGGAATAATACAATTTAGCATGTTAAACATTTTTTATTACGATTAATTATTTTTTCTTGACTTGCACTCTCAGCTCATGAACACCAATGTGCAGACTTTAGCAGTTGCTTCAACAAAACAAATACTTATTTACTTAACGATCGTTACTTAATCATGTTCCGAAAGCTGCATACCAAGCTGGTCTTTGTCTAGATGAAGGCTCTGCATGATGGCTGGCATGGCAAACGAGAAGCATTTGCGATTGAAGACAGCCAACGTATAGCCGGCGTACATGCTCCAGAACGTCATCCATTTGCAAATATTGTACGCTCCTGTGCTAACTGGAGCCACTTCACCGGCCATCTTTCCTCTTCAGAAGCTCCACAGCAAAGAAAGAAAGACGGAAGCGTGACTGGATTCCTGAATGGTTAAAACTTCAGTTGAGAATCTGTAAATGGTTCACATTATTTTTAATGCATTCTGTAAGCAAAACACAGTGCATCTACAGGTGGTTATACTACGACAGCATCCAGTAGGGTGGCTATGGGCACGCTAAATGGAGTTCACTTGGGAATTTTATTTAGCTTTTGCAGAACGCGTCCAGCCACTGAACAGCAGCCTCATCAGCCACATGTAAGGCGGTTAAACCACCCGGAAAGCGGGAACTTTGGAATAAGCAACCATAAACCAATAGCAGCATTGCCACTTCAGGGTGGCTGAGAAACTAGTTACATCATCATCATACTAAATACCACAGACAGACATCAAACACAGCTGCAAAGTATTGCGTTGTGTGTGACCTTGAATGCTGATCATCAAGATAATCCAGACAGAATATGCAGGCTGGACAAAGCAGATCGTCATCTACCCAACGCTTAGCAGGTGATAAGTTGAGAAAGTAGGGGAAGATCTTCGCCAATGAATCTGACATCTGAGACCGGCCACCGCAGACGTTGTGTTGCATTAGAAATTAGTATACTTAGTCAATTCTGACTTAAACAGATGTATGCATTTACTTTACCCATCTACGTATGTAGGCATATATCTGCATGGTTAATCTCTATAATGACTCGGTAGCAAGTAAACATCATGGCGACCAAAGATCCGCTCATAATAGAGCGCGGTCACGTGACGGCAAAAAGGTAGCCCAATATTTTCGCGGCCTACGGTGATGTATAAGCCAATGTTTTCGCGAAAGTAAGTAAGTAAAAATACCATGAAACGGTTATTTTAATAAATATTAATACGCTTAAATAAGCTTAATAACACAACAAAATCGATGGACCTTAACACATTGGCCGCCATATACGAGATATCTCGCGGTAAGCGCGAGATCTCGCGGTAAAAAACCGCGAGATATCTCCGCGGTTTTTTACCGCGAGATCTCGCGGAGATATCTCGCGGTTTTTTACCGCGATATCTCGCGCTTACCGCGAGATATCTCGTAGATGGCGGCCAATGTATTAAGGTCCATCGATTTTGTTGTGTTATTAAGCTTATTTAAGCATATTAATATTTATTAAAATAACCGTTTCATGGTATTTTTACTTACTTACTTTCGCGAAAACATTGGCTTATACATCACCGTAGGCCGCGAAAATATTGGGCTACCTTTTTGCCGTCACGTGACCGCGCTCTATTATGAGCGGATCTTTGGTCGCCATGATGTTTACTTGCTACCGAGTCATTATAGAGATTAACCTATCTGCATATATCCGTAACTTCCGTAAGTATGCACATATGACACAACCATTTTGTACTTCGATCACATCTCTGTGCATATTAGCAAGCACGGGCAATCGGGCATCGTACAACGGTACAAGTGACTCATCTGTTCACATTGCAATATGACTAGGCATGTAGCGAAACGCGCTCTCGTGCAAGATATGTCTTGTTAAAGTGCGCTGTCGATTTTAATTTTTACTGTATGGGCTTCTAAACTAAACACGATTAAACAGACCTGGATAACTCAATAACACCTCGTTCGTAGCGCTAGCTCGGCCGCCATCTTTTTGCAATGGGAGTACATATTTAAAGATTCAGCACAAAGACGTTTCAAGATAGGCCTACCTCATTAGGACCTGACCATTACCTCTTCAAAGTCGTTGCTTCAATATTATTGTACATTAGTATAAAATAATACCACCGTATTATACTGTGATAATACTGAATATCACCAGAATAGATATGGATGATATCGGTAAATGAACTAGTTGATGTGGTCGCTATCTAAGGGCAAAATAATGGACTTCCAAGCAAAGGATGCTTCATCTATCTGCAATCTGCTCATTGTTCATATTTGCTCTTCTACATTCACGGCAACCATGCAGGCTCTTTGCATAATAATAATAATAATAATTATATTAACAATGACAATTTCTATTTTGCCTCACATACAACTAGCAGCAGGATGCGCCTTACAAAATATAATAGCCTTACAAAATAAATGTCTTGCGTAAAGATTTGAAGGAGTCAACCGAGTCGGTCGCTCACAGGGCGCGGAGGAAGACTTCCATCGAACACTGAGAAAAGTGTGGTAACTGAAACTGGTTCTCACCCACCGTACGCGAAGATCGCTTTTGTCGAGTAATCTGAGTTGCAACCCAAAGTGGAGGAATGCACCACAATACAGTAATCCCACTGATAATTGACATGACTCATCATGGAGTCTTGTGAACGAGCAACCAGCGCAGAACCCTAGCTATACATGCAAGGGTTTCTTATAAGAGTGACTAGTTCCACCAAACCTACCAGCGTCCACTGAAAAAGGGACAGAGAAAGTTCAAAGCCTTTATTATTTTGCATACTAGGAAATGCGCTCTCTACAAATTACAAAAAAGCACAACTCAGGATTATATATATATATTATATATAATATATAAGACTGTTATTATCACAGGATCAAAATTCACTGCAATAGTATATTTATAATGCACTTGGAAATAACGGTCAGCAAGAACAGATCTGCAGAAATTCTGAAAACTGCACTAGATGTCCGTAGCAGAAATGTGTCCCAGGTTCAAAATGGACTTCATTTTCTCCAGCTGTCTTTGCTAATTAGTTCAAGAATCAACTAAAAATAAAATTAAAAAATCCAAGATCTTAAGCACAGGTGGGAAGCAAAGACAAAAAACTTGGAACCTTGAAGCTTCAAACATCGGTTACAACCGTGGACTTTAGGTAATTGTTCGTGAAATCAGAGCAAAATACAAGACCAGTTCTGTTAGTTTCGGTTTGTATGGGTTTTGGCTCTATATTACAAACATCTCTTGCCTTATATGCAATTGGCAGAGCTACTTGGCCGTACACACTTGATAAAGAATTGTACCATGATTGTCAACATAATCCTGCACATGGCTCTGGATGATTTTTTTTGGAGTCTTGCTTTGATTCATGGTCTTTTATTTTGCATAGAACTATTCTAATCTGCTTAGAGTAATCCTAGATTCATTCTAACATCGACTAGTTTGCCTAAGACAAATTCTTTAATGCTACTGATTGACAGTTTTTTGTTATCAAGAGAAGCGTTCTTCAGATAACTTCTGACAGCGAGATCATAGCAGTTTTTATCGCCTGAACTGCTGCCTGCCGTTGATCCCAAGCAAGACGGCAAAATAACTATTGGCTTCTTTCGAATGTCACTCTTTTTTAGAGGAATTTAATCCCAACTCCAAACTGTAATCCATGATTGACACTACAAGAAAAACAATGAACATTAGTAACATCAATCGATCAATCAATCAATCAATCAATCAAATGTTTTATTTGCAACCAAAGCATACACAGGTTTACACATCATGAACATCGTACCAGTTAATGAAACATTACATTTCAATAACTAGATTACTTAATGGACCAATATAACCAGTGCTAAAAGTGTAAAAAAAGGTGTGCTGGCCAAATAAGTGGCAGGACGGCATAGAGATTTGAAAATAAGTTCCAGGACGCCGTCCATGACCATCCTGCCACACTTTAAGTCCTGAATATAACTACACAAACTTCCATTTCTCTGCTAGTAGCATGGACATATTATGGGTATTTCCCTGTGGGCACTAACAAACCATAACCATCAATTTATTGAGCCATAAGTATAAAAAGTCTACAAACATCATGTTGGATAGAGTATTCTTCAAGAACAATAGACTTCAAAGGTCAAGTTTCTCATCGAGCTTTCATACACATGCATTCAAGCATACATAAATAAATAATTAAAGTGTGAACAAATATTTCTAGCATTGATTCCTTACCTGTCTCCCTTCTGACTTCGTACAGGAAAGCAGTAGTTAACTTCAAGGCGTGCAATCCCACCCAACCGTAAGACAATGCCAGCACCGTAACTCAACCGAAGCGTTTCTGCAAGACCCGACAGGTTGTCCCTCCAACTGACGTCTGCAAAAAAGAAAAATATCAAAGAACTACTTCAACAAAAAATTTCACCTAATTAAACTGTTTCAACATCTCATTGATATGGTGTACAAGCATGAGCAGTCAAGTCAATTCTGCCCCTAGATATCTTACATTTACTGAGTCAAATAGAATTGTAAACACACAACATGTGTTGCTTGTTTACGAAGTTTTAACAGTGAAAATTAATAATCATCTTACAACTTTGTTAACGTAAGCCATGCGTGTAAAAACTACCTTTTCTTTCAGATCTGGTGAGATATTAGGATAGATGCTAATATGAGAACGGTAGGAAATGAAGGAGCATTAAGAATTCAATTAAATCACAAATTTCTGGCATCAACTAAAACAGAGGAGACTGATAATCTGATATTCCAACATATCTGATGTTCACGCATCACTTACGTCTGTCGAGGGCCATCAAATTTCCAGCGTTGACGAAGAAATGAGTTCGAAAATACTCCCCAAAAGAACCCTTTCCAGGTCGGAAGGGAAGCGGGGTGTACAGATGGAGACCAGAACACCAGTAAGCATCTGCACCAAGGGCACAATCTGTACAGTATGAAAGAACCCAAAACAATTAAAAACACAATCCAACTAGAAAACATAATTAAAAGCAATTGCACCAGAATTACATCACAATCCATGTCCATGCACTGATTTGCTCTAGGGTTGACTTTGGAAACTCTGCATATGTTGGCCTCTCCTCTCTTAACCTCTCTAAACTTCAGTCAATACTTAATGCTGCTGCCCGCCTTTGCATCAATTGGCCCATCTCTTTGGAATACTCTGTCTCCATCTACTCGGTCTCAACTTCTAACTGGTAACCCCTCATCCTCATTTTCTTTCCTCAACACTTATTTCTTCTCTCGTGGCCTTGCGCACTGGGAGCGCCTCTGAACGGTTCACCCTAGTAGAGGCGCTTTATAAATGTTTTAATACGATACTAACACACACAAAATATTATAGATGCTAATAAGTTACCCTCATCGTGTGGGCCAACCCCTTGAATGTTGAAGCCTCGTAGCGTCAGTGGTCCTCCCAAGAAGATTCGATCCATGATGTTTAGCTTTGTACCAGGAAAGAGACCGTTAACTACTCCTGCCGCAAACGAGAACTGAACGACCTAGGAAACAAACAACAGAACAAATCAACTTTCATTCTTAAGTTCAGCTCCTCATAAACCCAAACACCAGCTTATATATGCTTATAAAAACGAAGTTAAAGGTGCTACATAAATGCCCAGTTACGGCACCATACCACATGTGGGGCGCGGTGGTGTAGAGGTGGCGTCATTGTCTTGTAGCCGGAAGGTTTGAGGTTCAAATCCACCTCACCGCGTAAGGACCTTGGGCAAGTCCTTCACTCACAATTGCTCAGCGCTTCGGCATGAAACTCTGATGTAGTGTCCGCTCTGAATTCGGGAGCGCCTCTGAGTAGAAGAGCTTGAAGGGGCGCTATAACAAGTGAACATACAAACAAACATGTCAATCATTCATTCAGACAGTTTTTAAGGAACTCCTTCAAGATTTCTGTGCAGGCACTCTCCTAAAACACAACCCTGGCCAGAAATGACAGACTTTAGGCTGTTACAAATTGTGTCAGAAAGATCCTGTGGAAGTTGTGCAAATGGAAGTAAACTAAACTTACAGAATCCAGAAAGAGTTGCTTATTGACTTGGAATTCTGCCTCCTGTTTCAAATACTTGGCATCACCTCCAAGCCCTGCCACTTCCTAAAACAAGCCAAGAACACATTTCTCAAACTTAATGCAATGTAATGCAATTTGAAACTTATATAGAGCCACACACAGCAATGACCATTCTGAAGTGCTTCCAGTGCGAGTAATGTAACCTAAAGAAAACAGAACTAAACTTGAGCAAACAAAGTGTGGACAAGTCAGTGATTTATCTGTATAAAACAACATTGTGTAAACAATGTGGCAGCTAAGAGAAAGTGCTAACCACTACTTACACTCAGGGTACCAGTACTTTGCCCTATTTCACAAAATTACGTACCTTACATTATCATATCTTCTTCTTCACGTTCTCTGCCCTCAGGCAGGTTCGTATGTCCAACGACACTATCTTTATTATCATATGAATACCCAATTAATCCATTTCCAGAAAACATGATTTTGACATGTTTTATCACTTGTTAAATCGTCTAATATATGTCTCAAAGTTGAGTTTGATATTTTGGGATCAACCTAACATCATCATATAAACAACAACTCTCCCTAGAAGTGAATTGCTGACTACAATGTAAAATGTACGATTAAGTGCAAACTTACCATAGTGCACTTGAAATGTACACAAGAGTCACACTACAGAAGTCAATATAAAACACCTAGGTAACAATAGCTTATTAAAACATGTAGTAACCTGCTTCTAATGGACAAAACTTGTCTTTGAAATTCTTTCTCATTACATACCTTTTGACAACTTATGTTAAACTGGCTAATTGCTGATGTTACTCTTAACTTACGTGAATGAGTTTAAACAGCGTGCCAGTGTTGGGCAAGACCCTGCTGTCACGTGTGTCTCTTGCCCACGTGTGCTGTTAACATAACACAGTTAAAACACATAAGCCACAAAAAATGCATACAAAGACAGAACAATACAACAATATCTATGAGAACAGAACAATATTAGTTGTCAGGTTCTCATTAACTGTTAGTGTTGGTTTTATCATAACTGTCATCTACATCATTCTATTTATCACCTTCGTAGTCATCATCCTATCATCATAATAATCATAATTGTAATAAGCACCACCACCGCCACCACCAATCATCCTATCATCATCTACATCATCATCTACAATTCTACATCACTACATCATCGTCTACATCATCATCATCATCTACATCATCTGCATCATCATCATCTACATCATCAACTACATCTACATCGTTGTCATCATCATCCTCACAGAGCCCTGGTCATCATCATCATCATCATCATCATACATTTCTCTTGGATTTAAAAATCAATAAGCATCCAATGGATGACAGCAACCAATGAGGAATACCCTGACGGCCGATTTAAGGCTGTGTCCGGCCTGTTCTCGAACGGCAAATGACGTGGTTTTCGTAAGGCAACTCAGTTCTCGCCAGGTTCCTTCCCATCGCAGGCTGTGCGCTCCCAGAAAAGTCGGGAACTAAAACAACACAATATTTAACAAATAATTAAATTCGTATAGAAAAAACACAAGTGAGTGCATTACTGAATCAGTATGCATAACAGAAAATGAATCAGTATGCATAACAGAAAATGAATCAGTATGCATAACAGAAAATGAATCCGTATGCATAACAGAAAATGAATCAGTATGCATAACAGAAAATTAATCGGCATGCATAACAGAAAATGAATCAGTATGCATAACAGAAAATGAATCAGTATGCATAACAGAAAATGAATCGGTATGCATAACAGAAAATGAATCAGTATGCATAACAGAAAATGAATCGGTGTGCACAACAGAAAATGAATCGGTATGCATAACAGAAAATGAATCGGTATGCATAACAGAAAATGAATCAGTATGCATAACAGAAAATGAATCAGTATGCATAACAGAAAATGAATCAGTATGCATAACAAAATATGAATCGGTGTGCATAAAAGAAATAATCAATCAGTGTGACGTATGCACTGTGCAAGTTTGACCATCCTTCAAACAGTCATTTTGTGAGGATCTTAAACTTCAAATTTATGCAAGATTCATCTTCATCGTAAAGAGTGCTTCAGAAATTTTAAAACCATCAGCCCCATCACTAACATGTGTAAAAACAAATTATGGTCATTTATATGTGGCGCCGCAGACCGAAATGAGCATTAAGTCGGAGATTACACATCAGAGATATTAGTGAAATAGTATGCTTGTGATTTTTTTAATTTTGTAAAAATTTCACCTAAAAAAATTTTTTTTAAATTTTCCCACTTTTTTTAAAAAGACAGGTTGCTAAGCTATTTTAATGCTCTTTATATGCATATTATTTGTTTAATTAATTAAATTAAATCACTTATTTCCTTATATCTTTGGTTAGAATTAAGCTACAGCAATAATTTTTGTGTCATTGTGATGCCTGAGACAAGGCCTTTGAAATGATGTATCAAACTCAATAACTTGAAAAATCACCTTAATGCTCATTTCGGTCTGCGGCGCCACATATGAGATTAGAGTACAAATAAAATTTTCTACCAATTCCGCTTAATCTGTCTCTAATAGGATTTACATCGATTTCAACACACCATGAATTCGGCAAACAATCCTCGCCCAAGTTCCTTGTAGCCACTCCACGGCAGATCGACGCTGTTCTGAAAGATTCCCGATTGCAAACTAACAGAAACAAGAAACCAGTTTTAGAAGTAAGCAAAACAGTTCAAAATGCTGCTTTGTATTTATAAACAGGCGATGCATCATAAATTTTAAAGCCAGCAAGCAAAGACACTTCAAAGCAGTATTAACTGTTAATTTATAAACCTGAGTGAACTCAAGTAACATGGTCACCAACTTAAACAATAAATACACAACGCATTTTACAATACCCTTCTTCCAAAGCTCAGACATGATCATCCTACAGATGGTGCTACATGCTAAGGCCTTGAGGAGAATTGAACCCATATGCTTTGGGTTATAAAGTAGGCACTCTAACCAATCAGCTACTGTGCCCAACAAAACAGCAATCGATTTAACACTTCCACGATGAGTGCATAATAAAATGCACGGGAAACTAACCCTTCTCATCGTAAAGGGTTAAGACTGAAAGCTACAACTAGATCTCCATGTTCATCAAACTCAAAAACGATGAAACAGCGGAAACATGGAGCAGAATGGTAATGATCATTGATGGGACGAAAACATTGGACAATGTAAGTATGCACAAGAGCTGAACAGTGGTGGTCACTTTCCAATTATCCGAGCGTTACTTGCTCACAGATGAATGAACTCATCATCTAAATGAACTTAATGAACTTTAAAAAACAGATCTAGATAACAAGCACAGCCTTTTGAGAGCTACTCAAAGGGTATTACAAACTGCCCAGACATGTACGCATCCGATATAATTATATGTAATTGAACACATTTAAAGAAAGACTCATCTTACTGAAGCTTTGGATCGCCCTGCAGCGGCTTGCTGAAGTTAAGACTCCAGCCAAGAGCATTTTTTGAACCGTACGTAATGTCGCTGTTCACCTTTTCTCCACGTCCAACAACGTTGGGAAGCCGCATACTACAAACCTTAGAAAAAAATTGCCACATAGAAAACAGTCGACAAATCTTGTTGATTTGTTTGCGTAAATACAAGTAATATATTTTACTGAATTTATTGAAGAGCTGAACGCAACATGTAGCGCCTGCACTAAACAAAGTATAAATGAAATCTGGAATAGCATCATTTTAGCTCAAAAATTAATCAGTAAAGGAACTATTTTTTTCTTGTCCAGCTACTTATAGGAGTTACCTATCGCGATATCAATATGAAAGATTTCTTATTAGGAGAGTGAATTGACTTTCTACTACGACCATTCTCATCTTCCCTTTACTATTCTTCCTTGCTCGACTCGTTTTCCTATTGCCTTGCCACACACTCAATTTACTTTGCTCTCCACCATCTGATTTCTCCCTGCCTGATGTGGTTGCCCAGGCTTAGCAGCTTCACACCCTTTCTGGGCTACCTATTCTTAGGGATCCTTTCTACCATTTTAGACTAACATTTTAGCCACTCAATTCTTATGTGCTTTATTATATTACTTCGTCTGATCTATTTGAGTGGTTTTTTTTGGCATTTGATCTCTTTGAATAAACGAGTTTTGATTTGATTTGAATTGAATAATTACAATTTGAATTTATACCTTTATCAAGCACTTAATGTTCACCACTGTAATTAGGATCAAAGAAAAATATCAGAAAGTTCAAACATCAATAAAGGTAAACACGATAAAGGTCAAATTAAACAAAAAGAAACCTACAACGCTTCCTTCGTTTGTCCCGACCAAGGTGCTCATCCCACCGGTGACTCGTCGATGTTCCTTCACAGCGAATGTGATCTCATAGCCATCTGGTCTGGCAGTGGGACCTGTGATCAATGTAACGTAACGTAGCATAGTCACTCAGTCATTACGGATCTCAAACATTCATTCAAAAATTTTATAGAGCACCCTTTCAAGAAGCTTGCTCAGAGGTGCTCCCAGCCGGACCATCGCTAAAGGGAAAGGTCGTGAGCAACTGGTAGAAAGCAGGCAACAGTAATCAGACTCTTGGCTGTGCCACATACTAGCCTGCTATACAATACAATACAGATTCGATAATCCACCCCCCTTACAAAGTCCAGAAGTCAAAAGTTGTCAAACTCAGCAATCATTTGTAACTTTGTGCGGCGTCAAATTCGGGTGCAGGATGGAAAGATAACCAAAACATTAAGAATCAGTCGTTACATCACCAAATAAAATATCTCGAGATTTATGTCAACGTTACTACTCAGGAAATCTTCAGGCCTGCGTTGAACCCAAAGAACACAAGTTTGGAATATAAATAAGTTAAAATATATTTAAATCTATATCTGTAATGATACGAATAAATTCCTCCATTTAGAATTAAATCAAAACAAATTTCTATTAGTCATTGAATAAATTGTACGATTTAATTTTTCCTGTTGATACTGCATAGTGCCTAATTCTGCCTTCATTATTTTAGCTAAGTTAAGACAGAAACAGCTTCCCATACCTTTACTGACGTCTACGTTAATTGAAACTGCCTTGAATAGACCAAGTTGTTCCATTTGAAACTTGGCAAATTGTGCTGCTTTAACCATCTAAAAAGTTTCATCAAATAAATTAAGCATACAAATAGGAAAAACTGAAAAAATTACAGTTGAAATCTTATACATCTGCAAAGGAATTACTAAAAAAAGACATTTTTGACAATACCCAATCCGTTATTCAATCTTAGAAATTAGCTACATTGCCATATAAACTAATGACAAATTCTGTAAAATAATCAATTTATCCAAACTTTTCTGTATACTAGGAAATTACTAATCCATTCTAAGATGTATAATGGGCACAATTTTCTTGATGAAATATAAAATTCTTGTGTTTTAGAAACGTCTAACATTAAGATAAACTAATAACTCACTTCTTCAAAATTTTTCGATAACAGCACCGGCTGAACATGCTTTGTGACGATATCATTTTTTGTTCTCTCCAGACCGTCGATTTTAATCGTCTGCACTTTGGCCTACACAGAATAAGAAGCAACAGATTAAAATCTAATCTCATTCAATCATCTTTACGATGCCATTATATGATGTTAATTAATCTATGATAACTTTAATTGTTCGTGACAAATAAGTTAACAGAGCATAACAAACAAAAAACTATTTGACATTCTGAAACTGACTTATCAACAATAGGAAGTGGGACCAAGCAACAACACAAATGCTGGTCAGAATCATATGTCATGAATGCATAAACCTAAAACTGGCCAAAGATGCATAATTATTTTAAGCAGACAAAAAAACATTAGGCAACAAACAACGCATCATGTATTAGTTCAAGAAGTGTTTTCTGCTAGACAGACATATATGTTTGTTTGGTTATTCCTATTCTGACACCTCTACCAGGAACTAAAAATTTATCAAACTAAGATGCTTTTAGCTCTTGTAATATCTTGGTCAAAACAGCAAAATTTTGTTTACTTGACTAATTTGAAATAAATTGATCAAAATTTCACTGAAAAACTGACCGGAACGTCGGATAATATAATCTCTCGTTGGTTACCATTGCCTCTGGGTGACGTCAGTGTAGCGGAACCGTTGGAAGTCTTCGAAGCTTCCTAAAACGACAAAATTCGTTAAAAATTATACGTACCGTATTAAAATGGGATCACCAAGATAACTAACTTGTCTAAATTGTGTAAATCATAAAGTTCTGTAATCACATATTTTTTTAGCTGTGGCTGGGCTGGGAGCGCCTCTGAGTAGGTTTCTTGAAGAGGCGCTATATAAATTCTCGAAATGAATGAATGACTAAATATTGCTTGGCCAAGGGAAACTTTCAAAGGTCTTAACTTAGCCACATTTTACGCGTCCTTATTGCGTCAGATTCTCAACTAAATCTTGATTTAATTTCACTTTTATCTTTCCGACTAAAAAGTGCTTTCAACTTTTTCTATGCCTTTCAATTCCAAGACCATGTCTAGTTGATGTTATTGAATTTGAACTCGAGCAAGATCTTTAGTGACTCTGTCTCGAACTCTGCTCGGTTTAGAATTAGATGGTCTCAGTTTCTAAAGAAGGTGTGGGCCAAATACCCAAAACCCTAAAAGAATTTCGGCCTGATTACCGAAATTGATATGCACACAATCCGGTTAAACCGTAGTTTAGGCTGTTTAATTATTTTCATTATCGATATCCCGTAGGTTAGGCTGTTTAATTAATAAACGCCTAAAATCATGAATGTAACACGCCATAAAACGCGCTATTCCAATTTCTGAACATTCGCAACCGGAAGTAGCAATATAAACCGAAAACGCGAGAAGATGGAAGCTGGATTGACGAAAAAACGGTACTTTTTTATCCGACAACCAATTTCTTACATTCGATGACAAATATTTAGTGACGAAATAGAAGCGGGATTTTACGCATGAGGGTCGGTTAGGGCTCAGGTTAGGCGTCGTGAGGGTCGGTTAGGGTTAGTGTAGTCATTCTGCTGAAAATGAAGCTGGATTGATGAAAAACGCTTGAGAAGTAGAACCTGGATAAAGGCATTTTATACCTGAAATGGAAGCTGGATAAAGGCATATTTATAGTTGAAATGGAAGCTGAATTGAACCTGGCGATCCAGAAATTACTTGTATATAATTTATACACATGCAAATAATTTAACAGCCTCACTTTTTGGCCAAATAATTAAACAGCCTAAACTACGGTTTAACCCACAATCCAATGATTTGTTAACACTAAAATGTGTGATGAACAACACTAACAGGGCCACTATGGCATCTATTTAATTTAACTCGGATAGTTTTCAGGAGTTCTGCCGCTTTCTAAAAAATGTTTTCGGAAAATGTTTTTTTTGCATTTTCAACGTTTTACGGGGATTTTGGGGTTGACCCTTTCTATAGGTCGGTTATAATTTACTGATCACACGACTTTGGCACTGACATACAACAAGTATGCACAGGAATTTATTACTGTCATCTACTGAAGCTGGATTTACAAATCGTCATATTCAGGAAATTAAGTCACAGAAGTCAACATGGGTGAACACACGTTCGGTGCGAGACAAGTACGTTTGCAGTATAAACGATATTATACTTAATTGCAAATTCTCACAACCAGATTCTGAAAGCGCACCTTTTTAGCATCCGACTCCATCATAAAGTGCTAAATTACATAAAGTAAAACATAAACTAAACACTATCCAATGTTTGTCCCTGAACGGCGACAATACGAGGACACCGGCGCCCTTCACTAACTACACAGACGTTATATCCACATAGATGATACACCTAGTTGGCGTGATATAAAAAAAGCTAGAAGATAATGGTGACAAGCCAGCTTCATAGTTTTTAGTTAGGTAATTACATGTAGTAAACATACTAAAACCTGGAAAGCGAATCTTGTTAGGAAAAACTGTCTTGCTGATGACAAAGCTTATTATGCTTAATATTATCAATTAATTTTATCATACCGACTTGCTGGCTTGCTGGCGCCAAATATTATTGTAGGCCTACAAAACATGGATCACTGTCAAGTGCATAGAGTGTAGTGTAAATGCACACACTACTACACTAGCCAGTAGTGAGAAAATTACAAAAAGTTGATTTCTCAAAGGCATTTTAAATATCTATTTTAAACCACAAATCAGTAAAGATCTTTTATAAAACTATAACGATGACATGGAGAAGAGATCTTATAAGTGGAATAAATATGGCGCTATAAGACAATTTAAATAATTATGTGCGCAAATAGATAATCGTATCCGCGGTAGACTGCGTTTTCGAACGTGTTATGTCTGATTAAAAAGGTATTATAGTTATATTTCGAAGGTAATAAGGTATAACCAAAGATATTATAGTAAAAGGTCTTTGGTATAACTTATCAGCCAATTTAGGAGTGCATGGTTCACATTTTATTTTGACGATGTGGTGAGTCGGTAACACATTGCGAGGCATTCTCTGCAAATGTAATCGATGCATCAGATCAAGCGCATGTTGACTCCGTAGGCCTACAGTAACTGGTCACATAATTTTTATGAGAATAGATAAATCTGTGGCGGAAAATTTCGCTGAAGAAGTAGGCTAATATTGTCGACGCAATTCCACTTTCCACAGTAAAGGGCCAACAGATCTAAAGGCATGATGTTGGGCCATGTCAGTTTGAGACCTTGGTACAAGAAGGCCACGAGGGTATAAAGATAACGTAGAATTTGGTGAAATCTTGCCACAACTCATAAATACCACTTTAGAAACCTCTGTGGTTGGCTCTGGACTGCATGTTCTGTGAAAGTAGCCTTCTGTTAAAAACGAATGGCATGGCATTTTCGTGTATAGTTTGTTTAAAGCATATGAACAGTGTTGAGAGTATAATCAAGACATTTGAAAGATTACTTTTGCACGAGTTGGCAGTCGATAACTCATCACTTAGTCTTATGTACCTTAATTTTGCAGTATTGTTATCACCAGCTGTTTTTCCAGCTGTGGATGTGCTGGGAGTGCTTTTGAGTAAGTAGGCGCTATACAAATTCTCGAAGTAAATGAATGAATGAATGAGTATTTAAAGCAAAAAAATAACTTCCAATTATACCCATGGAAGACATGCATTTCTAATTTTCTGTGAGCTTACGTATGGTCTTATACAAGTCAGTTACTTTTTTAATTTAATGCAAAGCTTGGCTATTTATTTCAGCAAGAGAACGCTGGGTCACTGTTTCATTTACAGTAATGGCCTCTTGTCCAACTCCGAGGAAGGCCAGATGTCAAATGTGTCACAAGATGGTAATTGTCAGACACAAAGTCACCTACAAAGGTGAAGATAAGCTGTTCTGCAGTGATGGCTGCTTCACTTCGTTCCGTCTGATGCACAACCTCTCAATGGAGCCATGTGAGACCTGCTACTCTTTGTTCGGCCAAGATGGACAGCAGTACACGACCACACATCGATTCTGTGGAGATGTGTGTGCGGCGGCCTTTGCAAACAAATTTGGTGAGACGATCGATCAGCTCTCAGCCCATTCCGTGACCACGCGAAAGCATCGGAATGTCATGCGACACTCGTCACGAGGTTATTTTGGCATATTTTTCATCTAAAATGAATCTAAATCTGTCGCAGTTTGATGAGTTGGTTCTTCACTGATTCCTTGTTTTCATTTCTTTTCTGCTTCTCTGCAGCTCTCCTCTAACCTGGCTGTCATCTCCTTGGGTTCCATCCTGTATTCTGGGCCTTTCTGTGGCCTCTTAGTTAGGCTATTGCTAGAGTTCTTTCTATTCTAAATATTTTGCGGCATCAGCATTACTTTCCAAATAGGTTTGTATGGTGCTTGAAATGATCTCTATAGACTGGATCATTTAAAGAAGAACTGTTTTCGTCAAACTCGACCGTTTACCTTCATTGGACCTGCACTTTGGAATCAGCTTTCTCCACTGACATGCTCTTTTTATATAACTGATTCCCGAATCGCATCTTTTTGCTGTCTTAAAGCCAAGGTGAGAATTGCCAGGGGTTTCAACTCTTCAGTTTTCTTAGAACCCATAATAAAGTCTTTTTTCACCTCCAATTCCAAGTGGATCATAGTCCAGTTTTCCACAGTCATTTTTCCGCAATTCTCACACTGCTTAAAGCTAAGTAATTTCTCTTCTCTAGTTTTATCATACTCTGGCGGTGTGCACTGTGATAGGAACTTTGTAAATTTATTTATGGCAGTACAAAATTTATGTTAGAAGTTAAAAATAACTTTATATTGAATTAATCAGCTACATGTGATGTGTTGGCTGCTACCTCATTCACAGGAAGAGTTCCTAAACCTGTTTGCTGTTTTCTCATCAGCTGTTAAAATGATGCTGTTTGATGATGATTTTCTTCTGTCAGTTTGGTCAATGCTATCAAAATTTGTTTGGTGCTCAGTTCTGCTACTTGCACAATGCACCTGCTATCCGATATAGCCTTGAGTTACACTGAGCTGTTGCCCAGTTATATGCTAGCCCTGGCTATATGATACAAGAAGCCCATCAAGTTGACAGCTTTGTCCTTGAATAGCATTCTATCAAAAATCCAAACCTTTCTACCTGATACTTTTGAGCAACCTATACATGTTACATTAGGTTTGTCAAATTAGCCTATGTACATTGTCTGTTTTCCCCTGAGAGGCTTCTAAAAGTCTCCATGCTTGCATGCATAGTTGCATACAATGCTAGATTCTCTGTGTTTTCTTCATTTTCAGTTCTGCCAACTCATTCACCAGTGTCTTCTCCAATGAAGCTTGTGTCAAGGATGAGCAAAGAACGTGTTCCACCTGCATCAGCTACAACCACACCAACAGTTCACCTGGCTGGTAAGCATGTGATATGCTATTATGTATGTGTGTATGTATGTGTGTATGTATGTAACTATGTATGTATGTATGTATGTATGTATGTATGTATGTATGTATGTATGTATGTATGTATGTGTGTGTGTGTGTGTGACATTGTACGTACGTACGTACATACATACAATGTCATACGTACGTACGTATGTATTTGGATATATGTATGTTTATATTTATGCATGCATGACTGCACGTATCTGAACATGTCACCTTCTAAGAAAGTGTCAAGAGAAATGTGAACTTGCTGTCTAAGAATAAACTAGCCATGTGCCTTGATGTTGGAAGTGTTTCTTGCACTGAATTGATGGTTAACAATATGTACAGTATATCAAAAGTAGGGACTGGTAATATGTACGCTGTACAAGTGAGAGGCTCTAATGAAAACCAAGAACAACAACTGATTCCTAATCTTGATGCTGCATTCTCTTTGTTGATCTTCATTTCAGACTTTTAAAGGTTTTTTATTTATTCTTATGTGCAATTAAGAACAACTAATAGCATCGACATAATATTATTAGGTAATCCATGCAGAGTTCAGTTGGATGTTTGATGTTTTGAACCTGGATGTGAAACAAAACACTTTGGTGCAAGCCTTTATATGCAGACAAAAGATATTACACCTATACAGTGGGAAAAGGCTGCCACACATGTGTCAGATGGGCTATTTCCTGTAGAACGTTACTCTTACTTTGTGTGTAAACATATGCAAGACATATGCAAGACCCAGATAGTTACTGATCAATGTAGGCCTATACATGGGACTCCAGTGCTGTGAATTTATTTAGTTATTTCCTTTATCTAAGAATTATGGTTTATTACATATATTTTTATTTTTGGGGTTATTTTCTGTTTTATGTTTCGAATTGCCATGAACATAGGTCTAGGCCTGATAAAGCAAAATCTCTTAAGTAAGGCAGATTGGGATTAATGAAACGGTGTCAGCGGTTGGGCTTTACATATCAAGTTCGAGGCATAATTGAGACCTTTTATGCCAAGTTTTGTTTTGTTTTTTATTGTTGCAAAAGAAATGAATATGGAACGAAAAACGATGGCAGTTCCGATTCCAGTTCCCACGCCAATGATTGTCTTCCTTCCCGTTCCTTTTCCCGTCATGATTCCGGTTCCAATCTTCATTTCAACTCCACAGCAGTCAAGCAAGGTGAGGATTGATTTCTATTGCATTTCTTATTACTAAACATTATATTTATTTACAGGTTTTCTTCCTCTCTCATTTTATTGCCTCTGTACGCAAGGAATTTCAAGGAATTTTGGTAGAATAATGGATAACACGCTGGCGTAGAGAGTGAAAGGTAGCGAGTTCGAGTCCCCCGTTGGGTGGACATGCTTTGTAGGCTGCTATTAGCGCCGTGTAGGCTGTCTGTTCAGTTTGATGTTAATTAAGATTACTGCATAACTTGTACATGTAAAGAGCAGTGTATTTGCAGGCGTTGAATTTAAGAAGAAATATTATTTTTATTATCATTATTATTATTTCCCTTTGCACATTTACCAGGTATATACATTGGCTTTTTGTGCCATTCATTTCTGTGTATATGTGTTTTTTCATTCATTGTCCTTTTAGCTTTTGAGTCATGCTTTCAATGCTTTGTGTTATTGTTTCTGTTATTATTGTTTGTGATTCTTTTAATGCTTTATCTGTTACAGGAAGTTCAGGATAGAGTTCTCTTAGGTCAAGGTGATTGCTGTATGATGGCTGAGGCTGACATGGAACAGCCCGATGCAGGTGAGTGTGACGGGTTTCCTCTTGCAGGTTTATGCTGTTTGTTTTCCATTAGTCAATTTATTTATTTTCATTGCTTGTTTTAAATTTCATTTGACTACATTTCTGCATGCTTTAACCCTTTACCTGTTCATTTTTCCCGTTAAGCCTGTGTATTCAGCGGATATTCTCGGGGCAAACGGGTAAAGGGTTAAGAGTACTTTCTTCCTATGGAGCTACAGTAAATTAGTGAACAGCTGTAATGTGAAGTCGTTTGGGGAAACTGCTTGTAAAACACACCAACATGTAGAATCGTAAAAAGTCTATAGAACAGTGTATTTAACAGTGCCTTTTAGAGCATATTTTACTACATTTTCATATTACTTTAGTTTGCTGGATGGAAATCTATGTAATACAGATGTTAGTGGCTGGTCTAGTCTAGATGTTTCTAAGCTGAGTAACATAGCCACTTTCACCATCTTTCCTCAATGCCGGGCTAGCTGTAATTGTTTTTCTGTATTTTATTATTTTTTCTAGCTTCCTCTCTCGCTTTAAAGATTTTTTATGACTGCTATAATAATTTAAATTATAGCTTCATAGGGGAGAGTGCCAGTTCTGCTAATTGCTTCTTTATAGGTGGAGAACATCTTGCTGCTGCTACTGATGCTACTGCTGCTACTGCTGCTACTACTACTGCTGCTACTGCTGCTACTACTACTGCTGCTGCTCCTTCATTGACTCAAACTGCAGTCAAGAGAGAGTCAGCAGTTGAGAGTGAGCATGTAACAGCTCCCACCCGTCACTTTGGTACGGATTTTCATCTCATGTTATCATTAACATCAAATGCTGAATATTAAATTTTTTAAGTTGGTAAACAGCTGTAAGGCAGGCTTTCGGCCTCTTTCCTGATCTTGTCTGCGATCATGTTGGCCCCAGATTCATCTACCATTTTCATTCGATGAACTCTTCGTCTGAACTTGCAAGCTGGTCAATATTTGTTTTGTTTGTACTTCTGATGTTCTAATATTACCAATTTGGCATAAATCTATGTTATTTTTCGACAGTGTAGTGAATTATTTTCATTTTCTGAATGGCATTTATACGCTGTGGACAAACAGTTTTCCAGTTGGACAGCAGAACAACTGCAGTACCACATGCCTACCAGTATGCATGCCATTTGCAGCTTAGAAATGTGGGATTCGGTGAAGAAAAGATACAGAATAACCTCTGAGAAACATAAACTATTCACCATGAAGACACATTCTGCAAACCTGGTAGTCAGCTAGTGAGAAATGCCTTTTCTATACACTCCAGCTCAGGGTGAGAATTGCCGGGGGTTGGGGGGGGGTTCAACCCCCCAGTCATTTTTAGAGCCCCATGTTAAAGTATGTTTTTCATACCCCAATTTCAAGTTTATCATAGGCCAACCCCCAGTTATTTTTCCACAATTCTCATACTGCTCCAGCTGATTGTTTATGTGATCTTGTGATTATAAGTTAACTAATTATCAGGTCTACAATGCTTCTGTTTATGTTTATTTCTTTCAGCAAACCTCAGCCTAGATTCGTTTCCTGTCTTTGACAAAGCCAATGCTGGCGCTAACGACATCCTCCAGACATTTCGCTTCGGAGACACATCTCACGACGGAACAGCGGATTTTCGAGAGAAGCGGCGAAGCGATTGGGGATCATCTGCTGCAAAAAAGATGCACGCCGATGAAGAGACTGCCCAGACATCTCTCAGTGCAGCAGTTATGTCTACGGTGAAGGCAGAACCATCAGTGATGTGACATTCTCACAGTCACGTCTCTAAAATTATCTATCTAAAATATTATTTTAAACAATAAGGTTTCTTAACCTTTAAATGTTACTGTAACTTATTTTTGACAACCTGTGATTCCTATGAAATGTGTTAGTTGATGTCGAACCTTGACATTATGAGAACTGATGAATGAATTGCATGTATAATAGTTTGCTTACTTTCTGTGAGAATTTTGCTGCTCATGGTTGGTTTTACAAGGCAGGCAAATGTTTCTTACTTGATTTCGAGTTTTGTAGAGATAACCAAAATATGAAATTTACTCGATTAATTCAACTGGTGAGATCTTTCACTAAAGTTTGCATTTGAGTAGATTCCACGCCATTTTATGCCGTGTGCATGAACTGCTATCCCGATATTTATTTAAATCTCTTAAATTATTAACCAACTATGGGGCACAAAACAGTGATGGACTCTCACATGTCCAAAGACGCATAAGACATGATAAGAGGCAGCCAACTCCATAGGTGCAATCACGTCTTAAAAGTTGGGGGGGAACCATAATGAATCACGTCCTAAAAGTTGGGGGGGGACCATAATAATAAAGTTAGGGGACCACTCAAAAGTTGGGAGGGACGTGTCCCATGGGTCCCATAGGGTGGTTGCGCCTATGGCCAACTCTTTTATCAGTTAGGATGATAGTTCTATGTGAGACTTGATTATACAGACTGTCTATTTTGAAAACATTTTGGTTGAAAACCTAATGTATATAATTTTATTGAAAACATGTTGCATAAAAAAACATAATTTACTGTGAAGTAAGCATACATGTAATACACAACTTGGCTCAGCTTCATTTCGTTTTGTTGGCCCCATGCTAGCCAGTTTTCAGATGAAGACAATTATACAATGCAGATATGTTAAACCAGTTTGTTTTGCTAATTTCTTGCTCACTGTGTGTGTGTGTCTGTCTAGCTGTCTGTCTCTCTGGTACTTTCTGGGTTCTGAGCTTCACTTGGCGTCTCTGCACAACCTACTGATATGATACAATGTTTGTGAATAAGCTGGTACCCCATGTCTTAGCCAAGTACCGCACGATTTCAAAAATCATTCAACCTGCGTCTTCAGGAAGAAGAGTGAAACTCAACTAAGCAGACGCTTCTAAAAAAGTTTCAAAGCATCCATGACATTTCATGGTAAAATGCGAAAGAACCTGGAAAAGTCCCATATCTCAGCCATACACGTCACTATTTCAAAATTTCTTCTATGTGTCTGTTCAGACCAAAGAGTTCAACTCAACTAAGCAGACGCTTCTAAAAAAGTTTCAAATCATCAATGACATTTCATGGTAAAATGCGAAAATACCTGGAAAATTCCCATATCTTAGCCAGATACGGCACTATTTCAAAATTTCTTCCATGTGTTTGTTCAGACCGAAGAGTTCAACTCAACTAAGCAGACGCTTTTAAAAAAGGTTCAAAGCATCAATGACATTTCATGGTAAAATGTGAAAATACCTGGAAAAGACCCATATCTCAGCCATACACGTCACTATTTCACAATTTCTTCTATGTGTCTGTTCAGACCGAAGAGTTCAACTCAACCAAGCAAACGCTTCTAAAAAAGGTTCAAATCATCAATGACATTTCATGGTAAAATGCGAAAATACCTGGAAAAGTCCCATATCTCAGCCATATACTTCACTATTTCACAATTTCTTCTATGTGTCTGTTCAGACCGAAGAGTTCAACTCAACCAAGCAAACGCTTCTAAAAAAGGTTCAAATCATCAATGACATTTCATGGTAAAATGCGAAAATACCTGGAAAAGTCCCATATCTCAGCCATATACGACACTATTTCAAAATTTCTTCCATGTGTTTGTTCAGACCGAAGAGTTCAATTCAACTAAGCAGACGCTTCTAAAAAAGGTTCAAAGCATCAATTACATTTCTTGGTAAAATGCGAAAATACCTGGAAAAGTCCCATATCTCAGCCATATACGGCACGATTTCAAAATTTCTTCTATGTGTCTGTTCAGACCAAAGAGTTCAACTCAACTAAGCAGACGCTTCTAAAAAAGTTTCTAATCATCAATGACATTTCATGGTAAAATGCGAAAATACCTGGAAAATTCCCATATCTTAGCCAGATACGGCACTATTTCAAAATTTCTTCTATGTGTCTGTTCAGACCGAAGAGTTCAACTCAACTAAGCAGACGCTTCTAAAAAAGTTCGAACGCATCAATGACATTTCATGGTAAAATGCGAAAATACCTGGAAAAGTCCCATATTTCAGCCAGATACGGCACTATTTCAAAATTTCTTCTATGTGTCTGTTCAGACCAAAGAGTTCAACTCAACTAAGCAGACGCTTCTAAAAAAGTTTCAAAGCATCAATGACATTTCATGGTAAAATGCGAAAATACCTTCAAAATTCCCATATCTCAGCCATATACGGCACTATTTCAAAATTTCTTCTATGTGTCTGTTCAGACCGAAGAGTTCAACTCAACTAAGCAGACGCTTCTAAAAAAGGTTCAAAGCATCAATGACATTTCATGGTAAAATGTGAAAATACCTGGAAAAGTCCCATATCTTAGCCATAACCGGCACTATTTCAAAATTTCTTCTATGTGTCTGTTCAGACCGAAGAGTTCAACTCAACTAAGCAGACGCTTTTAAAAAAGGTTAAAATCATCAATGACATTTCATGGTAAAATGTGAATATACCTGGAAAAATTCCATATCTCAGCCATATACGGCACTATTTCAACATTTCTTCAATGCGTCTCTTCTGGCCGAAGAGTTCAACTCAACTAAGCAGACGCTTTTAAAAAAGGTTCAAAGCATCAATGACATTTCATGGTAAAATGCGAAAATACCTGGAAAAGTCCCATATCTCAGCCAAATACGGCACTATTTCAAAATTTCTTCTATATGTCTGTTCAGACCGAAGAGTTCAACTCAACTAAGCAGACGCTTTTAAAAAAGGTTCAAAGCATCTATGACATTTCATGGTAAAATGCGAAAATACCTGGAAAAGGCCCATATCTCAGCCATACACGTCACTATTTCAAAATTTCTTCTATGTGTCTGTTCAGACCAAAGAGTTCAACTCAACTAAGCAGACGCTTCTAAAAAAGTTTCATATCATCAATGACATTTCATGGTAAAATGCGAAAATACCTGGAAAAGTCCCATATCTCAGCCATATACGGCACTATTTCAAAATTTCTTCCATGTGTTTGTTCAGACCGAAGAGTTCAACTCAACTAAGCAGACGCTTTTAAAAAAGTTCGAAAGCATCAATGACATTTCATGGTAAAATGTGAAAATACCTGGAAAATTCCCATATCTCAGCCATATACGGCACTATTTCAAAATTTCTTCTATGTGTCTGTTCAGACCGAAGAGTTCAACTCAACTAAGCAGACGCTTCTAAAAAAGTTTCAAAGCATCAATGACATTTCATGGTAAAATGCGAAAATACCTGGAAAAGTCCCATATCTCAGCCATAACCGGCACTATTTCAAAATTTCTTCTATGTGTCTGTTCAGACCGAAGAGTTCAACTCAACTAAGCAGACGCTTCTAAAAAAGTTCGAACGCATCAATGACATTTCATGCTAAAATGCGAAAATACCTGGAAAAGTCCCATATTTCAGCCAGATACGGCACTTTTACAAAGTTTCTTCTATGTGTCTGTTCAGACCAAAGAGTTCAACTCAACTAAGCAGACGCTTCTAAAAAAGTTCGAACGCATCAATGACATTTCATGGTAAAATGCGAAAATACCTGGAAAAGTCCCATATTTCAGCCAGATACGGCACTATTTCAAAATTTCTTCTATGTGTCTGTTCAAACCGAAGAGTTCAACTCAACTAAGCAGACGCTTTTAAAAAAGTTTGAACGCATCAATGACATTTCATGGTAAAATGCGAAAATACCTGGAAAAGGCCCATATCTCAGCCATACACGTCACTATTTCAAAATTTCTTCTATGTGTCTGTTCAGACCAAAGAGTTCAACTCAACTAAGCAGACGCTTCTAAAAAAGTTTCAAATCATCAATGACATTTCATGGTAAAATGCGAAAATACCTGGAAAAGTCCCATATCTCAGCCATATACGGCACTATTTCAAAATTTCTTCCATGTGTTTGTTCAGACCGAAGAGTTCAACTCAACTAAGCAGACGCTTTTAAAAAAGTTCGAAAGCATCAATGACATTTCATGGTAAAATGTGAAAATACCTGGAAAATTCCCATATCTTAGCCAGATACGGCACTATTTCAACATTTCTTCTATGTGTCTGTTCAGACCGAAGAGTTCAACTCAACTAAGCAGACGCTTCTAAAAAAGTTTCAAAGCATCAATGACATTTCATGGTAAAATGCGAAAATACCTGGAAAAGTCCCATATCTCAGCCATAACCGGCACTATTTCAAAATTTCTTCTATGTGTCTGTTCAGACCGAAGAGTTCAACTCAACTAAGCAGACGCTTCTAAAAAAGTTCGAACGCATCAATGACATTTCATGGTAAAATGCGAAAATACCTGGAAAAGTCCCATATTTCAGCCAGATACGGCACTATTTCAAAATTTCTTCTATGTGTCTGTTCAGACCGAAGAGTTCAACTCAACTAAGCAGACGCTTCTAAAAAAGTTCGAACGCATCAATGACATTTCATGGTAAAATGCGAAAATACCTGGAAAAGTCCCATATTTCAGCCAGATACGGCACTATTTCAAAATTTCTTCTATGTGTCTGTTCAGACCGAAGAGTTCAACTCAACTAAGCAGACGCTTCTAAAAAAGTTTCAAATCATCAATGACATTTCATGGTAAAATGCGAAAATACCTGGAAAAGTCCCATATCTCAGCCATATACGGCACTATTTCAAAATTTCTTATATGTGTCTGTTCAGACCAAAGAGTTCAACTCAACTAAGCAGACGCTTCTAAAAAAGTTTCAAAGCATCAATGACATTTCATGGTAAAATGTGAAAATACCTGGAAAAGTCCCATATCTCAGCCATATACGTCACTTTTTCAAAATTTCTTCTATGTGTCTGTTCAGACCGAAGAGTTCAACTCAACTAAGCAGACGCTTCTAAAAAAGTTTCAAAGCATCAACCGCATTTCATGGTAAAATGTGAAAATACCTGGAAAAATTCCATATCTCAGCCATATACGGCACTATTTCAAAATTTCTTCTATGTGTGTGTTTAGACCGAAGAGTTCAACTCAACTAAGCAGACGCTTTTAAAAAAGTTCGAACGCATCAACCGCATTTCATGGTAAAATGCGAAAATACCTGGAAAAGTCCCATATCTCAGCCATATACGGCACTATTTCAAAAAAATTTCTATGTGTCTGTTCAGACCAAAGATTTCAACTCAACAAAGCAGACGCTTCTAAAAAAGGTTCAAATCATCAATGACATTTCATGGTAAAATGTGAAAATACCTGGAAAAGTCCCATATCTCAGCCATATACGGCACTATTTCAAAATTTCTTCCATGTGTTTGTTCAGACCGAATAGTTCAACTCAACTAAGCAGACGCTTTTAAAAAAGTTCGAACGCATCAACCGCATTTCATGGTAAAATGCGAAAATACCTGGTAAATGTCCCATATCTCAGCCATACACGGCACTATTTCAAAAAAATTTCTATGTGTCTGTTCAGACCAAAGAGTTCAACTCAACAAAGCAGACGCTTCTAAAAAAGTTTCAAAGCATCAATGACATTTCTTGGTAAAATGCGAAAATACCTGGAAAAGTCCCATATCTCAGCCATATACGGCACTATTTCAAAATTTCTTCCATGTGTTTGTTCAGACCGAAGAGTTCAACTCAACTAAGCAGACGCTTTTAAAAAAGGTTCAAAGCATCAATGACATTTCATGGTAAAATGTGAAAATACCTGGAAAAGTCCCATATCTCAGCCATATATGGCACTATTTCAACATTTCTTCAATGCGTCTCTTCTGGCCGAAGAGTTCAACTCAACTAAGCAGACGCTTTTAAAAAAAGGTTCAAAGCATCAATGACATTTCATGGTAAAATGCGAAAATACCTGGAAAAGTCCCATATCTCAGCCATATACGGCACTATTTCAAAATTTCTTCCATGTGTTTGTTCAGACCGAAGAGTTCAACTCGACTAAGCAGACGCTTTTAAAAAAGTTCGAAAGCATCAATGACATTTCATGGTAAAATGTGAAAATACCTGGAAAAGTCCCATATCTCAGCCATATACGGCACTATTTCAAAATTTCTTCTATGTGTCTGTTCAGACCGAAGAGTTCAACTCAACTAAGCAGACGCTTCTAAAAAAGTTTCAAAGCATCAATGACATTTCATGGTAAAATGCGAAAATACCTGGAAAAGTCCCATATCTCAGCCATATACGGCACTATTTCAACATTTCTTCAATGCGTCTCTTCTGGCCGAAGAGTTCAACTCAACTAAGCAGACGCTTCTAAAAAAGTTCGAACGCATCAATGACATTTCATGGTAAAATGCGAAAATACCTGGAAAAGTCCCATATCTCAGCCATATACGGCACTATTTCAAAATTTCTTATATGTGTCTGTTCAGACCAAAGAGTTCAACTCAACTAAGCAGACGCTTCTAAAAAAGTTTCAAAGCATCAATGACATTTCATGGTAAAATGTGAAAATACCTGGAAAAGTCCCATATCTCAGCCATATACGTCACTTTTTCAAAATTTCTTCCATGTGTTTGTTCAGACCGAAGAGTTCAACTCAACTAAGCAGACGCTTTTAAAAAAGGTTCAAAGCATCAATGACATTTCATGGTAAAATGTGAAAATACCTGGAAAAGTCCCATATCTCAGCCATATATGGCACTATTTCAACATTTCTTCAATGCGTCTCTTCTGGCCGAAGAGTTCAACTCAACTAAGCAGACGCTTTTAAAAAAGGTTCAAAGCATCAATGACATTTCTTGGTAAAATGCGAAAATACCTGGAAAAGTCCCATATCTCAGCCATATACGGCACTATTTCAAAATTTCTTCCATGTGTTTGTTCAGACCGAAGAGTTCAACTCAACTAAGCAGACGCTTTTAAAAAAGGTTCAAAGCATCAATGACATTTCATGGTAAAATGTGAAAATACCTGGAAAAGTCCCATATCTCAGCCATATATGGCACTATTTCAACATTTCTTCAATGCGTCTCTTCTGGCCGAAGAGTTCAACTCAACTAAGCCGACGCTTTTAAAAAAGGTTCAAAGCATCAATGACATTTCTTGGTAAAATGCGAAAATACCTGGAAAAGTCCCATATCTCAGCCATATACGGCACTATTTCAAAATTTCTTCCATGTGTTTGTTCAGACCGAAGAGTTCAACTCAACTAAGCAGACGCTTTTAAAAAAGGTTCAAAGCATCAATGACATTTCATGGTAAAATGTGAAAATACCTGGAAAAGTCCCATATCTCAGCCATATATGGCACTATTTCAACATTTCTTCAATGCGTCTCTTCTGGCCGAAGAGTTCAACTCAACTAAGCAGACGCTTTTAAAAAAGGTTCAAAGCATCAATGACATTTCATGGTAAAATGTGAAAATACCTGGAAAAGTCCCATATCTCAGCCATATACGGCACTATTTCAAAGTTTCTTCCATGTGTCTGTTCAGACCGAAGAGTTCAACTCAACTAAGCAGACGCTTTTAAAAAAGGTTCAAATCATCAATTACATTTCATGGTAAAATGCGAAAATACCTGGAAAAGTCCCATATCTCAGCCATACACATCACTATTTCAAAGTTTCTTCCATGTGTCTGTTCAGACCGAAGAGTTCAAGGCCCATATCTCAGCCATATACGGCACTATTTCAAAATTTCTTCTATGTGTCTGTTCAGACCGAAGAGTTCAACTCAACTAAGCAGACGCTTCTAAAAAAGTTCGAACGCATCAATGACATTTCATGGTAAAATGCGAAAATACCTGGAAAAGTCCCATATCTCAGCCATATACGGCACTGTTTCAAAATTTCTTCCATATGTTGGTTCAGACCGAAGAGTTCAAATCAACTAAGCAGACGCTTTTAAAAAAGTTCAAAAGCATCAATGACATTTCATGGTAAAATGTGAAAATACCTGGAAAATTCCCATATCTTAGCCAGATACGGCACTATTTCAAAAATTCTTCTATGTGTCTGTTCAGACCGAAGAGCTCAACTCAACTAAGCAGACGCTTCTAAAAAAGTTTTAAAGCATCAATGACATTTCATGGTAAAATGCGAAAATACCTGGAAAAGTCCCATATCTCAGCCATAACCGGCACTATTTCAAAATTTCTTCTATGTGTCTGTTCAGACCGAAGAGTTCAACTCAACGAAGCAAACGCTTCTAAAAAAAGTTCAAAGCGTCATTGACATTTCATGGTAAAATGTGAAAATACCTGGAAAAGTCCCATATCTCAGCCAGATACGGCACTATTTCAAAATTTCTTCTATGTGTCTGTTCAGACCGAAGAGTTCAACTCAACTAAGCAGACGCTTCTAAAAAAGTTTAAAATCATCAATGACATTTCATGGTGAAATGCGAAAATACCTGGAAAAGTCCCATATTTCAGCCATAAACGGCACTATTTCAAAATTTCTTCTATGTGTCTGTTCAGACCGAAGAGTTCAACTCAACTAAGCAGACGCTTTTAAAAAAGTTCGAACGCATCAATGACATTTCATGGTAAAAATGTGAAAATACCTGGAAAAGTCCCATATCTCAGCCATATACAGCACTATTTCAAAATTTCTTCTATATGTGTCTGTTCAGACCGAAGAGTTCAACTCAACTAAGCAGACGCTTCTAAAAAAGTTTCAAATCATCAATGACAGTTTATGGTAAAATGCGAAAATACCTGGAAAAGTCCCATATCTCAGCCATAACCGGCACTATTTCACAATTTCTTCTATGTGTCTGTTCAGACCGAAGAGTTCAACTCAACTAAGCAAACGCTTCTAAAAAAGGTTAAAATCATCAATGACATTTCATGGTAAAATGTGAATATACCTGGAAAAGTCCCATATCTCAGCCATATAAGGCACTATTTCACAATTTCTTCTATGTGTCTGTTCAGACCGAAGAGTTCAACTCAACCATGCAAACGCTTCTAAAAAAGTTTCAAATCATCAATGACATTTCATGGTAAAATGTGAATATACCTGGAAAAGTCCCATATCTCAGCCATATACTTCACTATTTC
The DNA here is from genome assembly GCA_945859605.1 of Lumbricus rubellus. Taxonomy (NCBI): domain Eukaryota; kingdom Metazoa; phylum Annelida; class Clitellata; order Crassiclitellata; family Lumbricidae; genus Lumbricus; species Lumbricus rubellus. The sequence goes on from OX243828.1 coordinate 10,823,725, forward strand.
AAAATTTCTTCCATGTGTTTGTTCAGACCGAAGAGTTCAACTCAACTAAGCAGACGCTTTTAAAAAAGTTCGAACGCATCAATGACATTTCATGGTAAAATGCGAAAATACCTGGAAAAGTCCCATATCTCAGCCATATACGGCACTATTTCACAATTTCTTCTATGTGTCTGTTCAGACCGAAGAGTTCAACTCAACTAAGCAGACGCTTCTAAAAAAGGTTCAAATCATCAATGACATTTCATGGTAAAATGCGAAAATACCTGGAAAAGTCCCATATCTCAGCCATATACGGCACTATTTCACAATTTCTTCTATGTGTCTGTTCAGACCGAAGAGTTCAACTCAACTAAGCAGACGCTTCTAAAAAAGGTTCAAATCATCCATGACATTTCATGGTAAAATGCGAAAATACCTGGAAAAGTCCCATATCTCAGCCATATACGGCACTATTTCAAAATTTCTTCTATGTGTCTGTTCAGACCGAAGAGTTCAACTCAACGAAGCAAACGCTTCTAAAAAAGTTCAAAGCGTCATTGACATTTCATGGTAAAATGTGAAAATACCTGGAAAAGTCCCATATCTCAGCCAGATACGGCACTATTTCAAAATTTCTTCTATGTGTCTGTTCAGACCGAAGAGTTCAACTCAACTAAGCAGACGCTTCTAAAAAAGTTTAAAATCATCAATGACATTTCATGGTGAAATGCGAAAATACCTGGAAAAGTCCCATATTTCAGCCATAAACGGCACTATTTCAAAATTTCTTCTATGTGTCTGTTCAGACCGAAGAGTTCAACTCAACTAAGCAGACGCTTTTAAAAAAGTTCGAACGCATCAATGACATTTCATGGTAAAAATGTGAAAATACCTGGAAAAGTCCCATATCTCAGCCATATACAGCACTATTTCAAAATTTCTTCTATATGTGTCTGTTCAGACCGAAGAGTTCAACTCAACTAAGCAGACGCTTCTAAAAAAGTTTCAAATCATCAATGACAGTTTATGGTAAAATGCGAAAATACCTGGAAAAGTCCCATATCTCAGCCATAACCGGCACTATTTCACAATTTCTTCTATGTGTCTGTTCAGACCGAAGAGTTCAACTCAACTAAGCAAACGCTTCTAAAAAAGGTTAAAATCATCAATGACATTTCATGGTAAAATGTGAATATACCTGGAAAAGTCCCATATCTCAGCCATATAAGGCACTATTTCACAATTTCTTCTATGTGTCTGTTCAGACCGAAGAGTTCAACTCAACCATGCAAACGCTTCTAAAAAAGTTTCAAATCATCAATGACATTTCATGGTAAAATGTGAATATACCTGGAAAAGTCCCATATCTCAGCCATATACTTCACTATTTCAAAATTTCTTCCATGTGTTTGTTCAGACCGAAGAGTTCAACTCAACTAAGCAGACGCTTTTAAAAAAGTTCGAACGCATCAATGACATTTCATGGTAAAATGCGAAAATACCTGGAAAAGTCCCATATCTCAGCCATATACGGCACTATTTCACAATTTCTTCTATGTGTCTGTTCAGACCGAAGAGTTCAACTCAACTAAGCAGACGCTTCTAAAAAAGGTTCAAATCATCAATGACATTTCATGGTAAAATGCGAAAATACCTGGAAAAGTCCCATATCTCAGCCATATACGGCACTATTTCACAATTTCTTCTATGTGTCTGTTCAGACCGAAGAGTTCAACTCAACTAAGCAGACGCTTCTAAAAAAGGTTCAAATCATCCATGACATTTCATGGTAAAATGCGAAAATACCTGGAAAAGTCCCATATCTCAGCCATATACGGCACTATTTCAAAATTTCTTCTATGTGTCTGTTCAGACCGAAGAGTTCAACTCAACTAAGCAGACGCTTCTAAAAAAGGTTCTAAGCATCAATGACATTTCATGGTAAAATGTCAAAATACCTGGAAAAGTCCCATATCTCAGCCAGATACGGCACTATTTCAAAATTTCTTCTATGTGTCTGTTCAGACCGAAGAGTTCAACTCAACTAAGCAGACGCTTCTTAAAAAGGTTCAAAGCGTCATTGACATTTCATGGTGAAATGCGAAAATACCTGGAAAAGTCCCATATCTCAGCCATATACGGCACTATTTCACAATTTCTTCTATGTGTCTGTTCAGACCGAAGAGTTCAACTCAACCAAGCAAACGCTTCTAAAAAAGTTTAAAATCATCAATGACATTTCATGGTGAAATGCGAAAATACCTGGAAAAGTCCCATATCTCAGCCATATACGGCACTTTTTCACAATTTCTTCTATGTGTCTGTTCAGACCGAAGAGTTCAACTCAACCAAGCAAACGCTTCTAAAAAAGTTTAAAATCATCAATGACATTTCATGGTAAAATGTGAAAATACCTGGAAAAGTCCCATTTCTCAGCCATATACTTCACTAATTCAAAATTTCTTCTATGTGTCTGTTCAGACCGAAGAGTTCAACTCAACCAAGCAAACGCTTCTAAAAAAGGTTCAAATCATCAATGACATTTCATGGTGAAATGCGAAAATACCTGGAAAAGTCCCATATCTCAGCCATATACTTCACTATTTCACAATTTCTTCTATGTGTCTGTTCAGACCGAAGAGTTCAACTCAACCAAGCAAACGCTTCTAAAAAAGGTTCAAATCATCAATGACATTTCATGGTAAAATGTGAATATACCTGAAAAAGTCCCATATCTCAGCCATATACTTCACTATTTCACAATTTCTTCTATGTGTCTGTTCAGACCGAAGAGTTCAACTCAACTAAGCAAACGCTTCCAAAAAAATTTAAAATCATCCATGACATTTCATGGTAAAATGCGAAAATACCTGAAAAAGTCCCATATCTCAGCCATATACGGCACTATTTCAAAATTTCTTCCATGTGTTTGTTCAGACCGAAGAGTTCAACTCAACTAAGCAGACGCTTCTAAAAAAGGTTCAAATCATCCATGACATTTCATGGTAAAATGCGAAAATACCTGGAAAAGTCCCATATCTCAGCCATATACGGCACTATTTCAAAATTTCTTCTATGTGTCTGTTCAGACCGAAGAGTTCAACTCAACTAAGCAGACGCTTCTAAAAAAGGTTCTAAGCATCAATGACATTTCATGGTAAAATGTCAAAATACCTGGAAAAGTCCCATATCTCAGCCATATACGGCACTATTTCAAAATGTCTTCTATGTGTCTGTTCAGACCGAAGAGTTCAACTCAACTAAGCAGACGCTTCTTAAAAAGGTTCAAAGCGTCATTGACATTTCATGGTGAAATGCGAAAATACCTGGAAAAGTCCCATATCTCAGCCATATACGGCACTAATTCACAATTTCTTCTATGTGTCTGTTCAGACCGAAGAGTTCAACTCAACCAAGCAAACGCTTCTAAAAAAGTTTAAAATCATCAATGACATTTCATGGTGAAATGCGAAAATACCTGGAAAAGTCCCATATCTCAGCCATATACGGCACTATTTCACAATTTCTTCTATGTGTCTGTTCAGACCGAAGAGTTCAACTCAACCAAGCAAACGCTTCTAAAAAAGTTTAAAATCATCAATGACATTTCATGGTAAAATGTGAAAATACCTGGAAAAGTCCCATTTCTCAGCCATATACTTCACTAATTCAAAATTTCTTCTATGTGTCTGTTCAGACCGAAGAGTTCAACTCAACCAAGCAAACGCTTCTAAAAAAGGTTCAAATCATCAATGACATTTCATGGTGAAATGCGAAAATACCTGGAAAAGTCCCATATCTCAGCCATATACTTCACTATTTCACAATTTCTTCTATGTGTCTGTTCAGACCGAAGAGTTCAACTCAACCAAGCAAACGCTTCTAAAAAAGGTTCAAATCATCAATGACATTTCATGGTAAAATGCGAAAATACCTGAAAAAGTCCCATATCTCAGCCATATACGGCACTATTTCAAAATTTCTTCCATGTGTTTGTTCAGACCGAAGAGTTCAACTCAACTAAGCAGACGCTTCTAAAAAAGGTTCAAATCATCCATGACATTTCATGGTAAAATGCGAAAATACCTGGAAAAGTCCCATATCTCAGCCATATACGGCACTATTTCAAAATTTCTTCTATGTGTCTGTTCAGACCGAAGAGTTCAACTCAACGAAGCAAACGCTTCTAAAAAAGGTTCAAATCATCAATGACATTTTATGGTAAAATGCGAAAATACCTGAAAAAGTCCCATATCTCAGCCATATACGGCACTATTTCACAATTTTTTCTATGTGTCTGTTCAGACCGAAGAGTTCAACTCAACTAAGCAGACGCTTCTAAAAAAGGTTCAAATCATCCATGACATTTCATGGTAAAATGCGAAATTACCTGGAAAAGTCCCATATCTCAGCCAAATACGGCACTATTTCAAAATTTCTTCTATGTGTCTGTTCAGACCGAAGAGTTCAACTCAACGAAGCAAACGCTTCTAAAAAGGTTCAAATCATCAATGACATTTTATGGTAAAATGCGAAAATACCTGGAAAAGTCTCATATCTCAGCCAGATACGGCACTATTTCAAAATTTCTTCCATGTGTTTGTTCAGACCGAAGAGTTCAACTCAACTAAGCAGACGCTTTTAAAAAAGGCTCAAAGCATCAATGACATTTCATGGTAAAATGTGAAAATACCTGGAAAAGTCCCATATTTCAGCCATATACGGCACTATTTCAAAATTTCTTCTATGTGTCTGTTCAGACCGAAGAGTTCAACTCAACTAAACAGACGCTTCTAAAAAAAGTTCAAAGCGTCATTGACATTTCATGGTAAAATGTGAAAATACCTGGAAAAGTCCCATATCTCAGCCAAATACGGCACTATTTCAAAATTTCTTCTATATGTCTGTTCAGACCGAAGAGTTCAACTCAACTAAGCAAACGCTTCTAAAAAAGGTTCAAATCATCAATGACATTTCATGGTAAAATGCGAAAATACCTGGAAAAGTCCCATATCTCAGCCATATACTTCACTATTTCAAAATTTCTTCTATGTGTCTGTTCAGACCGAAGAGTTCAACTCAACTAAGCAAACGCTTCTAAAAAAGGTTAAAATCATCAATGACATTTCATGGTAAAATGCGAAAATACCTGGAAAAGTTCCATATCTCAGCCATATAGGGCACTATTTCAAAATTTCTTCTATGTGTCTGTTCAGACCGAAGAGTTCAACTCAACTAAGCAGACGCTTCTAAAAAAGGTTCAAAGCATCAATGACATTTCATGGTAAAATGTGAAAATACCTGGAAAAGTCCCATATCTCAGCCATATACGGCACTATTTCAAAATTTCTTCTATGTGTCTGTTCAGACCGAAGATTTCAACACAACTAAGCAAACTATTTTTAAAAATATTCTGAGCTTCAATGACATTTCATGGTAAAATGTGAAAATACCTGGAAAAGTCCCATATCTCAGCCATATACGGCACTATTTCAAAAAAATTTCTATGTGTCTGTTCAGACCAAAGATTTCAACTCAACAAAGCAGACGCTTCTAAAAAAGGTTCAAAGCATCCATGACATTTCATGGTAAAATGTGAAAATACCTGGAAAAGTCCCATATCTCAGCCTTATACGGCACTATTTCAAAATTTCTTCTATGTGTCTGTTCAGGCCGAAGAGTTCAACTCAACTAAGCAGACGCTTCTAAAAAAGGTTCAAAGCATCAATGACATTTCATGGTAAAATGCGAAAATACCTGGAAAAGTCCCATATCAGCCATATACGACACTATTTTAAAATTTCTTCTTTGTGTCTGTTCAGGCCGAAGATTTCATGTCAACTAAGCAGACGCTTCTAAAAAAGGTTCAAATCGTAAATGACATTTCATGGTAAAATGCGAAAATACCTGGAAAAGTCCCATATCTCAGCCTTATACGGCACTATTTCAAAATTTCTTCTTTGTGTCTGTTCAGGCCGAAGAGTTCAACTCAACCAAGCAAACGCTTCTAAAAAAGTTTAAAATCATCAATGACATTTCATGGTAAAATGTGAAAATACCTGGAAAAGTCCCATTTCTCAGCCATATACTTCACTAATTCAAAATTTCTTCTATGTGTCTGTTCAGACCGAAGAGTTCAACTCAACCAAGCAAACGCTTCTAAAAAAGGTTCAAATCATCAATGACATTTCATGGTGAAATGCGAAAATACCTGGAAAAGTCCCATATCTCAGCCATATACGGCACTATTTCACAATTTCTTCTATGTGTCTGTTCAGACCGAAGAGTTCAACTCAACCAAGCAAACGCTTCTAAAAAAGGTTCAAATCATCAATGACATTTCATGGTAAAATGTGAATATACCTGGAAAAGTCCCATATCTCAGCCATAACCGGCACTATTTCAAAATTTCTTCTATGTGTCTGTTCAGACCGAAGAGTTCAACTCAACTAAGCAAACGCTTCCAAAAAAGTTTAAAATCATCCATGACATTTCATGGTAAAATGCGAAAATACCTGAAAAAGTCCCATATCTCAGCCATATACGGCACTATTTCAAAATTTCTTCCATGCGTTTGTTCAGACCGAAGAGTTCAACTCAACTAAGCAGACGCTTCTAAAAAAGGTTCAAATCATCCATGACATTTCATGGTAAAATGCGAAAATACCTGGAAAAGTCCCATATCTCAGCCATATACGGCACTATTTCACAATTTTTTCTATGTGTCTGTTCAGACCGAAGAGTTCAACTCAACTAAACAGACGCTTCTAAAAAAAGTTCAAAGCGTCATTGACATTTCATGGTAAAATTTGAAAATACCTGGAAAAGTCCCATATCTCAGCCAAATACGGCACTATTTCAAAATTTCTTCTGTATGTCTGTTCAGACCGAAGAGTTCAACTCAACTAAGCAAACGCTTCTAAAAAAGGTTCAAATCATCAATGACATTTCATGGTAAAATGCGAAAATACCTGGAAAAGTTCCATATCTCAGCCATATAGGGCACTATTTCAAAATTTCTTCTATGTGTCTGTTCAGACCGAAGAGTTCAACTCAACTAAGCAAACGCTTCTAAAAAAGGTTAAAATCATCAATGACATTTCATGGTAAACTGCGAAAATACCTGGAAAAGTTCCATATCTCAGCCATATAGGGCACTATTTCAAAATTTCTTCCATGTGTTTGTTCAGACCGAAGAGTTCAACTCAACTAAGCAGACGCTTCTAAAAAAGGTTCAAAGCATCAATGACATTTCATGGTAAAATGTGAAAATACCTGGAAAAGTCCCATATCTCAGCCATATACGGCACTATTTCAAAATTTCTTCTATGTGTCTGTTCAGACCGAAGAGTTCAACTCAACGAAGCAAACGCTTCTAAAAAAGGTTAAAATCATCAATGACATTTTATGGTAAAATGCGAAAATACCTGAAAAAGTCCCATATCTCAGCCATATACGGCACTGTTTCACAATTTTTTCTATGTGTCTGTTCAGACCAAAGAGTTCAACTCAACTAAGCAGACGCTTCTAAAAAAGGTTCAAATCATCCATGACATTTCATGGTAAAATGCGAAAATACCTGGAAAAGTCCCATATCTCAGCCATATACGGCACTATTTCAAAATTTCTTCTATGTGTCTGTTCAGACCGAAGAGTTCAACTCAACTAAGCAAACGCTTCTAAAAAAGGTTAAAATCATCAATGACATTTCATGGTAAAATGCGAAAATACCTGGAAAAGTTCCATATCTCAGCCATATAGGGCACTATTTCAAAATTTCTTCTATGTGTCTGTTCAGACCGAAGAGTTCAACTCAACTAAGCAAACGCTTCTAAAAAAGGTTCAAATCATCAATGACATTTCATGGTAAAATGCGAAAATACCTGGAAAAGTTCCATATCTCAGCCATATAGGGCACTATTTCAAAATTTCTTCTATGTGTCTGTTCAGACCGAAGAGTTCAACTCAACTAAGCAAACGCTTCTAAAAAAGGTTAAAATCATCAATGACATTTCATGGTAAACTGCGAAAATACCTGGAAAAGTTCCATATCTCAGCCATATAGGGCACTATTTCAAAATTTCTTCCATGTGTTTGTTCAGACCGAAGAGTTCAACTCAACTAAGCAGACGCTTCTAAAAAAGGTTCAAAGCATCAATGACATTTCATGGTAAAATGTGAAAATACCTGGAAAAGTCCCATATCTCAGCCATATACGGCACTATTTCAAAATTTCTTCTATGTGTCTGTTCAGACCGAAGAGTTCAACTCAACTAAGCAAACGCTTCTAAAAAAGGTTAAAATCATCAATGACATTTCATGGTAAAATGCGAAAATACCTGGAAAAGTTCCATATCTCAGCCATATAGGGCACTATTTCAAAATTTCTTCTATGTGTCTGTTCAGACCGAAGAGTTCAACTCAACTAAGCAAACGCTTCTAAAAAAGGTTCAAATCATCAATGACATTTCATGGTAAAATGCGAAAATACCTGGAAAAGTTCCATATCTCAGCCATATAGGGCACTATTTCAAAATTTCTTCTATGTGTCTGTTCAGACCGAAGAGTTCAACTCAACTAAGCAAACGCTTCTAAAAAAGGTTAAAATCATCAATGACATTTCATGGTAAACTGCGAAAATACCTGGAAAAGTTCCATATCTCAGCCATATAGGGCACTATTTCAAAATTTCTTCCATGTGTTTGTTCAGACCGAAGAGTTCAACTCAACTAAGCAGACGCTTCTAAAAAAGGTTCAAAGCATCAATGACATTTCATGGTAAAATGTGAAAATACCTGGAAAAGTCCCATATCTCAGCCATATACGGCACTATTTCAAAATTTCTTCTATGTGTCTGTTCAGACCGAAGAGTTCAACTCAACGAAGCAAACGCTTCTAAAAAAGGTTAAAATCATCAATGACATTTTATGGTAAAATGCGAAAATACCTGAAAAAGTCCCATATCTCAGCCATATACGGCACTGTTTCACAATTTTTTCTATGTGTCTGTTCAGACCAAAGAGTTCAACTCAACTAAGCAGACGCTTCTAAAAAAGGTTCAAATCATCCATGACATTTCATGGTAAAATGCGAAAATACCTGGAAAAGTCCCATATCTCAGCCATATACGGCACTATTTCAAAATTTCTTCTATGTGTCTGTTCAGACCGAAGAGTTCAACTCAACCAAGCAAACGCTTCTAAAAAAGGTTCAAATCATCAATGACATTTTATGGTAAAATGCGAAAATACCTGGAAAAGTCCCATATCTCAGCCATATACGGCACTATTTCACAATTTTTTCTATGTGTCTGTTCAGACCGAAGAGTTCAACTCAACTAAACAGACGCTTCTAAAAAAAGTTCAAAGCGTCATTGACATTTCATGGTAAAATGTGAAAATACCTGGAAAAGTCCCATATCTCAGCCAAATACGGCACTATTTCAAAATTTCTTTTATATGTCTGTTCAGACCGAAGAGTTCAACTCAACTAAGCAAACGCTTCTAAAAAAGGTTCAAATCATCAATGACATTTCATGGTAAAATGCGAAAATACCTGGAAAAGTTCCATATCTCAGCCATATAGGGCACTATTTCAAAATTTCTTCTATGTGTCTGTTCAGACCGAAGAGTTCAACTCAACTAAGCAAACGCTTCTAAAAAAGGTTAAAATCATCAATGACATTTCATGGTAAAATGCGAAAATACCTGGAAAAGTTCCATATCTCAGCCATATAGGGCACTATTTCAAAATTTCTTCTATGTGTCTGTTCAGACCGAAGAGTTCAACTCAACTAAGCAAACGCTTCTAAAAAAGGTTAAAATCATCAATGACATTTCATGGTAAAATGCGAAAATACCTGGAAAAGTTCCATATCTCAGCCATATAGGGCACTATTTCAAAATTTCTTCTATGTGTCTGTTCAGACCGAAGAGTTCAACTCAACTAAGCAAACGCTTCTAAAAAAGGTTAAAATCATCAATGACATACATGGTAAACTGCGAAAATACCTGGAAAAGTTCCATATCTCAGCCATATAGGGCACTATTTCAAAATTTCTTCCATGTGTTTGTTCAGACCGAAGAGTTCAACTCAACTAAGCAGACGCTTCTAAAAAAGGTTCAAAGCATCAATGACATTTCATGGTAAAATGTGAAAATACCTGGAAAAGTCCCATATCTCAGCCATATACGGCACTATTTCAAAATTTCTTCTATGTGTCTGTTCAGACCGAAGATTTCAACACAACTAAGCAAACTATTTTTAAAAATATTCTGAGCTTCAATGACATTTCATGGTAAAATGTGAAAATACCTGGAAAAGTCCCATATCTCAGCCATATACGGCACTATTTCAAAAAAATTTCTATGTGTCTGTTCAGACCAAAGATTTCAACTCAACAAAGCAGACGCTTCTAAAAAAGGTTCAAAGCATCCATGACATTTCATGGTAAAATGTGAAAATACCTGGAAAAGTCCCATATCTCAGCCATATACGGCACTATTTCAAAATTTCTTCTATGTGTCTGTTCAGGCCGAAGAGTTCAACTCAACTAAGCAGACGCTTCTAAAAAAGGTTCAAAGCATCAATGACATTTCATGGTAAAATGCGAAAATACCTGGAAAAGTCCCATATCTCAGCCATATACGACACTATTTTAAAAATTCTTCTTTGTGTCTGTTCAGGCCGAAGATTTCATGTCAACTAAGCAGACGCTTCTAAAAAAGGTTCAAAGCATCAATGACATTTCATGGTAAAATGCGAAAATACCTGGAAAAGTCCCATATCTCAGCCATATACGACACTATTTTAAAATTTCTTCTTTGTGTCTGTTCAGGCCGAAGATTTCATGTCAACTAAGCAGACGCTTCTAAAAAAGGTTCAAAGCATCAATGACATTTCATGGTAAAATGCAAAAATACCTGGAAAAGTCCCATATCTCAGCCATATACGACACTATTTTAAAATTTCTTATATGTGTCTGTTCAGGCCGAAGAGTTCAACTCAACTAAGCAGACGCTTCTAAAAAAGATTCAAAGCATCAATGACATTTCATGGTAAAATGCGAAAATACCTGGAAAAGTCCCATATCTCAGCCATATACGGCACTATTTCAAAATGTCTTCTATGTGTCTGTTCAGACCGAAGAGTTCAACTCAACTAAGCAGACGCTTCTAAAAAAAGTTCAAAGCATCAATGACATTTCATGGTAAAAGGCGAAAATACCTGGAAAAGTCCCATATCTCAGTCATATACGACACTATTTTAAAATTTCTTCTATGTGTCTGTTCGGACCGAAGAGTTCAACTCAACTAAGCAGACGCTTCTAAAAAAGGTTCAAAGCATCAATGACATTTCATGGTAAAATGCGAAAATACCTGGAAAAGTCCCATATCTCAGCCATATACGACACTATTTTAAAATTTCTTATATGTGTCTGTTCAGACCGAAGAGTTGAACTCAAATACGCAGACGCTTCTGAAAAAGGTTCAAATCATCCATGACATTTCATGGTAAAATGCGAAAATACCTGGAAAAGGCCCATATCTCAGCCATATACGGCACTATTTCAAAATTTCTTCCATGTGTTTGTTCAGACCGAAGAGTTCAACTCAACTAAGCAGACGCTTCTGAAAAAGGTTCAAAGCATCAATGACATTTCATGATAAAATGCGAAAATACCTGGAAAAGTCCCATATCTCAGCCATACACATCACTATTTCAAAATTTCTTCTATGTGTCTGTTCAGACCGAAGAGTTCAACTCAACTAAGCAGACGCTTCTAAAAAAGATTCAAAGCATCAATGACATTTCATGGTAAAATGCGAAAATACCTGGAAAAGTCCCATATCTCAGCCATATACGGCACTATTTCAAAATGTCTTCTATGTGTCTGTTCAGACCGAAGAGTTCAACTCAACTAAGCAGACGCTTCTAAAAAAGGTTCAAAGCATCAATGACATTTCATGGTAAAAGGCGAAAATACCTGGAAAAGTCCCATATCTCAGTCATATACGACACTACTTTAAAATTTCTTCTATGTGTCTGTTCAGACCGAAGAGTTCAACTCAACTAAGCAGACGCTTCTAAAAAAGGTTCAAAGCATCAATGACATTTCATGGTAAAATGCGAAAATACCTGGAAAACTCCCATATCTCAGCCATATACGACACTATTTTAAAATTTCTTATATGTGTCTGTTCAGACCGAAGAGTTCAACTCAAATACGCAGACGCTTCTGAAAAAGGTTCAAATCATCCATGACATTTCATGGTAAAATGCGAAAATACCTGGAAAAGGCCCATATCTCAGCCATATACGGCACTATTTCAAAATTTCTTCCATGTGTTTGTTCAGACCGAAGAGTTCAACTCAACTAAGCAGACGCTTCTGAAAAAGGTTCAAAGCATCAATGACATTTCATGATAAAATGCGAAAATACCTGGAAAAGTCCCATATCTCAGCCATACACATCACTATTTCAAAATTTCTTCTATGTGTCTGTTCAGACCGAAGAGTTCAACTCAACTAAGCAGACGCTTCTAAAAAAGTTCGAACGCATCAATGACATTTCATGGTAAAATGTGAAAATACCTGGAAAAGGCCCATATCTCAGCCATATACGGCACTATTTCAAAATTTCTTCCATGTGTCTGTTCAGACCGAAGAGTTCAACTCAACTAAGCAGACGCTTTTAAAAAAGGTTCAAAGCATCAATGACATTTCATGGTAAAATGTGAAAATACCTGGAAAAGTCCCATATCTCAGCCATATACGGCACTATTTCAAAATTTCTTCCATGTGTTTGTTCAGACCGAAGAGTTCAACTCAACTAAGCAGACGCTTCTAAAAAAGTTTCAAATCATCAATGACATTTCATGGTAAAATGTGAAAATACCTGGAAAAGTCCCATATCTCAGCCATATACGGCACTATTTCAAAATTTCTTCCATGTGTTTGTTCAGACCGAAGAGTTCAACTCAACTAAGCAGACGCTTTTAAAAAAGGTTCAAAGCATCAATGACATTTCATGGTAAAATGTGAAAATACCTGGAAAAGTCCCATATTTCAGCCATATACGGCACTATTTCAAAATTTCTTCCATGTGTTTGTTCAGACCGAAGAGTTCAACTCAACTAAGCAAACGCTTTTAAAAAAGGTTCGAAAGCATCAATGATATTTCATGGTAAAATGTGAAAATACCTGGAAAAGGCCCTTATCTCAGCCATACACGTCACTATTTCACAATTTCTTCTATGTGTTTGTTCCGACCGAAGAGTTCAACTCAACTAAGCAGACGCTTTTAAAAAAGGTTCAAAGCATCAATGACATTTCATGGTAAAATGTGAAAATAACTGCAGGACTTCAAACAGTCAATGATTCAATTTTTGGCGAACAGTTTCCCGAACACACGCAGCGGCAACGGGAGTCTAAATGTTAGAAGAAAGAAGTTTACATGAGACACCTTTGTTTTTGCATTTAGGCCTACCAGGATATGCCTATTGTTTGTCACGATTAATTTTGTAATTCATCTGACTTGTTTGACACGACAAAACTGAACATGATTACCCGATATATGCAGGCCTTACATGAGACACTTATGTTTTGACATTTACCAGTACTATCGACCTATATAGTCTATATATATATATATATATATATACCTATCGCGCGTGGTTTATGCGGTCCAGGTTTCTTAACATTATTGACCGGTCCTGGATATACACGTCCTTGTGAGATGGGTTCGAATCCTACTCGATATATAGAACCCCTAAACTTCAGCTGGAATCGGATCTATATACATTCATTAAGATGTAGTGAAAAATAGAGAATTGCAATAAGGCGTAAAAAAATGTTGTGTTTCCGGTAACCCGACCGACCCATTTTTACGGCCGCGACTCAAATATTTTTGTAAAAATTTTTCTGAAATTTAAAAAAAAAAATTTTATTTAAATTTTTTATTAAAATTTTTATAACATTTGTATTGTATGTAACATAAAAGACGTCAACAAAATGAAATTAATAGATCTGTTTCTATAGCAGTTTTAGGTGCAGACAGTCGGGAAATAGGCAGTTTATACTTTATCTAATAAAATTTTGGAATCATATTCTTCGTCCAATTCTCTAAATATTTGGAAAATTTTAGCTTGATAAAAAAATGTTATCAGACATTAGAGATATATGAAAAATAATTTGGCTTACATTATTTTTAATCACGGAGTATAATATTCATTAAGGTGGAGTGGAAAAAACAGAATTGCAATAAGACCTGGTGCTGGAAAGTTGCATTATGATCTAAGCTACTGTATATCTATATATAATCACTCTTGACCGCGGGTGGTTTGTGCGGACCTTCGTTCTGGACCCCGTAAATCGTGTATATATAGCCACTCTTGCATGGGCGGAGACATAGGGGGGACAGGGGGGACGGTCCCCCCCCAAAGAATGTGGTGGGGGGGGACGGTCCATGTATTTGTCCCTCCCCAATCGTTAAGTGTCAGAACATGGACACTTGATGAACACACTGCAGGCGACTGACGACTTTACAATGTTATAAGGAGATTTTCGAACAAATTACTAAAAAATCTGTTCAATGCATAAGAGCAATGCTATAAAAGAACCGGGATACATCGTCCCTTTTTGAAAACAACTTACTTGGACACCCTTAAATTCTTTCTTCATAAAAGCTTTATAATTTTATTTATCTTGAAGCTTATAATAATTATACTTATGACCATAACTAATGAAAAAATTATGTAAGAAGTATTGCATGTGAATTATAATTTTAGTTGTATTTGTTTGCTTTTTTAGTGTGGTTTGTGTGTGTGTTTGTGGGTGTGTGTGTGCGTGTGTGCGTGTGTGCGTGTGTGTGTGTGTGTGTGTGTGTGTGTGTGAACTAATTCTGTAATAGATTAAATAGGCATTGAATCAAACGATTTTTGATATTATTGTTTAAGCTTATAGATGATGGCTGAATGATTTGTTTTTCATATTAATGTTGAATATCTAACCTATTTGATTATATATGTATTAATTAAAAATAAATAAAAATTAAATTCAGAAATGAATGTATATTTAAATATATGTATGTTTATGCATGTATGTTAAATGGTGACACTAAATAATGACAAATGTATCAAAGAGGACCTACAGCAACCACCTTATGAACACTGTCGCCATGGAAATACAAATTCCAGAAGAAGAATAATGAAAAGAAAAAAAAGATAAACATTAAAGGCAGAAACTGCGGAACATTTAAACAACAGTGAACTGAAATACATTGATACTGTAACTTTAAAGACGTCAACAGCCTTTGTTGCTATAACATGTCGTTAAACTGTTGAATAATAAAAAAGAATTCAAATAATTTGATTTTACCCATCAACCAGGGTTACCAGGTCGTCGCGAAAAGCGCGAATTGGGCGACATTTTAAAGTGCTCGCAACAGAAAGTTTCGTTCTCACGACCTCGCGCTTTTTGGGCGACTTTTGACTTGTCTCGCGGTCGCGACGGCGACATTTTGAAATCTTGTAAGTACAGATCGCAGGACAAATCTTGATCTCACGCAAACGAATCAGTCTCAATGAGAAGATTGACAAAGAGAAGATTGACCATTAGGCGAACTTTAATTACTTTAGAAAGTAACATTCATATTATTTATGTGATTACTGTCTAAAATATTTGCACACCTCTTTTAAGAGATGTTCATCCTACAAGAATAGCGTCTCAAGCAATTACAATTACTTTAAAAATTAACATTCATGTAATTTTTTGTGAATACTGTTCATAATATTTGCACACCTCTTTTAAGAGATACTCTTTCTACAAGAAATGGCACCTGGATCAATTACAATTACTTTAGAAATAAACATTCATATAACTTTTGTGATTACTGTTCATGATATTTGCACACCTCTTTTAAGAGAAAATCATCCTACAAAATAGCGTCTCGAGCAATTACAATTACTTAAAAAATTTACATTCATTGCATTTTAGTGAAAACTGTTCATAGTATTTTCACAGGCATAACAATAGGAACAATTACAATTACTTTTAAATTTAACATTCATACAATTATTTGTGATTACTGTCCAAAATATTTGAACACCTCTTTTAAGAGATACTCATCACACAGGAATAGCACAGGAATAACACCCTAGAGCAATTATAATTACTTTAATAATTAATATTCATGTCTTTTTTGTAATTACTGTTCATAGCATTTGCACACCTATTTTAGAAGATACTCATCCTACAGGAATAACCTCTTGAGCAATTACAAATACTTTAAAAAATTACACTCATATTAGTATTTTGTGATACTGTTCATAGTATTTGTACACCTCTTTTAAGAGATACCCATCCTACAGGAATAACCTCTGGAACAATTACAATTACTTTAAAAAGTCAACTTTCATATCTTTTTGAGATTACTGTTCATAGTAATTTGCACACCTCTTTTAAGAGATACGCATCATACAGGAATAACACCTTCGAGAAATTATAATTACTTTAAAAATTTGTATTCATGTCTTATGTCTTTTTATGATTACAGTCCACGATATTTGCACACCTCTTTTAAGAGATACTCATCATACAGGAATAACACTCTCGAGCAAATACAATTACTTTAAAAATTAATATTCCTGACTTTTTGTGATTACTGTCCACAGTAATTTCACAATTCTTTTATGAGGCACTCATCCTACAAGAAAAGCGTCTCGAACAATTACAATCACTTTAAAAATTAACTTTCATGTCAATACTCTTCATAGTGCTTGCACACCTCTTTTAAAGATATAATCATTTTAGAAGAAAAATTCGCGATTTTCGCGACTTTTTCGTGATAATCTCGAGATTTACGCGACTTTTTCTCGTAATCTCGCGACAATTTTTTTCGAAATCTGGCACCTTGTTATAAAGTGCCTCTAATTAGTCGTCAAAATTTCTGGACACTTTTTTCAGTCGTCAAAAACACCTTTTTTAGGCTTCGCGCTTAACTAAGCGATCGTCCTTCGGCCGCTCGTCCGTCCCTCCGAAGTTCGGACCAGGTCTCCGCCTAAGCACTCTTGACCGCGGGTGGTTTGTGCGGACCTTCGTTCTGGACCACGTAAATCGTGTATGTACATAGCCACTCTTGACCGCGGGTGGTTTGTGCGGACCTTCGTTCTGGACGACGTAAATCGTGTATATATAGCCACTCTTGACCGCGGGTGGTTTGTGCGGACCTTCGATCTGGACCTCGTAAATCGTGTATGTAGGCCTACATAGCCACTCTTGACCGCGGGTGGTTTGTGCGGACCTTCGTTCTGGACGACGTAAATCGTGTATATATATAGCCACTCTTGACCGCGGGTGGTTTGTGCGGACCTTCCATCTGGACCTCGTAAATCGTGTATGTACATAGCCACTCTTGACCGCGGGTGATTTGTGCGGACCATCGTTCTGGACCACGTAAATCGTATATGTACATAGCCACTCTTGACCGCGGGTGGTTTGTGCGGACCTTCGTTCTGGACGACGTAAATCGTGTATGTACATAGCCACTCTTGACCGCGGGTGGTTTGTGCGGACCTTCGATCTGGACCTCGTAAATCGTGTATAATTATATAGCCACTCTTGACCGCGGGTGGTTTGTTACGGACCTTCGTTCTGGACCACGTAAACCAGTGTTTCTTAACCAGTGTTCGACCGAACCCATTGGGTTCGATGAGCCAGTGCCAGGGGTTCGGCAGAGGTCCTCTGAAATATATACATATTCAGGGTCAGTGAGTGAGTGAAAAATCATTTGCTATTTTATTGTTATTTTTCGACTTTTATTTAAGAACAAAGGACACATTAAGATGCAATTGGTAGTGTTGGTACTGTTAGTTAACTCTGTTAGTAGTTCATGTATTGAATGTTTTAATATTGTATCACATTTTGGCACAATTTGTAAAATTTCCTTTTGTAGTTAAAAAAATTACTGTTCAAACTTTAGGGGTTCGGTGAGTTGTCATGGATTTCTCTAGGGGTTCGGCTCCCTTGAAAAGGTTAAGAACCACTGACGTAAACCGTGTATAATTCGAAGGAGTTCATGTGAAAAAAAGTTTTTATTTATTCAATATTTAAGAGATGCCGAACCATATCATACAAATATTCATACAAGTAGACTCTGTCACCAATCTTTGTTTTATAATATAATAGCAACTGAATATTTAGTTGTCATTGGTTGTGACTGAACTAATGTCAAAACTGGTGCAGTTGGTGGGATCAAACTCTTTTGGAAATACTACTTGGTAAACCATTACATTATTCTCTTTGTATGTTGCGTGCCAACGAATAGACTCCGAGACATCTACTTTAAAAACTAAATGGTGGCACACAAAGTCCACCATTCTTTCCAGTGAACATAAACAAATCTCTAGGAAACTGTGATTAGTTAGACCTGCCTCTTGGACATGAATTAGAGAACTGTTCACATATTAACAGTGGCAGGGGTTCACCTAGTCCGACTGTGTATCCCAATAAATGCGCTAGGCCTTGCACTGGCTTCCTTTTCTGCAGCGCATATAATTTAGAATTGGATATTTGGTGCGGCGATGCTTGTCAGGCACCCTCTTATCTGTGTTAGCTTTGCCTCCCCCTTTCCACTTGCATAGGCCGCCGCGCACCGCGCTATGCTGTCCATGGTGACTTAGGCCTAATGGTTCCGTTCACTCGCTCTGCAACAATCGACATGCGTTCGTTCTCTGTCGTTTGTCCAACAACCTAAAATGGACTTCCGTTGTCAGAAACTGTTGAAGACTTTTTTTCCCGCTTGATCTCGGCCTGGAGCGCTTCTGAGTAGGTACCTTGAAGGGGCCATAGGCGGAAACCTGGTCCGAACTTTGGAAGGGACGGACGGGCGGCCGAAGGACGATCTCCTAATTAAGCGCGAAGCGCCGAGCAGGAGAGGAGTTTGGGCAGGGAGATGTGCCCCCCCCCCCATAAATGTCCAAAAAGGTGTATTTAGAAATTTTGACGACTAAAAAAGGTGCTCAGAAAATTCGACGACTAATGAGTCTTCAGAAATTTTGACATCTAAAAAAGAGTCTTCAGAAATTTTTACAACTAAAAAAGGTGCCTTTAGAAATTTTTTAGACTAATAAAAGGGATCTTCAGAAATTTAGACGGTTATAAAAAGGTGTCTACAGAAATGTTGACAGCTAAAACATGTGTCTTAAAAAACTTACCACTAAAAAAGGAATCAAGAAATTTTGACGATTAAAAAGTGTCTTCATAAATTTTGACGACTGAAAAAGATTGTCTTCAGAAATTTTGACGACCAAACAAATGTGTCTTCTGATATGTTGGCAGCTAAAAAAGGTGTCTTTTCTAAAATTTTGAAAACTAAAAAAGTGTCTTCAGAAATTTTGATGACTAATAAAAGGGATCTTCAGAAATTTGGACGGTTAACAAAAGGTGTCTACTGAAATGTTGACAGCTTAAACATGTGTCTTAAAAAAACTTACGACTAAAAAAGGTGTCTATAAATTTTCACTATTACAAAGTGTCTTCAGAAATTTTGACGACTAAAGAAAGGTGTCTTCTGATACGTTGACAGCTAAAGAGGTATTTTATGAAATTTTGAAATCTAAAAAAGTGTCTTCAAAAATATGTTGATTAAAAAAGGTGTATTTGGAAAATTTTACGGTTATAAAAAGGTGTCTACAGAAATGTTGACAGCAAAAACATGTGTCTTAAAAAACTTAAGACAAAAAAAGGCGTCGAGAAACTTAAACGATTAAAAAAGTGTCTTCATAAATTTTGACGACTTAAAAAGATTGTCTTCAGAAATTATGACGACTAAACAAAGGTGTCTTCTGATATGTTGACAGTTAAAAAAGGTGTCTTATGAAATTTTGAAATTTAAAAAAATGTTTTCAGAAACTTGGTGACTAAAAAAGGTGTATTTATAAATTTTGACGGTTATAAAAAGGTGTCTACAGAAATGTTGACAGCTAAAACATGTGTCTTAAGAACTTAAGACTAAAAAGGTGTCTAGAAATTTTGACCATGAAAAAAGTGCCTTCAGAAATTTTGACGACTGAAAAAGATTATCTTTAGACTAAACAAAGGTGTCTTCTGATATGTTGACAGCTAAAAAAGGTGTATTAACAAATTTTGAAATCTGAAAAAGTGTCTTCAGAAATTTGGTGACTAAAAAAGGCGTATTTATAAATTTTGACGGTTATAAAAAAGGTGTCTACAGAAATGTTGACAGCTAAAGCATGTGTCTTAAAACCTTAATAGTAAAAAAGGTGTCTAGAATTTTTGACGATTAAAAAAGTGCCTTCAGAAATTTTGACGACTAAAAAAGACTGTCTTTAGACTAAACAAAGGTGTCTTCTGATAAGTTGACAGCTAAAAAAGGTGTCTTATAAAATTTTGAAAATTAAAAAAGGGTGTTCAGAATATTTAATGACTAATAAAAAGGATCTTCAGAAATTTTGACGGTTATAAAAAGGTGTCAACGGAAATGTTGACAGTTAAACATGTGTCCTAAAAAAACTTACAACTAAAAAAGTCTAGAAATTTTAACGACTAAAAAGATGTCTTCAGAATTTTTGACGACAAAAAATGGTGAAAAGGTGTCTTCAGAAATTGTGACAACTAAAAAAAAGTTTCTTTTAAATTTGGACCTACAAAATGGTAGTCAGAAATTCTACGCCGAAGAATCCCCCACCCCCTCTCAAATCAAATCCTGGCTACGGCCTTGTGGGGATGGACATGATATGAAGGATTTGATGAAAATGGGTGGGCGAATCGAAAATTAGATGGTTTAAATTATTATGATATCAATTGGTTGTGATTGAATTATGGATCTGAATGAAACCAATCTTATCTTGTCGAATCTACACTTTTTAAGTTGAAATTAAACTCAATTCATGATTAGATCGACAGATTCGTTCGAAGATTAGTTCAGTGCTTTCTAAAAATTTGATGGGTAAAATCAAATTATTTGAATTGGATGGATGGATCCAGATTTGACGAGGGCCTAAGACAACAGAGGCCGTTGCCCTCGACAGAAATTTGTTTGGCATATTACAGCACTTTTTAAAAATTATTTGAATTCTGTAAGTTTACTACATTTATATAGCTTTATGAAAAAAATTAAGGGTGTCCAACTAAGGTTCTTTCTCAAATGCACCATATATCCCGGTTCTTTTGTGGCATCGCTCTTATTTCGTTGAACAGGTTTTTTAGTAATTTGTTCGAAAATCTCTTCTTATAAAATTGTAACGTCGTCAGTCGCCTGCAGTGTGTTCATCAAGTGTCCATGTCCTGACACTTAACGATTGGGGGGGGGGGGGCAAATACATGTACCGTCCCCCACCACTTTCTTTGAGGGGACCGTCCCCCCTGTCCCTCCTAGGTTTCCGCCAATGGAAAGGGCGCTATATAAATATTGATTGATTGATTGATTGATTGATTGATTGATTGATTGATTGACCTATCTCTTTGGTTTATGTGGGTCAGGTTTCTTAACGTCATTGACCAATCCTCTAAGTTATATACACGTCCTCGTGAGAGCGGTTCGAATCCTACTCATTAAGGGTCCCAAAACTTCTGCTCGAATCTGTTCCATACATTGTGTATTTCATGTCTTCACCTATAGTCTACTATTCTATTTATTCTTTATGGGTTCAGTGCCCAAAACGGCATTTAATTTCCAATCAATATGATATATACTTGGGAGTCGTTTGTCCATTTTTAAAGCGCCCCTTCAAGCGATCTACTCAAAGGCGCTCCCGACTACAGCGCGGACACTGCATCGGAGTTTCACGCCCAAGCAATATTGTGAGTGAAGGACTTGCTCATAGTCCCTACGCTGCGACTTTAGGTGGATTCGAACCTGGAACCTTTCGGCAGGGCTTTTTTAAAGAAATTTTTAGAACTGCACAACTTCCCTAGCCTTGCCAACTGCACAAATCCATTTAGAACTGCACAATTTTGCCAAAATTTCTGAAGATAGCCAGGATTTGATTGGGGTGTTTCTTCGGCGGAGAATTTCTGACGACATTTTTAGTTGTAAAAATTTCTAAAAAACACTTTTTTAGTCGTAAAAACGTCTGAAGACATCTTTTTTAGTTGTCCAAATTTCTGAATACACCTTTTTTATTTGTCAAATTTTTTTAAAGACACCTTATTTTAGTCGTCAAAAATTCTGAATACATCTTTTTTAGTTGTCAAAATTTCTGAAGACACCATTTTTTGGTCGTCACAATTTCTGAAGACACCTTTTTTATTTGTCAAAATTTCTGAAAACATCTTTTTTAGTTGTCAAAATTTCTGTAGACACCTTTTTTGTCGTCATAATTTCTGAAGACACCTTTCTTAGTTGTCAAAAATTTATGAAAACATCTTTTTTAGTTGTCAAAATTTCTGAAGACCCCTTTGTTAGTTCTCAAAATTTATGAAAAACATTTTTTTGTGTGTCAAAATTTTTAAAGACACCTTTTTTTAGTTGTCAAAATTTTTGAAGACACCTGTTTTTAGTTGTCAGAATTTCTAAAGACACCATTTTAGTCGTCAAAATTTCTAGACACCTTATTTTAGTCGTCAAAATTCCTGAAGACATCTTTTTTAGTTGCCAGAATTTCTGAAGACACCTTTTAGTAAAGACTGTTTCAATTTCTTTATCGGTAGTCTAACTCCGCTACACATACCCGGTAATTATTGACAAGTCTTTAACAAAGAATATTTGTCATATTGTGTCATCTGAAACTTTATATTAGTTTTCAAAGTTTATAGCTGCACACTTCAATCACAAAACTTTCAATACGCCTGCAATAAGCTTATCTGAATCTTTTATTATTCCAAATCGGAAGACATCGAACGTTTAAAAATATTTTCTAACTGCACATAATTGCTTTTACAACTGCACAAATTCATTTAGAACTGCACATTTTGTGTAGAACTGCACGTTAAAAAAGCCCTGCCTTCCGGCTTAAAGGCAACGACGCCACCACTCTATACCACCGTGCCCCATAATTATTATTATTATTATTTTTTATTCAAAAATTTTTTTTTATTACAAGGGCTGAGTCCACGGGGACCTAAATAAACCTAAGACCATGCCATTCTGTTATCATGAAGTACAACAATCTGAAACTATCATAACGACCACATCACTGACAGTTGAACACAGTGAATTTAATTATCTACCTTCTGGTTCTGCACGCTATGTTCTATTGCAGCTTGTTTTGTTGGGTCTATTCAACCAAAATGCAAAAATTTTAAATCTTTCTCTCTTACTATTTAAATAAAAATAACAAGAAACAATGGACATTTGCTACAATGCATTTTTTCCTGTGAAAAAAATTCAACATAAAGTCATTCTATGATTTAGTGCACCACAAAAATTAACAAGAAACAATTTACATTTGCTTCATTGAATTTCCTTCCTGTGAAAAAATCTCAACATAAAGTCCTAGTCCTTTGCTTCTGTGATCTAGTGCACCATAAAAATTAACAAGAAAAAATGTACATTTTGCTTCAATGTATTTCCTTCATGTGAAAAAAATTCAACATACAGTCCAAGACTTCCAAGTCCTGTGCTTCTGTTATTTAGTGCATCATAAATGTTCAAGTAAACTTTTATTTTAGGCTCTACACACTCAAATCAAAACCGTAGCTAGGGGGGTGTTTTGGGTGTTTGAACACCCCCGAAATGAAAAATGTAAAAAACTAATATAATGCATTTACTAGCATATGATGTAAAAACTATTAAATGAAACCATGAAAACACCCCCCCCCCTTCAATGAAAAATGTAACAAATAATGGCACATAATGAAAAAAACAATGAAATTATGTGGTAAGAAAGCCGTTTCCGATGACTACAAAATGATCGTCAGAAATAATCCGCCTAAGAAACATCCTCCCGAAATTAAATTCTGGCTACGGCCTTGACTCAAGTGCACATTAGGCGTAAGCTTAAGTCGGTGTAATATCCAAAAGACGCACTAGGCCAATTTAACTGAAAATGAGACATAAAAACCTAATTTAAAAAATCCTCATTAAAGCTAAGAAACCATACAGTGGCTGCGCGAGGATTTCAGTTTTGGGGGCTGAAGTTGGTCCAGAAATTGTCCGTCTTTTATTCGCCCCCAAACATGTGACGAACTTTTTTTGTCAATTGGTCTGAAACTCCATTTTTCCCCTAAAAAAATCTGATGACCTTTTTTTAGTCGTCCGATGGTTTTGAACTAAATTTTCCCGATTTTGCTCTTTCACAGGTCTGCATACGCCAATTACCCATGGTTGTACACATTTCCAGCAT
>OX243828.1:10848208-10893208 GCA_945859605.1 Lumbricus rubellus
GCGCCACGTCACCATACTAGGCGATAATATCGAATAAATATTATCATTAAGGACACAAAAACGGGGAAACAACGGTAGTACATTGGATAATGGACAGGCGCGCAGACGAAGAGGACCCAGGATCGAACCAGGTAAAAGGAAAAAAAAATAAAAAAAACAAGGACAAGGACAAGGACAAGGACAAGGACAAGGACAAGGACAAGGACAAGGACAAGGACAAGGACAAGGACAAGGACAAGGACAAGGACAAGGACAAGGACAAGGACAAGGACAAGGACAAGGACAAGGACAAGGACAAGGACAAGGACAAGGACAAGGACAAGGACAAGGACAAGGACAAGGACAAGGACAAGGACAAGGACAAGGACAAGGACAAGGACAAGGACAAGGACAAGGACAAGGACAAGGACAAGGACAAGGACAAGGACAAGGACAAGGACAAGGACAAGGACAAGGACAAGGACAAGGACAAGGACAAGGACAAGGACAAGGACAAGGACAAGGACAAGGACAAGGACAAGGACAAGGACAAGGACAAGGACAAGGACAAGGACAAGGACAAGGACAAGGACAAGGACAAGGACAAGGACAAGGACAAGGACAAGGACAAGGACAAGGACAAGGACAAGGACAAGGACAAGGACAAGGACAAGGACAAGGACAAGGACAAGGACAAGGACAAGGACAAGGACAAGGACAAGGACAAGGACAAGGACAAGGACAAGGACAAGGACAAGGACAAGGACAAGGACAAGGACAAGGACAAGGACAAGGACAAGGACAAGGACAAGGACAAGGACAAGGACAAGGACAAGGACAAGGACAAGGACAAGGACAAGGACAAGGACAAGGACAAGGACAAGGACAAGGACAAGGACAAGGACAAGGACAAGGACAAGGACAAGGACAAGGACAAGGACAAGGACAAGGACAAGGACAAGGACAAGGACAAGGACAAGGACAAGGACAAGGACAAGGACAAGGACAAGGACAAGGACAAGGACAAGGACAAGGACAAGGACAAGGACAAGGACAAGGACAAGGACAAGGACAAGGACAAGGACAAGGACAAGGACAAGGACAAGGACAAGGACAAGGACAAGGACAAGGACAAGGACAAGGACAAGGACAAGGACAAGGACAAGGACAAGGACAAGGACAAGGACAAGGACAAGGACAAGGACAAGGAGCGAGAGCGAGGAGCAAGAGCAAGTTGCTCTTGCACCCGCTCTCGCCGAGGGGAGGAGCGAGAGCGAGGAGCAAGAGCAAGTTGCTCTTGCACCCGCTCTCGCCGAGGGGAGGAGCGAGAGCGAGGAGCAAGAGCAAGTTGCTCTTGCACCCGCTCTCGCCGAGGGGAGGAGCGAGAGCGAGGAGCAAGAGCAAGTTGCTCTTGCACCCGCTCTCGCCGAGGGGAGGAGCGAGAGCGAGGAGCAAGAGCAAGTTGCTCTTGCACCCGCTCTCGCCGAGGGGAGGAGCGAGAGCGAGGAGCAAGAGCAAGGAATAAGTTGGTGTCATCATTCCTGCTTTTATTTCGGCAACAATTATTTTTCATCAATACAACTTCTATTCAATTAAAATTTATTGTTTATCAATGCAGCTTCAACGATGCTGGTTTTTTTCGGCTGGTAATAGGTCTGCTCAGTAATTTTCAAATATAGTAATAAAGTAAAATTGTAAAAAGTAAAAATGCAAAAATTTAAATAATCAAAAATGAAATTGAAAGATTATATGAAAGGAAGGCGGTGAATGAAATTAAGCGAGGAGCAAGAGCAAGTTTTACACGCAGAATCCTAGAAAATGAGGGCGCTAATTTTTCACGCCGAAACAGAGAATTTAAGGGCGCTAACTTTTCACGCCGAAACAGAGAATTTGAGGGCGCTAATTTTATACGCCCAAACCGAGAAAATGAAGGCGCTAATTTTATACGATTAAACTGAGGAAACAACAACAACAGCAACAGCAACAACAGCAAAAACAACAATCTTCTAAGCGTCGTAAATTATTCGCTCGTTCCAGTATTTTTTTCATCAATCCAACTTCTAGTTAGGCAGGAATAAGTTGGTGTCATCATTCCTGCTTTTATTTCGGCAACAATTATTTTTCATCAATACAACTTCTATTCAATTAAAATTTATTGTTTATCAATGCAGCTTCAACGATGCTGGTTTTTTTCGGCTGGTAATAGGTCTGCTCAGTAATTTTCAAATATATAGTTACCAAGATGCTTATTGTGTTTTTCCTCTGGTTCCTTTGCCTCGATTCGATCACTACTATCTTACATGTGGAGCCTGTGTGCCAAACGCCAATGTACCGTACGCGAACGATATTATCACTGACACAAAGCTTCTTTTGTAGTCGCTAGGCGGCGCCACGTCACCATACTAGGCGATAATATCGAATAAATATTATCATTAAGGACACAAAAACGGGGAAACAACGGTAGTACATTGGATAATGGACAGGCGCGCAGACGAAGAGGACCCAGGATCGAACCAGGTAAAAGGAAAAAAAAATAAAAAAGGACAAGGACAAGGACAAGGACAAGGACACCGAGGGGAGGAGCGAGAGCGAGGAGCAAGAGCAAGTTGCTCTTGCACCCGCTCTCGCCGAGGGGAGGAGCGAGAGCGAGGAGCAAGAGCAAGTTGCTCTTGCACCCGCTCTCGCCGAGGGGAGGAGCGAGAGCGAGGAGCAAGAGCAAGTTGCTCTTGCACCCGCTCTCGCCGAGGGGAGGAGCGAGAGCGAGGAGCAAGAGCAAGTTGCTCTTGCACCCGCTCTCGCCGAGGGGAGGAGCGAGAGCGAGGAGCAAGAGCAAGTTGCTCTTGCACCCGCTCTCGCCGAGGGGAGGAGCGAGAGCGAGGAGCAAGAGCAAGTTGCTCTTGCACCCGCTCTCGCCGAGGGGAGGAGCGAGAGCGAGGAGCAAGAGCAAGTTGCTCTTGCACCCGCTCTCGCCGAGGGGAGGAGCGAGAGCGAGGAGCAAGAGCAACGTTAAAAATTAAAACAAAAGTAAAATTGTAAAAAGTAAAAATGCAAAAATTTAAATAATCAAAAATGAAATTGAAAGATTATATGAAAGGAAGGCGGTGAATGAAATTAAGCGAGGAGCAAGAGCAAGTTTTACACGCAGAATCCTAGAAAATGAGGGCGCTAATTTTTCACGCCGAAACAGAGAATTTAAGGGCGCTAATTTTTCACGCCGAAACAGAGAATTTGAGGGCGCTAATTTTATACGCCCAAACCGAGAAAATGAAGGCGCTAATTTTATACGATTAAACTGAGGAAACAACAACAACAGCAACAGCAACAACAGCAAAAACAACAATCTTCTAAGCGTCGTAAATTATTCGCTCGTTCCAGTATTTTTTTCATCAATCCAACTTCTAGTTAGGCAGGAATAAGTTGGTGTCATCATTCCTGCTTTTATTTCGGCAACAATTATTTTTCATCAATACAACTTCTATTCAATTAAAATTTATTGTTTATCAATGCAGCTTCAACGATGCTGGTTTTTTTCGGCTGGTAATAGGTCTGCTCAGTAATTTTCAAATATATAGTTACCAAGATGCTTATTGTGTTTTTCCTCTGGTTCCTTTGCCTCGATTCGATCACTACTATCTTACATGTGGAGCCTGTGTGCCAAACGCCAATGTACCGTACGCGAACGATATTATCACTGACACAAAGCTTCTTTTGTAGTCGCTAGGCGGCGCCACGTCACCATACTAGGCGATAATATCGAATAAATATTATCATTAAGGACACAAAAACGGGGAAACAACGGTAGTACATTGGATAATGGACAGGCGCGCAGACGAAGAGGACCCAGGATCGAACCAGGTAAAAGGAAAAATAAATAAAAAAGGACAAGGACAAGGACAAGGACAAGGACAAGGACAAGGACAAGGACAAGGACAAGGACAAGGACAAGGACAAGGACAAGGACAAGGACAAGGACAAGGACAAGGACAAGGACAAGGACAAGGACAAGGACAAGGACAAGGACAAGGACAAGGACAAGGACAAGGACAAGGACAAGGACAAGGACAAGGACAAGGACAAGGACAAGGACAAGGACAAGGACAAGGACAAGGACAAGGACAAGGACAAGGACAAGGACAAGGACAAGGACAAGGACAAGGACAAGGACAAGGACAAGGACAAGGACAAGGACAAGGACAAGGACAAGGACAAGGACAAGGACAAGGACAAGGACAAGGACAAGGACAAGGACAAGGACAAGGACAAGGACAAGGACAAGGACAAGGACAAGGACAAGGACAAGGACAAGGACAAGGACAAGGACAAGGACAAGGACAAGGACAAGGACAAGGACAAGGACAAGGACAAGGACAAGGACAAGGACAAGGACAAGGACAAGGACAAGGACAAGGACAAGGACAAGGACAAGGACAAGGACAAGGACAAGGACAAGGACAAGGACAAGGACAAGGACAAGGACAAGGACAAGGACAAGGACAAGGACAAGGACAAGGACAAGGACAAGGACAAGGACAAGGACAAGGACAAGGACAAGGACAAGGACAAGGACAAGGACAAGGACAAGGACAAGGACAAGGACAAGGACAAGGACAAGGACAAGGACAAGGACAAGGACAAGGACAAGGACAAGGACAAGGACAAGGACAAGGACAAGGACAAGGACAAGGACAAGGACAAGGACAAGGACAAGGACAAGGACAAGGACAAGGACAAGGACAAGGACAAGGACAAGGACAAGGACAAGGACAAGGACAAGGACAAGGACAAGGACAAGGACAAGGACAAGGACAAGGACAAGGACAAGGACAAGGACAAGGACAAGGACAAGGACAAGGACAAGGACAAGGACAAGGACAAGGACAAGGACAAGGAGCGAGGACAAGGAGCGAGAGCGAGGAGCAAGAGCAAGTTGCTCTTGCACCCGCTCTCGCCGAGGGGAGGAGCGAGAGCGAGGAGCAAGAGCAAGTTGCTCTTGCACCCGCTCTCGCCGAGGGGAGGAGCGAGAGCGAGGAGCAAGAGCAAGTTGCTCTTGCACCCGCTCTCGCCGAGGGGAGGAGCGAGAGCGAGGAGCAAGAGCAAGTTGCTCTTGCACCCGCTCTCGCCGAGGGGAGGAGCGAGAGCGAGGAGCAAGAGCAAGGAATAAGTTGGTGTCATCATTCCTGCTTTTATTTCGGCAACAATTATTTTTCATCAATACAACTTCTATTCAATTAAAATTTATTGTTTATCAATGCAGCTTCAACGATGCTGGTTTTTTTCGGCTGGTAATAGGTCTGCTCAGTAATTTTCAAATATAGTAATAAAGTAAAATTGTAAAAAGTAAAAATGCAAAAATTTAAATAATCAAAAATGAAATTGAAAGATTATATGAAAGGAAGGCGGTGAATGAAATTAAGCGAGGAGCAAGAGCAAGTTTTACACGCAGAATCCTAGAAAATGAGGGCGCTAATTTTTCACGCCGAAACAGAGAATTTAAGGGCGCTAACTTTTCACGCCGAAACAGAGAATTTGAGGGCGCTAATTTTATACGCCCAAACCGAGAAAATGAAGGCGCTAATTTTATACGATTAAACTGAGGAAACAACAACAACAGCAACAGCAACAACAGCAAAAACAACAATCTTCTAAGCGTCGTAAATTATTCGCTCGTTCCAGTATTTTTTTCATCAATCCAACTTCTAGTTAGGCAGGAATAAGTTGGTGTCATCATTCCTGCTTTTATTTCGGCAACAATTATTTTTCATCAATACAACTTCTATTCAATTAAAATTTATTGTTTATCAATGCAGCTTCAACGATGCTGGTTTTTTTCGGCTGGTAATAGGTCTGCTCAGTAATTTTCAAATATATAGTTACCAAGATGCTTATTGTGTTTTTCCTCTGGTTCCTTTGCCTCGATTCGATCACTACTATCTTACATGTGGAGCCTGTGTGCCAAACGCCAATGTACCGTACGCGAACGATATTATCACTGACACAAAGCTTCTTTTGTAGTCGCTAGGCGGCGCCACGTCACCATACTAGGCGATAATATCGAATAAATATTATCATTAAGGACACAAAAACGGGGAAACAACGGTAGTACATTGGATAATGGACAGGCGCGCAGACGAAGAGGACCCAGGATCGAACCAGGTAAAAGGAAAAAAAAATAAAAAAGGACAAGGACAAGGACAAGGACAAGGACACCGAGGGGAGGAGCGAGAGCGAGGAGCAAGAGCAAGTTGCTCTTGCACCCGCTCTCGCCGAGGGGAGGAGCGAGAGCGAGGAGCAAGAGCAAGTTGCTCTTGCACCCGCTCTCGCCGAGGGGAGGAGCGAGAGCGAGGAGCAAGAGCAAGTTGCTCTTGCACCCGCTCTCGCCGAGGGGAGGAGCGAGAGCGAGGAGCAAGAGCAAGTTGCTCTTGCACCCGCTCTCGCCGAGGGGAGGAGCGAGAGCGAGGAGCAAGAGCAAGTTGCTCTTGCACCCGCTCTCGCCGAGGGGAGGAGCGAGAGCGAGGAGCAAGAGCAAGTTGCTCTTGCACCCGCTCTCGCCGAGGGGAGGAGCGAGAGCGAGGAGCAAGAGCAAGTTGCTCTTGCACCCGCTCTCGCCGAGGGGAGGAGCGAGAGCGAGGAGCAAGAGCAACGTTAAAAATTAAAACAAAAGTAAAATTGTAAAAAGTAAAAATGCAAAAATTTAAATAATCAAAAATGAAATTGAAAGATTATATGAAAGGAAGGCGGTGAATGAAATTAAGCGAGGAGCAAGAGCAAGTTTTACACGCAGAATCCTAGAAAATGAGGGCGCTAATTTTTCACGCCGAAACAGAGAATTTAAGGGCGCTAATTTTTCACGCCGAAACAGAGAATTTGAGGGCGCTAATTTTATACGCCCAAACCGAGAAAATGAAGGCGCTAATTTTATACGATTAAACTGAGGAAACAACAACAACAGCAACAGCAACAACAGCAAAAACAACAATCTTCTAAGCGTCGTAAATTATTCGCTCGTTCCAGTATTTTTTTCATCAATCCAACTTCTAGTTAGGCAGGAATAAGTTGGTGTCATCATTCCTGCTTTTATTTCGGCAACAATTATTTTTCATCAATACAACTTCTATTCAATTAAAATTTATTGTTTATCAATGCAGCTTCAACGATGCTGGTTTTTTTCGGCTGGTAATAGGTCTGCTCAGTAATTTTCAAATATATAGTTACCAAGATGCTTATTGTGTTTTTCCTCTGGTTCCTTTGCCTCGATTCGATCACTACTATCTTACATGTGGAGCCTGTGTGCCAAACGCCAATGTACCGTACGCGAACGATATTATCACTGACACAAAGCTTCTTTTGTAGTCGCTAGGCGGCGCCACGTCACCATACTAGGCGATAATATCGAATAAATATTATCATTAAGGACACAAAAACGGGGAAACAACGGTAGTACATTGGATAATGGACAGGCGCGCAGACGAAGAGGACCCAGGATCGAACCAGGTAAAAGGAAAAAAAAATAAAAAAGGACAAGGACAAGGACAAGGACAAGGACAAGGACAAGGACAAGGACAAGGACAAGGACAAGGACAAGGACAAGGACAAGGACAAGGACAAGGACAAGGACAAGGACAAGGACAAGGACAAGGACAAGGACAAGGACAAGGACAAGGACAAGGACAAGGACAAGGACAAGGACAAGGACAAGGACAAGGACAAGGACACCGAGGGGAGGAGCGAGAGCGAGGAGCAAGAGCAAGTTGCTCTTGCACCCGCTCTCGCCGAGGGGAGGAGCGAGAGCGAGGAGCAAGAGCAAGTTGCTCTTGCACCCGCTCTCGCCGAGGGGAGGAGCGAGAGCGAGGAGCAAGAGCAAGTTGCTCTTGCACCCGCTCTCGCCGAGGGGAGGAGCGAGAGCGAGGAGCAAGAGCAAGTTGCTCTTGCACCCGCTCTCGCCGAGGGGAGGAGCGAGAGCGAGGAGCAAGAGCAAGTTGCTCTTGCACCCGCTCTCGCCGAGGGGAGGAGCGAGAGCGAGGAGCAAGAGCAAGTTGCTCTTGCACCCGCTCTCGCCGAGGGGAGGAGCGAGAGCGAGGAGCAAGAGCAACGTTAAAAATTAAAACAAAAGTAAAATTGTAAAAAGTAAAAATGCAAAAATTTAAATAATCAAAAATGAAATTGAAAGATTATATGAAAGGAAGGCGGTGAATGAAATTAAGCGAGGAGCAAGAGCAAGTTTTACACGCAGAATCCTAGAAAATGAGGGCGCTAATTTTTCACGCCGAAACAGAGAATTTAAGGGCGCTAATTTTTCACGCCGAAACAGAGAATTTGAGGGCGCTAATTTTATACGCCCAAACCGAGAAAATGAAGGCGCTAATTTTATACGATTAAACTGAGGAAACAACAACAACAGCAACAGCAACAACAGCAAAAACAACAATCTTCTAAGCGTCGTAAATTATTCGCTCGTTCCAGTATTTTTTTCATCAATCCAACTTCTAGTTAGGCAGGAATAAGTTGGTGTCATCATTCCTGCTTTTATTTCGGCAACAATTATTTTTCATCAATACAACTTCTATTCAATTAAAATTTATTGTTTATCACTGCAGCTTCAACGATGCTGGTTTTTTTCGGCTGGTAATAGGTCTGCTCAGTAATTTTCAAATATATAGTTACCAAGATGCTTATTGTGTTTTTCCTCTGGTTCCTTTGCCTCGATTCGATCACTACTATCTTACATGTGGAGCCTGTGTGCCAAACGCCAATGTACCGTACGCGAACGATATTATCACTGACACAAAGCTTCTTTTGTAGTCGCTAGGCGGCGCCACGTCACCATACTAGGCGATAATATCGAATAAATATTATCATTAAGGACACAATGATGATGATGATGATGATGATGATGATGATGATGATGATGATGATGATGATGATGATGATGTCTACATGGGCGTCCACAGCGGGGCGCAATGGGGCGCAAGTGCGCCCCTCTGGATTTTTCGCATAGTTTGCACATAAATTTAGATTATTTTGTTGTGATTGTTACAACGCGATTTTCAATGTGATTATCGATTCCTTCTACAAGTTGAACCTATTTATCTTTCTTTGGGCGCAGAACGTATAGGTAGGCTATAGTATTCTCTCGTGGTAATATGGAAATTCAAACTGGTAATATGGAAATTCAAACTGGTAATATGGACATTCAAACTGGTAATATGGACATTCAAACTGGTAATATGGAAATTCAAACTGTCACCCATTAAATTTAGACCATGTGACAATTATTTAGAAGTTTGCGCCCCCCTAGAAAAATTCCTGCGGACGCCCATGGATGTCTATTATTTTTATTGCGCCATATTATAACACGGCACATGACACTACAATTGAGTCTAATAATTAAGCAAACACAAGAACACGACTCACTGCAAGTGAATTGCGTGTGAAGAGCTTGCTTAATGCTCAGGGTCAATACACAGCCTTCTGATGTGGATTCGAACCCTCGACCTTCCAACTCCATGGCATCGAATGCACACCGACTCTAAGGAGCTCCTTAATTTGTCCAAAAGACGCCAAAGTATTTATTGGTAAGTCTTGATAATGTGTTTATATTCTGCATAACTCCCTTGCTGGTTGCATGCACTCTGCCAGCGCCAGCCCCAATCCTGGACAAATGAGTAGGGCTAATGAACTGCAAAATATTCTACAATAACCAATGTATCGAAGTCATTTAGGCTACAGTAACTGACGAAACTATATGTCGCTGGCTAAAAAAGAGGATTGTCGTTAATTATTAGATTGAAATATTAGCAAAGATGGGACGCTAGACTTACATGTAGGCTACATGTAAGTGCTCGGTGAATAGAAATATATTATTGGCTTTGTAATGAATTAATACGCATCAATTACATCATTCAGTTGAGAGGAGATTTTAGTTTAAATAAAATAACAGATAACACGAGCAGGGGTCAAAAGCACATTCTTAATTTTCCACACTAGTCAATAATTATTCGTTGACGCCAGGATGCGACGCAGTGCCGTGCGGTGAGCAATTATACGATGACCCCATGCATGTGATTCAGTGGTCACTCTGTCCGTTGAGCGACGGCAGCTTGCAGCGTAAACGCCGCGTCGCTGCAGCTGGTCACTACTCGAATGAGCGGTCAGGTGGCGCCACGTACTGGACTCAAGTCGAGTTATATATCCGAAAAAATAATTAGGGGGACTATTTTTCTAAAACAGGACCAAAGTCAGGACCAACCTTAAATTTTTGGTCCGATTTATGTGAGTATGATACGGGATATGGCCAGTACAAGATGGAAACATAAGACTATATATATATATATATATATATATATATATATATATACAGGGTGGCTAAAAAAATGCACCACCGGATAAAATGCGATATCTTCGCAACCGATTGAACTTTTTCTGCGAAAAATTTCCAATTTGCAGGGGAATTAATTTCCATTATAATCCCTGATTTTCATGTTTGCAAAAGTTACAGCTGTAATACTATACGGTATTACCCCTCTGCAAAACTTTCTGCGGGCGCCCATGAACAGCAATTATTTTAGTATCAATGGATTATAATTAGCCTATAGGCCTAGCTCATAAGAAGTGTATGACTAATAATAGAATGATATTTGTGTGACGTCACGATGACATTATTTCATGCCGATTATTCGTTCATCGACCGATTTGCGTTTCTTCCAATCTTAATTTAATTCTCTTAATTTTTTTTGTCGTAGACGTTTTGAGTTTTGCAGTCGCGCTTGAGCTTGCTCTCCGTCGATTTTCATATAGGACTAATACCGCCAAGTTCGCCAACCGATTTTTGCGTTTCTTGCAATATTAATGTTGACTGTGAGTTTGCGGCGTTAGGCGACGTTTCTCCTTCTGCAGATCCTATAGTGAGCTGCTGCCCCCTTACGACGACGACGACGACGACATGTCGAAGAAACGAACATCAACTGAATCCAGTCATGACGAGCAGACGACTAAAGACCCAGACGGAGAAATAATGCAAGGCAGGTTTTAAAACTGTGCTCTATAATAATCTGTATACCTGGTTTTTATATAGGCCTAATATTATTAAGTGGCATCAGTGCCGGATTAACTGTTTAGAGGCCTGGCGCAAACAATGCAACAAAACTAAAGTAGGCCCTCTATCCAATCAAATTATCAAAAAATGAGGGGGAATTAATTAGGCTATATAGAAAAACATACTTTAATAATTTATGAACACAAAATGAAGCTGTGGTAGGATCATAGGAAATTTTTTAATTTTACTTGTTACAGTTCAACTATTCAAAAATGTTCGTCGAGTTTAAAAGTCTTTCCTTCGCGCTTTTAAAGTAGAGAAAGAATCAATGATATTTTGAAAGTCAAGATCTGTCAAGATTTCCGACTCAATGTTCAAAAGAGTTAAATTTGCCACTGCAGCTACTTAGGCCTACAGGCCCATTGTTGACCTCAAAGATGATTTTATGCGTTTTAAATGACTGAATGATCTTTCTCCACTGCAGTTACTTAGGCCTATACAGGCAAAGTTAAGTAAATACGTAGTGCAATACAAACATCTGGAAAGCCGTCTTTCAGATTATAGCGGTACATTATATTCAGCATCTTTTGTGGAGTAACTGCTGTAGCCTACCTGTTTCTGTCGATGGAAGTTGTTTTAAAACAGGACTGTTTTTAAGGAATTTTTATAATTGCAACTCCTTCTTTTCCTTCCCATCCTCCAGGGTAAATTACTTCCAATCGTGGGACAATGACCTTTTTTGCTAGTTTTAACTGTAAAGAAGTGCTTCTACAACTGCACAAATCCATTTAGAGCTGCACATTTTGTGTACAACTGCACGTTAAAAAAGCCCTGTTTTAAACAAGAGCGCCATTGTATCCATTCGTTGAAAAGCAATTAATTAGTACGTCATCATTATAGTAGTAGTACTGTAGAAGGCTTGTTTTATAATGCCACCAAATTTTATATGCAATGCTTGTTTTAGAAATTAAACATTTTAAATAAGCCGGACTGCATGTGACTTATATAAACAAATTCGATCGGATAATCGGATTTCTCTATGTTTTTTTAATTTAAATTTTACCCCCGAAAGAAGGCCTGGCGCAAGTGCGCCAGTTGCGCCATAGTTAATCTGGCACTGAGTGGCATGCAAGCTGATGACAAACAAAGATTAAGTGACACCATTCTCAAGTTTTTTTTAGTTGGCTTATAATCAGAGGATTAAGAGGACACCGATATTATAAGATATTCAGACAGTCCGAGAGTGCTATCAAATAAATATTTCTTAGTAGCAAAATATGGAACGAGCCGAGTGATGAGTTCTAGGCCTAGGCTATAGGCAATAGGCCTATCGGCTAGATTCGTAACACTAACACATTATAATATTATTGTGCCTACTTAATGTTTGCATGTGGAGTTCATTTACTATTTTGCTATTTATTTTGCAGCAGTATTCCAGAATGAAGATAACGCTAAACGTGCAAAACTCGACTTGTTAAGTGACACAACGGTAGGCCTAATTAAGCTACACAGCTTTTTTAATGCGTTCGGCGCATGCGCATGCGCACTGCGCAGTTTTCTGCGTGGAACTAAACTCTGTAAATCGTTCGAGTAGTGTAAGAATTGTGAAAAAATAACTGGGGGGTGTTGGACCATTATCCACTTGGAATTGGGGTGTGAAAAACAGATTTTACTACGGGGTTCTAAGAAAGACTGGAAGGGTTGAACCCCCCCCCCCCCCCCACGCCCGGAAATTCTCACCCTGCGTTCGAGTAGCATGACTTAGAAATGACTTTTCCAAGATTTTTCTCCAACCGACTGCATAATGGCTTTATTAGTTCATGAGTTATTTTTAAAGAACGCAATCAGCGTGTTCAAATGAGTAGAGGCCTAAATAACTGTAAGTATGTGCTTCTAGGTATACAGGCCTACTCCTCGAGCATCGGGCCAGGTGTCATGCCTTCAGCCTTTATGTGGCATTGCCATACTTCATTCATTCCGAAAACTTATATAGCGCCTCTTCAGAAGTCTACTCAGAGGCGCATACATCGGCGGTAGGTGGCCAGGTCTTCCCTCCGAACCCAATTAAGGTTACCTGAGCAGTTAAACTTCTTCTACTCAATTTACAACTGCTCTCTCTGAAGTCGAAGACTAAGTTGACCTTGTGGGACCAGTGGGGTTTGAACCCGCTTCCTGCTGCTCTTCGAGCCGGCGTGTTACCCTTCAGCTACTGCTTATTAGTCTCCCTTGAAAGGATCGTCTTTCTGTTTAATTATAATTATATTCTTTGTTGAACAATAGGGTTGACAGACCGGAACCGGTCATATGTGTATCCTACAGTTACGCAACTGAAACAATTCACAAGAACGCAAATGACAGAAGACATAGGCCTAAATCTTTAACTAGGATACTAACAGAACAGAACAGGTTGCATGGTTTGTCCTATATGGTTACAAACATGGGCAAGAACAATTCCTAGCTTATACTCCGATTAGAGTATTCGCTTTGCGTATCTGATAGCGCTCCGTCTATGGGATATATGCATAGGCCTACTGCATCTTCAGCCATACGTGACGCTACCTCAGCTTCTACTCCACCAGAATTCTCTGTCACGGATCACCGTCTATCTACCTTAAATGAGGTCACTGAACTAGAGTTGCGAAAGCTAATTCTAGCATCTGCGCCAAAAACGTGTGAGTTGGATATTGTCCCTACATTTATCATTCAAGAACTCATAGACGACTTTCTGCCGTTTCTCACTACGCTCTGCAACCGGTCTATCCAAGAAACCCATCTTCCATCTTCTCAAAAACAGTCAATCCTGCTTCCTGTTCTGAAACGAGATGGTCTGGACCGAAATGATCCAGCCAACTACAGGCCAATTGCAAATGTTACTTTTTTATCCAAAATTTTAGAACGAATTGTTGCAAACCAATTAATTGCATATTTAGACATGAATGGGTTACTCCCCTCTCAGCAATCAGGTTTCCGTAGAAATCACTCTACTGAAACTCTTTTAGTTCGCCTATTATCTGACTTCTATGGTGCCATCGACCGTGGCCAGGTCACTCTTTTAGCTTTGTTTGATGTCAGTGCTGCATTTGATGCAGTTGATCATTCTATCCTGCTCCAGCGTCTTTCTATTTCATTTGGCCTAGCTGATGCTCCTTTGGAGTGGCTTCGTTCTTTTCTGTCTGGGCGCACTAACTGTGTGGTATTGGGTGCCTCGAGGTCATCTTGGGTCCCAGCCCCTTTTGGTGTGCCACAGGGTTCTGTGTTGGGCCCTTTACTGTACATTCTCTACACAGCTGGTATTGGTTCCTTGTTGTCTGCATGTGGCCTTCTGCACCAACTCTATGCTGATGACGTTCAGGCCTATGCTCACTGCCTTGCCACTGATGCAGTGTCCACTGTATCGTTAATGTCCAATGCCATTGATGCTCTTACATCATGGATGGCATCTAATCGTTTGTTACTAAATCCCTCTAAAACTCAGTTTATCTGGTTTGGTACTCGCAGGCAATTGGCATCCATTGACCTGCACTTAATAACAGCAACTTTCCCTGATATATCTTTCTCTCTCACAGTCCGCGACCTTGGAATTACTCTAGATCAAGAGCTCAATTTCTCTAAGCATATCAATTTGGTCACTCGCAGTTGCTACTACCAGCTTCGGCAACTCCGAGTTGTCTCAAGATCTCTCTCTCATAGTGCTACTCTGACACTTGTCCATGCCTTTGTCACCAGTAGAATTGATCACTGCAGTTCGGTACTCATGGGTCTGCCACTTGGACTAATTGGGCGCCTTGAACGAGTTCTTCGTTCGGCTGCTCGCCTCATTGGCCGCATTCCTAAATATGCCCCCGTCTCTGCTTATATGCGTGATGTTCTTCACTGGCTCCCTGTTTCACAGCGCATCTCTTACCGAGTTGCTGCACTTGTCTGGCGTTGCCTTACTGATTGTGCTCCATCATACCTGTCTATTCTTTGTCGACCTGTCTCTGACCTTGCAGCCCGTCGAGCTCTTCGCTCTACGACAACGGGGGAGCTTTTGGTTCCTCGAGCTCGCACTTCTACAAGACAGCGCCGAGCCTTTTCTTCTGTGGGTCCCGCTATCTGGAATGGCCTCCCACTAAACTTGCGACTTATGCCTAGACTAAATTCACCTGCTTTTTATAAGTCGCTCAAAACCTATTATTTTAGCTGTGGCTGGACTGGGAGCGCCTCTGAGTAGTTTCTTGAAGAAGCGCTATATAAATTCACGAAATGAATGAATGAATGAATGAATCTTATTGATTAAGCACAGTTTTTACATGTATCTTAGTCTTAGAAACCGACTCTCTGTAGCAAATTGTCTTCAATAAACGAATTTTAATAGGGCCTACATCACATGGTGCTAAACTCTTGTAAAGTGTTTTATCATAGGCTATGTCATATATTTTAAACGTACGTGTAACTTGCAGGTGGAAGATCTACCGATGGAGGTAATTGAGTGCATCCTCTTTAAAGCTGTTGCTATGGAAGTGAAGGGTATGAGGCTGGTCAAACGTTTATGGAAAGAAAAAGCTGACCTGGTGATAAGCAGACTTAAAACCGTCTCCTCAAGATGGAGCACCGTCCTTTCAACCAACTTCTTTAGAAGGGAACTTCACAGAACTCTGGACGGCTATGGTTAGTTCACGAATATCGTATAAGCTTACGTCTTTTGTGTAATGCTTAGGAAAAGAAAACCTGAAACTAGCGTCACGATTCATTCATTCATTCATTCTGAGAATTTATATAGCGCCTCTTCAAGATATCTACTCAGAGGCGCTCTCTGCACTAACTAGCCGAAATGATGTTAAGTTAACAGTCATATATAGTGAGCGAAAAATAACATCAAGTTGCAAAACAAAACACAGTTAGCTGAAAGAGTCACCAGTGGCAAGCCCTCGCAAACACGTAGAGTTAACCATCGGTTTCCCGTAGAGCTGGTAGATGGCGTGGTTGATAGAGTCTCTGGTAGGTGGTAGATGACTCCCGTCCGGCTAATCGTTGAGACTCCAGGAAGGATGCGCGTAGTAGAAGGCATTCGTCGCTTGTCGGCCGGTTGTTGGAAGCGCCGCCGCTGACAGCAGTCGAGGTCACTCCATACGCTGACCCGCGTGAGCCGTTCTCCGGCGAGATGTAAATACCGGCTTGCAGCGGTGTACACGCACGGCGTATGGTACGGCTCGGCTGTGCTGTCTGTGCATCATAGGGATGGTCGCTGATGCACTAACGTGGCCAAGGCGACTTGCAACAAAAACCTTCCAACCAGCGCAAAATTCCTGATAAATCCCACGAAAAGTCCGGCACGCGAGTCTAGAAGCAGAAAACTCCAACCTGTCTGAAACAACTGTGAAAATTCTGCTTTTTGATGATATAATCCGTCGAAATGACAGAGAGGTCGGTAAACGACCGCATGGCCGCTGACCTGCGCAGAAAGTATAAGATGAGAGTGTTTTCTCTAAGTAACGCTCAAGGGACATCAGACAGATTCTCGGTTGATTGTGTGAAATGAAATATTCTTCCAATGTACGGTGCTGATGTCAAATATCCCCAGAATTTATTGTGTAATATTGTATTGAGATTCTGCTCAACAAAGTTTTTTAGCCACTTGCACGAATGCACATGTAGATGAAACGTACGCCCAGAGCATAATACTTAACTGACCTCACGTAGGCTATAGGGTTGCCTCAGTCCCGCGACTCTCGTGACGATAAACACACATAAAAACTTACATAGGTCGTATATAAGATATAGGTCTATGAATTCAATATAAATAGCCGTCTCAATAAACTGCTCAATAAATAACTAAAATAAGGCAGATCAATCAAATAAGGCAGAGCAATGCTGTTTTTGTT
This sequence comes from Lumbricus rubellus, assembly GCA_945859605.1. Taxonomy (NCBI): domain Eukaryota; kingdom Metazoa; phylum Annelida; class Clitellata; order Crassiclitellata; family Lumbricidae; genus Lumbricus; species Lumbricus rubellus. The sequence goes on from OX243828.1 coordinate 10,865,084, forward strand.
TAGCTCAGGATACGCTTCGTATGAAAATTTTGCTTCAGCCTTCGACCCTGTCATACGTCATGGGAATGACTACAATGATAGATGAAGTATTCATGCTCGTCATACAGGATGGTGGAAGATACGTGCTCAATGTGTACGACCACAACAATGTGGCGCAGCCAAAAGATGTCATCCCGATTCCAGAATTTCATATGGGAGAACTGGCAGCTTGCAACCTGTCAAACTGCGTATATCTACTCAATGAAGACGAAAGGCTTGACCTTTCAGTTATACGCGTTTGGAAGGATGAACATCAGTTTAAAGTATCTACATGGATTAGAAATCTGAGGATGCCGGTGGTTCCTATAAAACCTAATAATACAGGCATATATGTTGCAGCGAATGGCAACCTTATAATCCGATCAAGACAATACAGTCGGCAACCTACTGTGGTAGGCATCTATGATACGAATGGTGTCGAGCTGCATAAGATAAGCTTGTCCCCAGATACCGGCACTTATGGGTCCATATACGTTAGCAACGTAATTCAGAAAGCAGATGGAAACCTGGTGGTGAGTTTTAGTGACAACTCATCTAAAACAAAGTTGTTGGAGATCGATACGAGTGGGAGAATTCTACGCGAGTATCAATCATCATATACTGGGGCTGGTGTTAGGTGTTTTGAAGATAAATACGGAAGAATTCTGGTTGATTATGTGGGTTACAGAATCGAGCTTTTGGATTCTGAATTTAATCTTCTGGATACTGCAGTTCCACAGCTGGATGACGGACAGAGAGTGGCTCCTTATGGACTGCAGTATAATAGCGAGAGACATGAGATGATGGGCTATCTTTCTGATTGGAGCACTGAGCCCAGTGGTTTATATACCCTCCGTTTCACAGAAGCATGAATCACCGGATAGCACATTAATGAGATGAACAAGTTGTGTTAAATCGTTTCGACACTTGATACAGGCTAATATGGTCGTATCCTATAGTTACTCTTATAGTCTAAATCTATAGCCTGAAACATTAGCTGTCTCCATATTTCTCTAAAAACTCGTTGGCTAATTTACGCATACCTATAGCAACAAACAATGTCCTTCTCTTTACTGCTTTATTTAAAAACAATTAAATTCTGTCCTCACATCTATTGACTTTGGAAAACAAATTATTGTGCCATAAGCTGCAACTTCAGTGTTTCATGACAATTTCAATTTTAAAATATAGAGCAAGTATACCGTGTCAGGGCGCTGAAGAGGCCTGAAAAAAATGGGGAAAGCATGAGCAAACGAAAAGGAAGGAAGGAAGGAAGGAAGAAAGAAAAAGAAAGAAAAAAAGAAAGAAAGAAAGAAAGGAAGGAAGGAAGGATGAAGGAAGAAAGAAAGGAAGGAAGAAGAAAGTGAATTATTGATCAAAATTAATTATTTCGCAAAATAAAGCGTGTAGCTCTAACTAATAATGATCCTATACTTGATATTCTAATGAGGAGGAGGAGGAGGAGGAGGAGGAGGAGGAGGAGGAGGAGGAAAAGGAGGAGGATGTTGTTGACGAGGAAGACGACGATGGTGATGATGATGATGATGATGATGATGATGATGATGCTGCTGATGATGATGGTGGTGGTGGTGGTGGTGGTGCTGCTGCTGCTGCTGCTGATGATGATGATGAAGATGATGACTATGACGACGATGATGGTGGTGATGATGATGATGATGTTAATGACGACGATGAAGACGATGATGATGATTTTTAGATTGTTTGTTTACGTGGAATGGCCTCCCACTAAACTTGCGTCTTATGCCTAGACTAAATTCACCTGCTTTTTCTAAGTCGCTCAAAACCTATTATTTTAGCTGTGGCTGGACTGGGAGCGCCTCTGAGTAGCTTTCTTGAAGAAGCGCTGTATAAATTCACGAAATGAATGAATGAATGAATGAATGAATGAATGAAATGAATGTGTGTTACCCTGTTCGGACTGAACAAGCAGGTTAAAGAATTATTGAAATCGTGGCGTATTTGGCTGAACTACAAGTATATCCATGGGACTTTTCACTTGATTTTTTGTATTTGCCCTCGTGTAAATTACTGCTAAATAAATAAGGCAAAGCAATATTTTCTTTTTAGCTCAGGATGCGCTTCGTGTGGATATTTTGCATCAGCCTTTGGTCAAGCCATCCATCACGAATCTGACTTCGATCAAAGATGAAGTATTTGTTCTCTCCCTGTATGGCGGACTTTATGTGCTCAAAGTTTACGACCGCAACAATGTGGAAAAGCCGACTGACATCATTCCACTTGCAAGATTTTGTCAGATAGACGTGTCGGCTTGCAGCGTGTCAAACTGCGTGTATATACTGCATGCGAATAGGTTTGGCGTTTCAGTTACACGCATTACGAAAGATAATGGCAATTTCAAAGTATCTCTTTGGATTGAGGATCTGAAGATACCAGTGTCTGATGATTCAGGTCCTGTTATCGGTTTATCTGTGGCTGCTAATGGCAACCTGATAATCCGAGCAAGACAGCAAGATCCGACACTTACTGTAGTATGCATTCATGATGCTAATGGTCTCGTGCAGCATACGATACGCTTGTCCCCAGTCACTTATGGGTCCAGGTTTCTTAGCAGCGCAATTCAGAAAGCAGATGGAAACCTTGTGTTGACTTTTAGCAGCAACATATCTCAAGCAAAGGTGTTGGAGATCGATACGAGTGGGAAGATCATACGCCAATATCAATCATCGCATGTTGGAGCTGGTGTTAGGAGTTTTGAAGATATTTACGGCAGAATTTTGGTTGATTGCGCGGGTCACCGAATCGAACTTTTAGATTCTGAATTCCATTTCTTGGACGTCGCAATTCCTCGTCTGAATAACGGGACGAGAGTGATCCCCTGTGGACTACATTATATCAGCGAGAGACATGAGATGATGGGCTATTGTAATGATTCGAACACCGAGCCCAGTGGTTTATTTACCCTACATTTAAGATAAGAATGAGCCACTGGATATAGAACGATTTAATATGAAGAACAATTTGTGTTAAATAGTTTCGAAATAATTCTGATAAAGGCTAATAATTTTGATCGTATCCTAGATCTATCCTAAAACATTATTCTGCATGTCTTGATATTCCTCTTACAACTCGTTTGCTTAATTTACGGAACTAACAAATAACAGTGTCCTTCTCATGTGCTTGTTATTTTTTTTTATTAAGTTCTTTTCTAACATTATACGTTGGGGCAAAGCAGTCGTCCGCTATTATGTGTTTCAAATTTAGTGTTTCATGTTAATATAAATTTTCAAATCAAAGTGGAACATGTAACTATAGGCCTAAGCCTTTCACCCATATGCGAGAAGTTATCGGCATTTAAGTTGTAAGTTTGCATTAGGCCTTTCTTTGAAGTGGCAGTGTTGTTAAACAGCAACAAGCTTTAAGCATACGCAAGATGAGAATTTCCGAGGGGGTTGCGAGGGTTAAAATCCCTGTAGTCTTTCTTAGGACCCCCCCCCCCCCATATAGCAGTCTTCTTTGCACATCCCAACTCAACGTGGATCAAAGGCTGACTGACACAGTTATTTTTTCTAAAATTCTCATATTGAACGGCTCAAAATGTTCTCAATTGATATAAAAGCCCTCGCACACACGTAAGGACCCGTTCGTTGCATTGTCAACATTTCCTCTATCTGTTCTGTTCACCGGTCGGTCGCATGCACAGTTGCAGAGCCTAATTATTGGACGAATTGAAGCATAAGTGATTTGTTCATCAGGCAACGTTTTCCTTCGCTCGCAGCCAAAATATCTGTGTTCAATGTGTCTACGTGTCTGCCAGTTCTGTGTCCTTTTATCTGTCCTTGTCTTTCTACCTCTCTGTCCGTGTTCCAGTTTCACTTATTGGGCCCGTGGCGCCCCCTGTCCGGTTGTCCTGACGTCCCGCGAGCCGCAGACGACCACCCAAATGGATTTCTAGTAAAAGAAGAAGGAGATGAGATACCGTGGAAGAGGGGCTGACCACTGAGGGAGGGTACGGACAGAGGGTGAGGGGAAGAATCGCATCCGCCTGCGTTTACCGTCCGGTCGGCCTCGGGGTGTTCCATTACTTTGGCTGACGGTGCGGAGTCAAACGCAGCGAAAGGTGCGTTGATGGCGGAGAAAATGCGCCGATTAATGAAGATGAATCGCCAGAAGCAGAAGCAGAAGCTGAAGCAGAAGCAGAAACACACTCAATTGAAGCTGAAGCTGCCAAAGCCGAAGCAGAAGCCGTTGCGAAAGCTGAAGCAACTGAAACAGCTTTTTTTATAGCGGTTGGAACTTATAATGAAACAACAGCTGAAGCAGAAGCAGTAGGTGAGAAAGAAAGTATATAAGTACAGGGAGCGAGGGAGGGAGGGAGGGAGGGAGGAGGGAGGATTCATTCGTAAAAGATTGCGATTGTACAATGTACATGTATACTCTTATTTTGTTGCCAATAAGAAATTGCAATGTAAAATGATACTGCCTTGTGATTTTGGTATGCTATAGTCTAGATAAAATAGGGACACAACATCATCTGGACTGAAACCAGGGAGAGCCAGGATGATAACAGTGATGGTGGTGGTTGTGGTGGTGGTGGTGGTGGCGGTGGCGGCGATGACGATGACGACGACGATGATCATGATCATGATGATCATGATGATCATGATGATCATGATGATCATGCATGATGACGATCATGATGATCATGCATGATGACGATCATGATGATGGTGATGATGGTGACGACGACGACGACGACGACGATGACGATATATGATGATGATGGCCTCATATGCAACACATTCACAGGCACGAGTCGATTTTTAAAATAATTTTTATCGAGGAATTTATTCGAATAGATCTACGTATAATATATATTCGCACAAGCGGCCAATGAACTGCAGCAGAACACGCCTTTTATAAATGACAAGACCTTTTTCTAAGCGTACACAATGCAAGCACAAGGCACCAGCAGCCGGCAGAAGATAATAGGCCTGCAGCCCATCAGACTGTGTGTGTGTGTGTGTGTGTGTGTGTGTGTGTGTGTGTGTGTGTGTGTGTGTGTGTGTGTGTGTGTGTGTGTGTGTGTGTGTGTGTGTGTGTGTGTGTGCACTACAATCGAGATCCATGTACACACAGACCCGATAGAAGATGGAAGGGCTGACGGCACATACACCGCACTGGCAATAGCTTTGTTTTGCAGACGTGCGGCTGAAAAATGGTCCACGCGCGCGAACGTTCTGCCCCGCTAACTGCCAGCCTCTGCAGGCCCGAACGAACGGCCGGGTGCGGGCTGGGCGGAGGAGAAGGAGGATGGTAAGATGGACGGATGAAAACGACGGTAGATGAGTTTCGGTCGTTTGAGGATAAAATTATGTTGTGGGCGTGTACACTGCAGTGTGGAGATGGCAGCGAGAGCATGTGCAACCAAGGTTCTTCCAATAGATCTTGATGTGCAACAGACGAAAGGCTGAAGTTTACTCCTAAGAGTACTCTGGCAGGTGAATACTTTTTATGTATACATAATACTCTGTATTTTGTCTGTATGGCACGCGGAATATAGGTCGGTCTACTTAGCTAGGCGTGTGATGTGTAAACACGGCAGAGACACAAACACATGTAGACATTGTAGGCCTAGATACAGCGTTGTGATACAGATGTGAACACAATTTAAATATTGAATGCACGCCTATACACACACACACACACATACACACACACACACACACATATATATTTATATATACATGTATATATATATATAGAGAGAGAGAGACAGACAGACAGACAGACAGACAGAGACAGACAGACAGAGATGAGTTCACCATCACTGTTAGCACAAAACAGGAATAATAAAAAGAGAGTAAAAAACTCAGTCACTTATACGGTGTGTGAGAAGAAAAAAAACACGAAAATGGAACGATATAATTTTTGTTCTGCAAAAGACATTTTCTGCATCGACATACATGTAGGCCTTTGGATAACTTTCACAACCCATGCATATTATAAAAGCCATGTATAATATAGGCCTATACATATATATATATATATATATATTTATAATTATATACATATATATATATATAATTTTATATATATAGGCTATAGGCCTATCTGATTTTTGTAGACTTGTTCTGTGTATTATAGTCTCGTTTTGTACCATTTGGAAGAGGCTGCTGTAGAAGTAATTATAGGCTAACGAAAGAACTAGGGCAAAGAGCTAATGTGCGACAGCGTGCTGATAGCATATATCGAACACAATCATGTAGGTCACATATTTCATTTTGAACGATACTTTCATTATAGGACCATTTCTTCATAGTGACAGGTCTATGCGGGATCCTTATTTTCATTTTGAAGGCCCACGTAAGGTCCCATATTCCCATATATATATGGAAAGTCATAATTTATGTAGCACCCATATGGATCCAATCAACTGTTTATATAGCCTACATGGGAATGCTTGCCATGCATGATGCAGAGGAAAAGATTAAGAGTGGAAGAGAGAGATATGGTTTTGACTTTTGATTGATGAATGTCATGTCCAACATGCGGACCTTTTCGCATATGATATAATACGCTTTATGGTCTCGAATCCTATAATAATGGCCTATAATAGGCCTACACCTGTCATCCGACACCGACGTCAAGCTGTTACGTTGTCGGCACGTACATCAATGCTTTATTTTTATTATATGCCTCAATATATCACTATATGATATATTGATGCATATGTATATTATAAAGCTATGTATATAATAAAGCATTGATGTACGTACACACACACACACACACACACACACACACATATATATATATATATACACTGTGTCCGGAAAAAAAGGGACCCATTTTTTAAATATGAAAATAAATAGTAAATATTCATCGATTTTTACAATTCAAAGACCGTTCTTATCCTAACATATTTCTCTAACAATTGTGAAAATATAAAAGTTCAAGTCGAAATAGTGACGTCATGATGACGTCATTTGCATGAAAATGCATTTAGCCGGCTATTCATGCATGGTTTCGGTTGGTATAGGCCTATTGGCTCTTGTTAAAACGGAAATCCATTTAATTGAACCAAGAGTGAAAATAAATGCAGCTTATTACAGGGATTGTCTGCTCCATATAAAATTGATGTCTGAATTCCGGGAATGTTCGGAACAATAGCCTACACATTTCAACAAAATGGTGCTTCAGCTCACTGAGTTCGTCAATATGTTGAACCGTTGACTAATGAGACTCGGATTTCATTCCTCTTAATCTTTGGCCGCTAAACGGTCGCCCGCTTAAATTCCTCTTATAATAAGATACGGAGACTGATGGAGGAGAAGGTATACAACACAAGGATAAGAGACATTGAAGAACTCCGTGAGCGAATTGTTAATGCCAGGGAGAATTTTGACAAGCTGGTTATCGATGCTGCTGTTGGCTATTAGCGCGACCGTTTTGAAGCTTACGTTGAGGCCAAAGGCGTGCACTTTGACCACAAATTGCAGTCTGACATAATTCAGATACAAAAATAAGATTAAAGATGCATTTAATATTGATAAATTAAATCATAAAATATTGAAATTTTGGATGGTTTTGCGCGTTTATCTCTTAAATTTGACTTTTTGTGCAAATGACGTGATTATGACGTCAACATTTGGACTGGAACTTTTATATTTTCACCAATGTTAGACAAATATGTCAGGATTAAAATGGTCCTTGAATTGTGAAAATCGATGAATATTTACTATTTATTTTTATATTTACAAAATGGGTCCCTTTTTTTCCGGACACAGTGTATATATATAATTTATATATATATATATACACGGTCCTATATGTATAATTGTATATTATATAAATTATATGTATTTATGTCTATGTCGTTAAAGTCGGATTAAGAGATTTATCAGACAGACATGAAGCAATTCGATTTTGTGTCGGATGAAGATCGAGAGAGAGAGATATATATATCTTTATATATCTTTATATATCTTTATATCTTTATATATATTTATATCTTTATATATCTTTATATATCTTTATATATCTTTATATATCTTTATATATCTTTATATATCTTTATATATCTTTATATATCTTTATATCTTTATATATCTTTATATATCTTTATATATCTTTATATATCTTTATATATCTTTATATCTTTATGCTGTCAACAGACTCACGTGTTCTCTGCAGTCAAAGCAGAAATGATAATATGAAGAACGTTGTATATGCTGTGTCTGAGACTAAATCCAGTGATATAGACACAATTATGATCTCGCACGTTAAAGCAAAACGTTACTCACGAATGATTTATGTACAGTAAGTGTTGTACACAGGTGCACGGAGTCAGTACAATTATGGCCCAACAACCAGAACCGAAGACCAATATCATGAACATCATCATCGTCGTCGTCGTCGTCGTCGTCGTCGTCGTCATCGTCATCGTCGTTGCTTAACACCTATAGCCCCCCCTCTTGCGCCGCTACTGGTTGATTGTTTGATTGATCGATCGATCGATCGATCGATCGATCGATCGATTGATTGATTGATTGATTGATTGATTGATTGATTGATTGATGCGAGAATCCTTTAGAGCTATAGAGAACACAGTTCGACCAGAAAGTCATCTAGAGGAAGAGGAAGAGGAAGAGGAAAAAGAAGAGGAAGAGGAAGAAGAACAAGACGAACAATAGCAACCAGAGTGAAATGAACAAGAAGAACAATAAGAACAATAAGAACAGGAACAAGGGGAGGAGGAGGAACAGGAGGAACAGGAAGAGAAAGAAATATGAGTGGAGAAGGAGGAGGAGAAGTATAAGAGAAGGTGAAACCCTATAGGGATGGAGGGAAGCGAAGGAGAAAATGAAGACAGCAGAAATGAGGAGAAGAACAATAATGGATGGAAGGTCAATACGGAGAAATAAGAAGGGATGGAGAAGGGAGAAGGAGTATGCGGGGGAGGGCAAGAAGAAAACTAGAGCAGAGATCTTTGATCCGGGCGTAGATAGGCGGGGCAAAAGGAAATTCGAGAAAGGAGGAGGACGAGGAGGAGGAAGAAGAGGAAGAAGAGAAGGAGGAGGAGGAAAAGAAGAAGGAGAAGAAAAAGGAGAAGAAGAGGAGAAGGAGAAAGAGGAGGAAGAGGAGAAGGAGGAGGGGAAGAGGAGAAGGAGGAAGAGGAAGAGGAGAAGAAGTAGGATGGGAAGAGGAGAAGTATAAGTTTGGCGCAGGAAGGTAACTGGAGAAACATGGGAAGAGGAAGGATGATGGTAAAAGCGAGCAATATGTATGATCTGCTATAGATAGGAATTTACGTGCACCTATACTACTACGGTATATTGTAGAATTGTAGACGAAGCTATCTTTCGCTGTGTGCTTTTAGTAAAGTGATATCTGTTTACATAATAGAAATCTTTGTACATTATATGTGTGCATGCATATATGTATATCTATTTATATACGTAATTATTTACATAGGTACACGTTTATTATACAGTTTATATATATGTAATTATATATGTGTTTGTGTATATGTATGTATAAAATATAAGTGATTATGTATATACATGTATATATAAATATATATGCTCTGTCCACACTTCTTTCTGGTAGTCTCTCTTCTGCTTTGTCTCTTCTCAAAACCTGTTTCTTCTCGCGGGGCCTTGCGCACTGGGAGCGCCTCTGAACGGTTCACCCTACTAGAGGCGCTTTATAAATGTTTAAATACAATACAATACAATACAATAAATAATATATAGCCTACATAATTAGATGTGTATATGCATATGTGTGATGCATAGGCCCTATGTATATAAATATATACATTGAGTTTATATATGTATATATATATTATGGTAGGTTCAACTGCTGAGTCTGTGTATCAAGTGCTGTCGGACTATATTTGCTCTGCGTATACGACGACGACGACGACGACGACGACGACGACAACGACAACGACAACGAAAGCAATTAGTCTTTGTCGTCTGTCTTCTGTCTTCTACAGCAATTGTCTACAGCAATTGTCTACAGCAGCAGCAGCAGCAGCAGCAGCAGCAGCAGCAGCAGCAGCAGCAGCAGCTGAGCTGCAGCGGATGTAAACACAGACCAATCCGATTTCTTTCGTCTGCAGATCAGATCAGCCAATCAGATCATCGGATCGACTGATGACGTGTCATTCGGTATATCATGTAGCGCTATATACGTGGCGTACCATGTGTGGCGTACCATGTTCTTGTATTATAAGGAACCGTACCATGTTCTTGTATTATAGACCGTGCCATGTTCTTCTATTATATAAGGGACCGTACCATGTTCTTGTGTTATATAATGAACCGTACCATGTTCTTGTATTATAGACCGCATACCATGTTCTTGTATTTATATAAGGGACCGTACCATGTTCTTGCAATATATAAGGAACCGTACCATGTTCTTGTGTTATAGACCGTACCATGCTCTTGTATTATATAAGGGACCATACCATATTCTTGTATTATATAAATGATCGTGCCATGTTCTTGTCTATTATACGAGAACATGGTATGGTCTCTTATATATAACACAGGAACATGGTACGTTGTCATGTTCTTGTATTATATAAGGGACCTACCATGTTCTTGTATAATATATAGACTGTACCATGTTCTTGTATTATTATAGACCGTACCATGTTCTTGTGTCATATAGTGGACCGTGCATAAATTACGTCGTGCATCTAGGGGGAGGGGTCTTATTACTTACAAGATATCAGATGAATTCTATGCTGAAGCGTAACGAAGAGTAGGCCTAGGTGGGGGTAATACGGGGTGTGATAAAATCGACCTAAATTGTGTGAGGACATTTTATTGCCGGTGTCATGAAAAGGATTATCCCCCTGAAAGCTATCCGGGGGGATGAATTAATCTATCCCCCCGGATGGAATTAACCGGTCTAGACTATCCGGGGGGATAAACCATTCTAACCCATTTTTTGAAAAATGCGTATAATTAAAAAAATTGTACTTTAATCAAAATTTAAAGTCACTCTAATTGTTTTAAGTGACCTAAGCAATGCTCAGAGAAAGGCAACTCGAAATTATTTAGTGTCTCCGAGTGTTTTTAAGTGTTTTAAATGTTTTAAGTGCTATAAAACCAAAGCAAAACAAATTATCTAGTAGGAATAAACATACCTGTTAGTGTCATTGTTCAAAACAAAGCAGATGAAAATTAATTTGCAAAAATAAATGCACGCGGAAGTGTTATTTTTGACTTTTCCTCATTTGGGGGATACTATTAATATGGGGGATACTCTATTTCGTGACACCGGCCCTAATGCGTATTTCCATTTGCCCTACGGAAATGCATAATTACAATGTATATCGGCATATTCCACACGGCTGTCCTCATCGGTACAACTAGACTATCATTTTTTATATGTGCGCGTACTTGTGTGCATGTGTGTGTGTGTGTGCGCGCGCGTACATTGTGTATGCCTGTATGTATGTAAGTTTGAAGGCTAATAACTGCTACATCAGTATGAGAATTGTGGAAAAATAACTGGGGGGTTGGCCTATGATAAACTTGAAATTGGGGTATGAAAAACATCCTTTAACATGGGGCTCTAAAATGACTGGGGGGGTTGAACCCCCCCAACCCCCCGGCAATTCTCATTCTGTGCTACATAACCTACATGATTGCATAGGTCTATATTTGTTTAGTGCTGAATGTGCTGAGAATAATGGGTAGGCCTAATGCTTTGACAATAATAATATTGATGTCAGAGTTGAACTAATATTATGAGTTTGAAGTTATCCCGTGTATGCGCGCGCATGTGTGTGTGTGTACGTACAGCGTACGTGTGTGTGCGCGCGCATGTGCGTGTGTGTGCGTGCCTGTGTGTGGACTGTAACTTACATCTAACAACTGTTATGCCATAAATTAAACGTTAAACCTTTGCAGTGTCTGTAATTAGACACCGGTTCGATGATAGACACTTTAATTGGAGTCCACGCCCAGTGCAAAACACCTACTTTTGCCACTGCGAGCCACTCATCAGGGTCAAAGATGGTGGTAAGACAATCCACACAGTTGAAGCGAAAATAGTTCCAGATTTATTCGCGTGGCTGATGATGGATCATTTATTTTCACTTGATTTTTCTCCTATTCAAGTACTGAATATACAATGTATGCATCCGCGTGGGCAGCGCCGTTTTGCATCCCGTTTTTGACTATAAGAAAGGATAGAGCTGTTGCCGGTCAAACTGTGGTCTCGATTCAGAACAGATTCTCACTTCAGTTCTGGTGGCAGGAGGTAGGCCTATAATAGTTGCAATGGATACAGGAAAATGCAGGAATTTATACAGTTATACCACATATATTATATTGTAATATAATATACACTGTGTCCGGAAAAAAGCGAACCATTTTGTATATATGAAAATAAATAGTAAATATTAATCGATTTTCACAATTCAAAGACCGTTCTTATCCTAACATATTTCTCTAACAATTGTGAAAATATAAAAGTTCCAGTCACAATAATGACGTCATAATGACGTCATTTGCACAAAAAGTCAAATTTAAGAAATAATTGCGCAAAATTATCCAAAATTTCAATATTTTATGATGTCATTTATCAATAATAAATGTTAGCTAGATTAATGTAGCTTAATATGCTTTTTAGTTTTGAATGTTAGACTAGGCTCGTAATGTGTGCTCAAAGTGTCCGCCTTCGGCCTCAACGCAAGCTTCAAGACGCTCGCGCCAATGGCAAATAGCAGCATCGATAACCAGCTGATCAAAATCGTCCTAGGCGTTGACGATTCGCTCACGGAGTTCTTCAATGTCTCTTATCCTTGTCTTGTACACCTTCTCCTGCATCAGTCCCCAAATCTTATAATCAACGGGATTTAAGTCCGGGCTGTTTGGAGGCCAAAGATTAGGAGGGATGAAATCTGGTGTCTCCTTAGCCAACAGTTCAACAGTTTGACGAGCTCGGTGAGCTGGAGCGCCATCTTGCTGGAATGTGTAATAATCCGAATATTGTCGGATATCAGGAAGCAGTTTTTTCAGAAAGGTAATAAGCTCCATTTATGAATATTTACTATTTATTTTCATATTTACAAAATGGTTCGCTTTTTTTCCGGACACAGTGTATGTGGTTATACAGACATCATCTGTAGTTGCAGGAAGATGATGTTGTTGTTGCTAATGATGATGACGACGATGACGACGATGATCTTGATGTTTGTTTCTGGTTTCTGCTGTTCCACCTCTGGCTGTAGACTGAGATTCGTTCTGTTTTCGAACGAGACTATTATAATTTGTTTTTTATGATCTAAGGGGTGTGTCTAAATTTGTTATTGGCGGAGACCTATCTGTTTTGTAACAGAATCGACATTAGTTTCGAATTGCATGGTTCGGATCTTGCCGTTCATTCTCCCCGTGGTCTATGTCTCTATAGCAGTTCGCAGTAAGTTGTTAAGAGTCTTGAACGCTGGCTGGCTTTCGCTCAGAATAATACTATTTATACGATGCAGAAAAGGTGGCCAGATTGCCAGGTTATCTAAGATTTCCTTCAACATAACGGATTACTTTGCACCCAGCGACTCCATGCAGTTATAATATGATTCGATGTATTCGTTGACCTTTAACTCGTAAGTTCTTTTTCTTGCTGAAAAGAATGCTGTCGGAGATTTTTTGTTTTGACGAAGTGTACTTAGTGGCATGGCTTGAATTCATCAGATAGTGAAACTATGCAGAGGATTTGAATTATACGCAAATGTTCGATGTTAGCCAGACGGAGGCGTTTTTGGAGACCGCATGCGTGGACGTTCGAGCCTTGTAGGCTTATACTGGCCCTGATTTGGCCTTAATTTGGCTTTGTTTGGCTTTGTTTTGTCATCGACTTGGCCTTTTTTGGTCTTATTTTGTCCTTGATTTGGCCTTGACTTGACCATGTTTTAGTCTCGTCTTTTGTTCTTGATTTGACCTTGACTTAGCCTTGTTTCAGTCTTATTTTGGCCTTATTTCTGCCTTCGCATTGTGTCAGCAGCTGCAGTAGAATATTGACTAAATCGAATAAAATAGGAACAGGTATGCCTATTTTTCCTATCCTTTCCCGAAAGCGGGAACAGCGTCGGATCATTTTTTGCACGGATCATATCTGGTACAACACCACCGCCATACTTGGGCGTATAGGCCTACTCCTTGCGCTGAAATTAAGGCGGTTGAATGAGATGGAAAGGGATAGAGAATGGTCAAGGTTCTTCCAATACACAGGTTGGCCCGCTGGCTTAGGCAGCGGGCTCATTAACTCGGGGCGGGGTGTTTCTGACGTCGCATGCCTAGTCGATCTGACTCATGTATAACCTGCCTGCAGTTCATTCAGTCTACACACACATTCAGTGTAGGCCTACAATGTAGGTGATGCATTCACCATAAATAAATTGAGATGCCTAGTAACTGTGCAATCGCCAGTTGTAAAAATACGTACGAGTCTAGGAAAACGCTTTGTAGCCAAAAAAATGAAAAAGTCACTCATTAGGACACAATAGTTAAATTGTCACTTTAGGCCTACAATTGAAGATTGACGGTCTGCACTTTAAATAATTTGATAGAACTGATTTAGTGGCATAGGCCTACTATGATGCAACTTTGTAACTTGCTTTATTTGCTTGATATTCATATAATTATAGCAGGGACTTTGAGGATAGATATTGTATTATTGTACAGACAACAATACTGTAGGTTTACGAGACCCTCTGCATACTAACCTTATACTGCATTTAAATTATAAAGTTTCATTGCCCTGTTTGTTCTTTCGTATCAACTTGTAAATGCTGTGACATAAAGACCTAACTGAAACTGTCACTCAGGTGTAGGCTTAAACTTAAGACTTGTTAGTGCCATTCGATTAATCATTTATGAGGCTAGGATTTGTTAGTGTCTAAAATTGGGGAACGGACATTATCCCCCCTGGACTTTATCCCCCCGGACATGATCCCCCCGGACATTATCCCCCCGGACACTATCCCCCCGGTTTTTTGTAGGACATTATCCCCCCGGACATTATCCCCCTTCATGTCCAAATCAGGGTAAGCGTCGTGAGGGTCGGTTAGGGTCAGGTTAGCGTCGTGAGGGTCGGGATAAGCGTCGTGAGGGTCGGTTAGGGTCAGTTTAAGCGTCGTGAGGGTCGGTTAGGGTTAGTGTTAGGGTTAGTGTCGTCATTAGATGAATGAACGAATTGGAATCGTATACAGTCAGTAGGCCCACAAAGGTTTGTTAACGTGATTTGAACTTCGTAGACTTATTAGCGTCAATCATTTTTTGGGAATAGACGGGGGGGGAGAATGTCCTACTTCGGGGGGGGGGGGATAATGTCCGGGGGGGGATAATGTCCGGGGGGATAGTGTCCGGGGGATAATGTCCCGGGGGGATAATGTCCTACAACCTCTAAAATTATATTTACAATGAACGATAGGCCTAGGTGTGGGAAACTTCGGACTGCTAAATTAATGTAGGCTGATTAGATATTGGATCCGGAGTTTAATGGCGGCTTAATTATGACACTAAAAGACGTATTTGGCATACGACAGCAGATTTACATTCCTATTGATGTTACTAAATGTACGCTATAAAGGTTCTTCGAATACACTTGGTAAGCTATAGTTTCAACAGACATGTCAGATGCCAGCAGCGCTGGTCGACTAGGCATGCGACGTCACGGCGCCGCCCTCCGATTCACGCATATTCATAACCCCCTCAGCGGCGCGACCTGTGTGTCTATAGATCTTGGAGAATGGTTAATAGAGTTTTTAAAGCGTGTAGATTGTAGAAGAATGTTGGTTCCATGCATACAGCGCACATGGTTTGTCATCAAGGTCCTTGCAGGAGGCGGAGTAAATCGGAGCTTAATATACAAGGACAGATGCCTGCACACTGCACATGCAGGGGGTTGGGTGTGAACCGTGTCTCCCATTGCTTTATAATATACTCGCAGATGTTTGCTTGCAGCTGTGGGTCCGTAGGACATGAATTAGAATCAGGCTGAGTAGGCTGTATATATTTGAACATTGGAAAATGAAGGACTCGATTAGCTTATAAGATTGGGCGGTGCAAAGTGCGCTATAGAGGAAGGGAGGGAGGGACGGAGAGAGGGATGGAGGGACGGACGGAGGGAGGGACGGAGGGAGGGACGGAGGGACGGACGGAGGGAGGGACGGAGGGAGGGACGAAGGGAGGGACGGAGGGAGGCAGGATGGGCAGAGGTTCTGAAGGGGCGGAGACGTACTCATGGGTTATAATGGTGCATTGGTGTCTTTCCCGTCTTTACTGAATTAGCTTAATTGGCAACCGTCTGCTGAACACTTCAGACGTTGACAGTAGTGGATACAAGCAAGGAGGTCTGGCTGAAGTGGAAACACATTTCATTCTCATTATCAACACCGTCTTCTCCATTCTCCACCTGTTCCACCCTCTGCTAGTTCTCCTCCTTCTTCTTCTTCATCTTCCCCCTCCTTCTCCCCCTTCTCTTGCTCCTGCTTTTTCTCCTTCTCCTTCTCCTCCTCCTCCTCCTCTTACTACTCCTCCTCCTCCTCCTCCTACATATGCACACACACACACACACACACCTACACACACACACACACACACACACACACACACGCACGCACACACACGTGTTTACTAATATGCATGTATTACACTGAACGTATTTTTCTTTAACATGAAAAATGTGATGTATTAATATAGGCCTATTTATGTGTTCACTGTTTATTAATATAGGTGTGCAATGTTGGGCATGTCATAATGTGCATGATTGTAGGCCTATCTGTGCGCAACATGATGCAATCATCGGTATAGGTCCTATAAATCTTAATTATCCTAATAAGGCTTTTAAGCTGTGTACAGATAAATGGCAAGTGTTGAGCTCAGCAATCGCTTGGGGCGCCACGTGTATATATATTTAGATATATAATATATATATATATATAATATATATAATATATACACGCATGCAGTGATGCGCCATAAAATTAATACGGGCGAGTTTTCACATTCACAAATAATCGCCTTTTCCAACATGAATAGCGCTACATAATTGAACTGATCGTATTCAACGGCACGCCATGATTGGCTGCGGCCTTTTTCTCTGCGCGGCGCGCTGCAGTAGCGCAGGTCTTGGCCGTGGTGGTACGCCCCTCTCTCCCCTCCGCCAGAGTTAGGCTACAGGTTACAGGTGCGCTGCTGCAGGAATTGTTTCTATCTTCATGCAATGGTTTCGTTGCAAGGAGAGACCCGTAGTCAGCTACGGCGTCGGTGGCCTGTGCTTCGGACGGCTGGAAGAGTGTGGTGGATATATATGTTGTAGGAGAGTCGTCTGTATTATAGTGTAGGCCTCGGTTGGTCTGTCGGTCGGTTGGAGGGAAGTATTGGCCTCAGCTGCAACCGGTAACAATCACGAGTGCCGCTTTGAATGCGTTCGTAACGATTTCAGGTGAGATCTTTGGCTGCTGAGTGACCTTGTATAACAGTATAATTATTTATCCACGTTATAGTTCTGTGTTGGTCTAGCTCCGCCCACTGGTTGTTGTACCAGGGCTTTTTCTAACGTGCAGTTGTACACAAAATGTGCAGTTCTAAATGGATTTGTGCAGTTGTAGAAGCACTTCTGTACAGTTAAAACTAGGAGAAAAAGGTATTGTCCTCCGATTGTAAGTAGGCCTAATTTACCATGGAGGAAGGGAAGGAAAAGAAGGAGTTGTACAGTTCTAAAAATTTCTTTAAAACAACCCTGGGTTGTACTCTGCCAGTGCCAGTCCCAAGCCTGATAAATTAGATAAAGGAGGAGGGCGACACTAACCATCATTTATATGGCGGTGTCGTTAAACAGTAACAAGCTCTGTTGGTGTTGGACCTGCTGTCATATTATGAAGGAAGCTGACCTATTATACGGGACTCGTTACCAGCCCACATGAGAACCGTCACAGCCTACCCCAGGGCTTCGAAAGCAATCAGTAGTCCACACTGCATGGAACCGCCAGTAGCCCATATAATTATGGGAGCCATCATTTACCCCTATAGGGGAACGGTCGGGTTGGTTAGGATCAAGAGATATTTTAACTTGAGTGTCTGTGTGTGTGTGTGTGTGTGTGCGTGTGTGTGTGCGTGTGTGCGTCCGTGCGTTTGAACTCCTGGAATGGCTGGAAGAATGTCTGAGATATGGTGGTGTGGGTTCACCTCAAACAACAAGCTGCATGTGCGAATAGTTGCACGCGATTGCATTCACGGTCCGGTTCTTAACAAGATGAAATGGGGGTTGGCGTAGGTTGGGGAGGGTGACTGGACAGAACGCATGTGGGGGGGGGGGGGAGACGACAGATGGGTTCGTACCAGCGCTTCCGAACGGTTCACCCAGGGTGAGAATTGCCGGGGGCTGGGGGGTTTCAGCCCCCCAGTTTTTCTTAGAGCCCCATGTTAAAGTATGTTTTTCATACTCCAATTCCATGCTTATCATAGGCCAACCCCAGTTATTTTTCCACAATTCTCCCACTGGGTTCACCCGATTATGTTTTAATACATTGCCAAGAAATAACGCTCACACATTTAGTAACAGCAATGTCAGGTCGTCCTCGTTGATGAGTCAATCCAGGTGCGCATTGTCATGTGCGCAGGTACGCTATATACGCACAGATTGGACAATTAAATGAGGCACCTGTACAGGTAAACACTCACGACCCCGACCCCCCCCCCCACGCGATGGCATGGACAGGAGCCGCGACAGAGAGGTGGGGTGAGCTGATCAGCGCAGTGGGGGCTTCATGGAAGAGCCCTGTGGACTTCAACCGTCTTTTTATGTTGGCGAAACCTAGCGACAGGTTCTGGAACTGCTGACCTATATAAGACTATAATAATTACTGTGCGATTATCATGACAGTAACGAATTTATGTCTGTCACTATTACCATTTAAAATAATTCTAATATTTTTTATTTCTTGCGTTTGCTATTATAGCACCACTTCAAGCTCGATACTCTGAGGCGCTCCCCGAATATAGGCCTAGCCTACATACAGCGTGAACACTACATCGGAGTTTCACGCCGAGGCGCACGAGCAATTGCGAATGAAGGACTTGCTCAAGGACCCGACGCGGCTACTTGAGGTGGATTTGAACCTGGAACCATCCGGTTTGAAAGCACTGAACCACCACTACACCACCGCGTCCAACAATCAATATATAACCATTACCATTATACAACAAATTATATTCTGTCGTTAATGGCAAGTGCAATAATTATGTATACAGGCTACAATTGGCTTCATGCAGGTAGTGTCCATCATAAAATTATTGCCAGCTGGCACTGGATCTAGACCATATATAAATGAGAACAAAACAAAGCTTAGACACGTTCGATTGACATTGTGACAACTGATGAGTGTTGGACATGAGAAATGATTGATGATAATGGATGTCATCAGGGCTGTACTGCATGGTAAAAAATTGAGGTGAATACACGCTGTATACGCTCGAAAATTTTTCCGCTGAATTTTTTGATGACCTTTTTTAGTCATCGAATGATTTGGCCTCCCATACTATAGAGCGTGTCGTATACGGGATAACAGTAACATTCGCTAATTCCAGCATTGTTTCAATTGTATTTGTTACGTGAGCGCAATTTTGGCTGTTTTTACACTTCTTTTATCTGCATGTACTCTTGGTGAGGTAAGTAGGCCTACACGCTGTATGCCCGTAACCATCCTTTCGGAACTAACTCCAAGCCACAGACATCACCACTTAAGCTGATTCCGTTTTTATTTAATTGACGCACCATTTATGTACTGCATGGTATTATGTGTCCCAGCCGATACTGAACGTCCGAGGCTCTATACAGCCAGTCAGGGTGAGAATTGCTGGGGGTTGTGGATTTCATCCCCTAGCCTTTCTTAGGACGCCACTTGAAGTAAAGTCCTCATTGCACGCCCCAAGTCTACATGAATCAATGTCTGACTTCCAGTTATTTTTTAAAAGTTATTTTTGCTGCAAACGCTAAGTAGGCCATAGGCTAAAAATACTTATTTTTTCTAATATTCTCATACTGGTGCCCGTCCCAAGCGTGGATGAAGGGGGAGGGCGACACGAATGAAGTTTTTGTCACCCATGCAGTATCGTTAAACTCAGACAACTATATTATGGTGTAACCGGTGCAATGGCAGTGAGAATGGAGAGCGGTCTGGTCTGGTCTGGTCTGGTTTTGTCTGATCTGGTCTGGTTTGGTCTGGTTTGGTCTGGTCTCTGATCTGGTCTGGTTTCATCTGGTCCTGGTCTGGTTTGGTCTAGTCTGGTCTGGTCTGGTCTGGTTTGGTCTGGTCTGGTTTGATCTGATCTGGTCTGGTCTGGTCTGGCCTGGCCTGGCCTGGCCTGGTTTGGTCTGGTTTGGTCTGGTTTGGTCTGGTTTGGTCTGGTCTCTGATCTGGTCTGGTTTCATCTGGTCCTGGTCCTGGTCTGGTCTGGCCTCTGATCTGGTCTGGTCTAGTCTGGTCTGGTCTGGTTTGGTCTGGTCTGGCCTGGTCTGGTTTGGTCTGATCTGGTCTGGTTTGGTCTGGTATGGTCTGGTGTGGTCTGGTTTGGTTTGGTCTGGTCTGGTTTGGTCTGCCATGGTCTGGTCTGGTTTGATCTGGTCTGTCTGTTTGTCTGAAATCACATGCATGTCATCGGTGTTGAACGTTTCGTTTGTTGGGCCGGTGCTATTTCCGGCTCATCCAACGGATTTATGTTGAGCCAGTATAAATAGATATTCTGTTGACAGAAGGAAATGATCTTCCGTTGATGATTTGGACGACGATGATTGGTTGACACGAGTTCTGAGAAGAATTAGGAAAGAATATTGATCGATGACTGATTAGAAGTTTATCATCTTCTGTCTAGATCTGCAGCAGAGGTTGGCATGCAGGTGGATGGGTAGATAGATGGATGGGTGAGTATGATTTGGTGGGTGGGGGCTGGATGGATGAGTTGGGTAGATAGATGGGTGGGTGGGTATGATTTGGTGGGTGGGGGCTGGATGGATGAGTTGGGTAGATAGATGGGTGGGTGGGTATGATTTGGTGGGTGGGAGTTGGATGGATGAGTTGGGTAGATAGATGGGTGGGTGTGGTGGTTGAATGGGTAAGTGGTTGTGGGTAGGTGGGTGTTTGTGGGTTGGATAGGGTGTGGGTTCGTGGGTGTGTTAGGGTGGGTGGGCATGGGTTGGTTAGATAGATGGATGCGATGTGTGGCTTGGTTTGGTGGATGGATATTTGGATTGATAGATGGATGAGGATGTAGGTGGATGGATGGGTGGATGGATGTAATATAGTGTAATTTGAAACTTATGTAGCGCAGCAAACAGTGGTGACCATTCAGTAGCGCTTCCAGCGCGAGTATACCCCAAGAGAAGACATATGTTTTAAAGTAAAAACAGAGATATATGAACAGATCTAGAATAATTGGAAACACGAAACGAGGGGAGGGCATTCGAGAGGGCACGCCCAATGGTGACATATGATCTAGTTTTGGTCAAAGTGGTCCTTGATGGCGGGACAAAGAGATAATTGGAGGGATGGGTAGGTGGGTGGATTGGTGGGTGGGTGTGTGGATGGGTGGGTGGATGGGTAGGTTGGTGCATGGGTGGATGGGTGGGGTTTTAGGATTGGGTGGATGGTGGATTTTTTTGGATGGATGTATGGACGTAGAATCGTAGATGAAAAGAGTGCCGTTGTATTTCACATTCTGTTGCATGGCATTGTATTACGTTCTTTCATCTGAGCCTATTCGTAAGTGCGCCTTTATTGGCCTGAACACATGCAGTTCTAGACAATGCCTCTTTGTACTAAAGCCCGACAGACAGACACAGAAAGATAGACAGACAGACAGACAGACAGACAGACACAGACAGACAGACAGACAGACAGACACAGAAAGATAGACAGACAGACACAGAAAGATACATGTAGATAGACAGAAAGACAAAGATAAATAGACACATAGACATATAGACACATAGACACACAGACAGACAGACAAACAGAGACACATACAGAGACAGACAGAGACAGACAGAGGCAGACACAAAGGTGCAGAGTTTTGGCAGAGAAGGAGAGTGCGAGGATATAATTTATGAGAGAGAATTACATGTATAATAGAACCGTTTGTTGATATGGAAAATGCGCTATCTAATTTTATGCATGTACAATATTCTCGGTACCTACACATAAAACTGTTAAACAGGGGCGGACTGGCCCGCCGGGAACAAGGGAAATTTCCCGGTGGGCCCCTGTCCAATTAAACTCTGCTGGCGATGCTGTAGACCAGGAGCACGTTGCAATTCAACAACTTGCTTGTATCGTGTTTCACTCGTTTACAGGAAATGATGAACACACAGAATATGCGTGTGTCTGTGTATGCGTGTGTGTATGCGTGTGCTTGTGTGTATGTGTGTGTATGTGTGTGTGCGCGTATGTGTGTAGGTGTGTGTAACTGTATGCGTATGTGTGTAGGTGTGTATGTACAAGTGAGTACATGTGGATTATTCTTCATGCACAATTGTTTATAAGTGTACATGCATGTATTTATCCCAGCCGGAAGGACAAGAAAAGGAGTATGTATTTGTATATGCGTGTAAACTGGGCATGTGAGTGTGTAAATTTGTATGTGTCTGTGTCTGTGAGTATATCATATTGTATGTATGTTTTGTTGTGTATAAGTGTATGTGTAAGTGTATGTATTACAAGTGTAATCTAATGTGAGTGTATATGTGTGTCTGTGTGCACATACATGTATTTGTAAGTGTGTTTGGGTATATATGTGTGTAGATGTGTGAGTTAAGTTTGTGTGTGCGCTTGTATGTATGCGTATAAGTTTGTGCGTGCGTGTGTGTGTGTGCGTGTGTGTGTGTGTGTGCGTTCAGGGTTTCGAGGTGTCAGTGTATATATCTAAAGTCTGAGGATAATAATTGTATCGACGGATGACGTCATCTCTTTCCATCGCTGTTGCCGCCGCTGCTGTTGGTGCTGCTGTTGCTCTGCATGACTTGATAATCTCTTAGCAATAAACTCTCGTCACAATTCGTATAGTACCTGTAGTGCCACGCCGTGCCAGTCCAAAGCCCGCGAAGAGGAGGAGGGGTCGGGTGACGTCAATGACCGCCGTGCATGGTGTTCATAGTGGGTCATTAAACATCGCGTAACTGCTTAAGAACAATCGTCGTCGTCAGCGTTTCTTTGTCAGAATCTTAATCTCGACAATTCTCGTTTTCATCATTGTTTTCATTTGTTGCATGTACGTGCCATGGAGGGAGGGATGGAGGCTACATGCAATTCATCCAATGCCATTGCTCCTTTGATCGCACACACACACACGCACACTCACTCACATACGCTCACGCGCGCGTACACACAAGCACACACCAACATACACACGCACACACAGACACGCACACCTATATGCGGATACACACAATATGTGCGTGCGCACACACACGATCATACACGCCGACATAAACAGACACACACACAAACACACACACACACACACACACGCATACGCATATGTATGAGACTAGGGGTGAGCGCCTGTTTTGCTTGTGGGCACTTCCATATGGAATGACCTCCCACCTGAACTACGTTATTTACTTGCTGTCTCACAGGTGGCAGTGTTTTCCATGTGTACTTAAAGTTATTTTGAACTGGTTGCGCTACTGAGTAGATTCCTTCAAAGGCGGTATATGAATGCCTTGAATGAATGCCTTGAATGAATGAATGAACGAACGAACGAATGAATGAATGATTGAATGAACGATTGAATGAATGAATGAATGAGTGATGTATGATTGAATGATTGAATGAACGAATGAATGAATGATTGAACGAATGAATGATTGAATGAACGAATAGACGAATGAATGATTGAATGAATGAATGAACGAACGAACGAACGAATATATTAATTTTATGTATTATAAGATTTGCTCCTTAAGCGCCTTCGTGAGATTCTTGTTAAGGCGCTATATAAATGATCATATAGATACATACATTTATCGTTTATGCATGACAGACCAGAGTCAGAATTGAGTGGGAGAGATGCGCGAATATTTATCTAGAAATGACATAATCGGAGTCTGAAGGACGGAGGGTGGGAGTGTGGGGGGCAGGGGTTGTTCCGGAAATTGTTGAAGATGACCGATAAGTGAAAGGGGTGAAATTGCTTCCCTTCTTCGGAAGTCTCAATCTTTCTCCACCTTCTTCTGTTCCTCCTCTTTCTCCTTCTCTTCTTCCTCTTCCTCCACATCCTCCTCCTCCTCCTCCTCCTCCTCCTCCTCCTTCTCCTCCTTATCTTCGTCTTTTTTCTCTTCCTCTTTGTTTCTTTAATTTTCCTCCTCCTCCTCTTCCTCTTTTCATTCCTCTAGCTCCTCTTTATATCTCTCCTACGCCTCCTCATCCTATTCCTTCTCTTATTTAGCTCCTCATCCTCTTTCTTCTCTTCCCTGTCCTCTAACTCTTCTCCATCTCTCTCCTCCTACGCCTCCCCCATCCTCTTCTCTTCCTCCTCTTCTCCTCCAGCTCCTCATTCTCTATCCGCCTGATTGCTGTCCGAATCCTTCATACATATTTAGAATCGAAACATGCGGCATCTTAATAAAGCGACCAACACAATGTTCATATCCGTTTTGAGAGCAAGCATGACATCCCTAAGCCAGCATTGCTGCATGTCTTGAAGGCTAAATCGCATAAGATTTTTGAAGTTTGAAAGTAATCATATCTATATTGAAAAGAATAAAATTGCCTTAAACCATAATTATTGTCCTTGGGGCAAAATAAATAAATTATTATACAAGTCCAGCTTTAGAATTAATAAACTACCTTCTTATGTGTATGGTTTTTTTCAAAGATATATCATAGGCTTAATATATTGCTTCAAGGTTTATTATTTTCAATTTTGTCACTGACGATGGCCGATATTGTCCATTCGGTTTTGTTTTTACATTTTTATGATAATAAAAGTATTTCTATTTTCTGCTGTATATAATATAGAAGCTTTTGTTTGCTGGTTGTATACATGTCGTAAAATCGAACGCACTGAATCTGCGAAGTCATTTTCCAAAGCAAACATAATTATTATGCCTACACAATTACATGTATACACTGCAGTGGATACACACGCAGAGCAAGCACAGGACATCATACACGCAGCCAGACAAACGAGCATGGGCATGCAGACACATGTAGACAGACAAGCGAACATAGGCATACGGACACGCAGACAGACAAGCAAACATGCATGCATGGGCATACAGAGTATATTACAGACACATATAAAGTAAACAGACAAGCGAGATGAGCATACAGACATAATTATATAGACAGACAAGCGAGCATGCATGGGCATACATACACGCAGACAGACAAGCGAACATAGGCATACAAACATGCAAACACACAAGCGAACATAGGCATACAAACGTGCAAACACACAAGCGAACATGGGCATACAGACACACGCACACACACAAGCGAACATAGGCATACATACACGCAGGCAGACAAGCAAACATAGGCATACATACACATATAGACAGACAAGCAAACATAGGCATACATACACATATAGACAGACAAGCGAACATAGGCATACAAACATGCAAACACACAAGCGAACATAGGCATACAAACATGCAAACACACAAGCGAACATGGGCATACAGACACACGCACACACACAAGCGAACATAGGCATACATACACGCAGGCAGACAAGCAAACATAGACATACAGACACGTGTAGACATACAAGCGAGCATGGGCATACAGACACAAGCGAACATGGGCATACACATATGCGCAAACTTGTATAAAATCGAACAAACGTAGCAGTCCTCTACGTCGTTCGTCCAACGCGAACCAAACAATCCGAGACATTTGAATTGAATTTGACGATCGATCCGAATATTAACAGCAGACGATGACAACCTTTGTTTGAGACTTACCTGCAACTGCATGCCAGGTGCGCTCTCTTCCGTCCGGACAAACTAATCATTTTCTATACTACTACGTCTCGCAGTTCGTCCTCTTCGATCTGATCATCGACTTAATCTCTTTGTGTCTTGAGTATAAGGTCTTCTCAGCAGGACTTCGTGTTTCGCAATTATTGTATATACGGACCTTTCTTTTCGAAGCGCTGAGCAATTGCGAGTGAAGAACTTGCCCAAGGTCCCTACGCGGCGACTTGAGGTCATGGGCGGAGTTTGGTTTCCGTTCTTGGGAGGGCTAATCCCGAGTCTGGGCCTTATTGGGAGGGCTAACCCAGAAAAGGAGACCATTTTCAAGGTAAAAAAGTTGAATTTGAGCCTTCTTGGAGGGGCTTAGCCCCCCCCTAGCCCCTGATAAACTCCGCCCATGCTTGAGGTGGATTCGGACCTGCAACCCTCCGGCTGCAAGGCGACGAACATACCCATTACACCGCCGCGCCCCACAATGCACAATGTTGATAGCCAAAAAGTAGTATAGTTAAAAATAGGTGTCAATTTTCCGGGGAGAGCAAGTGCCCCCTCTTGCTCCCATGTGCGGGCGCCCATGCATGCTTGGCACAGCAGCACGGAAGTATACTAAAGCACAGACTTCTAGATTATTTAGCATCTAAAGATTTAGGAGCCCTTGACTAAAGATATATTTTTGGGAGGTGGGTATACACACGCTGTATAGCCATGCACGTATAGGCCTTCCCTTATCGACAGCAGCCATTAGTCTGGCGGTTACCTGCTTCAAGACGTTTTTTATATTTCTTTGGTTTTCCCTTGCCTGCCGAGAGCATCTCTGAACAGTGTATTCTTTAAGAGGAGCTTTGCGAATACAGATACAGTAAAATTTCTAATCGAATTCGTCTGTCTTTTGACGTGAGGAGGGAGGGGCCTGGTAGAGTAATGGATAACACGCTGGAGTAGAGAGCGAGAGGTAACGAGTTCGAGCTCCCGTTGGGCGGACATGCTTTGTACTTCGTAGGCTGCTATTAGCGCTGTGTATTGCAGGCTGTCTGTTCAGTTAGTAGTTAAGTTTGATGCTAATTAAAATTACTGCATAACTTGTAGGGTACATGTAAATAGCAGTGCGTTTGCAGGCGCTCAATTAAAGAAAGAAAATGTTATTAGTTCAGAACTTCAGATCCAAGTAGCATATAGTTTATTGAACTGCAGGAAGTGATGAGACATTGGTGCTTAGCTGCTGTGAAGACAAGTTTTTGAACTGTTTCGGTCAAAATTCCTGAACTTGTGAAATGATAACTTTCCTTTCCAATTAACGACCTGGTCTTTGTCGGAAAGCTTTGGCCGCATTTCTTGCGCCGCATAGCTTACGTCTGCTCTCTCTTTGAAGATCGTTACAGTATATTTACAAACGTTCTGCAGCTTCGTGTTTGCTTTGAGCATGCGCCTGGCAGCGTGTTGCGTATGCGTGAAAAGGGGTTGTTTATACTAATTGTGTATACTAGTTGTGTATACTAGGTGTGTATACTAGGTGTGTATACTAGTTGTGTATACTAGTTGTGTATATATAGTTGTGTATAATAGGTGTGTATATACTAGGTGTGTATACTAGTTGTGTATACTATAGTCGGTCATTACAGCATGATACTATAGGCCTATAGGTTGCTTGGCACAATGAGCGAAAACTTGATGCAAGGCCTTGTGCGTGTGTATGTGTGTGTGTGCGTATGCGTGTGTGTGTGCGTGTGTGTGTGTGTGTGTGCGTTTGCGTGTGTGTGTGCGCGTGTGTGTGTGCGTGTGTGTGTGTGTGAGTGTATGTGTGCTGTATGTACGTGTGTGAGTACACAAGCCTCTCTGTATAAAGGCAGCCGCAGAAAGCGAGAAAGCGAGCTAGCTAGCGACTCCGTTGTACAACATTTTTGGCACCGCCACGTAAGCAGAAAAACGCAGCAAATGCAATGCATGGTCCGCCCTTGAGCTCTGAGGCTGTAGAGATTAAGAGGCCTGAAGTGGCGAGGCTTACAGCTGCGCCAGATAGGCCTCAGGGTACTGTAGGCATAGGTATATGGCGTGGAGGCATAAAATAATATCGTTGGATAAAGCACAAACATCTCCTGTGGGTGTTTAATATGCGAGGTT
>OX243828.1:10898208-10960708 GCA_945859605.1 Lumbricus rubellus
GTAGCCTATTGCTCCCTACATTTCACAGTAATGATTGTACGCTAAGCTATCCCAATGCAATTGTTAACCGCAATTAATCACTTTGTGTACTTTTATGATATTTCTGGGATCAATAAACAAGTTCAAGTTCAAGAAATAATTATGTAAATGATTTCGGTGTTTGAACATGCGGTATAGGTCAAATCAGTGGGTCTATGAGAATTGTGGAAAAACAACTGGGGGGGGGGTGTAAGCAGGTTTGAAGAGGGTGGGAACGGCGTTCCCACTGCTCTCGAAATTCTTTGCTTGCGTTCCCGCTGCTTTCCTGCACGCCGTGAATGGAACACTTGAAACAGTCATGCATTCCGATAAAACTTTGGCATTCCCACTGCATGCTCACCCAGACCACTTTAACCATTGGGGTAAGACATTGATTTATGTTGGTTTGTGGTGTGCATGAGGATTTTTTATGGCGTCCTAAGAAAGAAGGGGGTTCAACCCCAGCTTCCCCACAATTCTCGCCCTGGGTCAAATCTTAACCGTTTACACCGAGTTTATTCAACCCATTCGAGAGTTTGGCGTTGTGAGAGCAGCCTTGAAAAGTAGGATCGTGCAGCTCTGCTGGCAGTGAATTTAATTTTAATAGACTACATGAAGACCTGAACAAATTAAGCTGAAGTAATTCCTTGCCTCTGATTCACCCGCCAGGATATCTTTAGATTTGCTCAATCACCTGGCAGCTTAATCCGCTCTCAGCTTAATCCACTGGCTGCTTAATCCGCTCTCAGCTTAATCCACTGGCTGCTTAATCCACTTTCAGCCTAATCCACTGGCTGCTTAATCCACTTTCAGCCTAATCCACTCTCCGCTACTGGCTGCTTAATCCACTGGCTGCTTAATCTTCCAACTTTTCTGTCTGTTGAAATAAGCGGCGTTGTTTATTCTAAGACTTGATGGGCTTTGATCGGCCTGCAATAAATCCAGCCATGTTGCATGTGAAGTTACAGATGTATAGGCTATACAATAGTATACATGTTATTCAAGTCGGTTCAGTACTCAGTAGCTAAGGCCTAGCCTATCGGTGATTTTTGAGAATATCATAATACTTCTTGGATGTGGTGTCTACAATTATGGTTGCAAGGACACCATCTGCGTTTCGTAATATCTCATAATCATCATTATCATTTTATTCAGTGCATTTAATCATGCAAAAGTTCTAAAATTAATATGTCTTGCTCGCCGTTAAATTCAAGAAAAGGTTGGCATTGATTTTACTCGCTTACGGCAGAATGTCGAATACGAAACATAGGGACATCCTACTTAAATGTCGCATGCACCGACAGTTCAAACCGACATATGTTTTCAACCACAAAACATTATTAATTTATGATCTTCGCAATTGAATAGTCTACATGGTGCATGCAGACCCCTATATATAATAACAATAAAACGGTAATAATTCTGATGCCTTAGGGATCGCATACCCGCATCCAAAGTGATTTTAAATTCACTGAGAAACACTTCTGTGTATTTGTAAATTGTAAGGCTGAGTTATTTGTATGCATGATATGCATAGTTGGCTTATAAATAATACATTTCTAAACGCGTTAAGTATACGCATCTGCTGGCGCAGATAATAAACTCTGCGCGACATACGTGCGCGTATACTCTGCGTTCTGACGACACACGGTGCTTAAGTGCGGGCAAGTGTTAGAGTCGATTAAAACCGCACCGTGTCCGGTAAGATTCGGTGCTCCGATGCGAAGTTTCGTCTGGACAGTATCTATGCTCTGGTGCACTGGTGAATCCAGAGAAACAGTTACCAATCTGAGTGTAGGATCATCTGTAGGGTGACCTGACCAAGGTGCATGGTCTCTTATATAATTTTTTGCCACCGTTCTGATACCATTAAAATTTGACCAATATGATATAATTATGAGGCTATATCCGAAAGTGGGGCCTCGGTGGTATAAGGTATGTATACGGTGCCTTCAAGCCGGAAGGTTGCGGGTTCGAATTCACCTCAAACCGCTGCGTAGGGACCCTGAGCGAGTCTTTCACTCACAATTGCTCAGCGCTTCGACGTGAAATTCCCGATTCAGTGTCCGCGCTGTAGTATAGGGAGCGCCTTTGAGTAGAATCCTGAAGGGGCGCTAGAACAAGTGCTCATACATATACATTTATATTTATTGCATTTATTTACCGTGCTCTCTCTCTCTCTCTCTCTATCTCTATCTCTATCTCTCGGAGTCGGGGTCGGGGTCGGGGTCGAGAGAGGAGAGAGGAGAGAGGAGAGAGGAGTGAGGAGTGAGGAGAGAGGAGTGAGGAGTGAGGAGAGAGGAGTGAGGAGAGAGGAGAGAGGAGAGAGGAGTGAGGAGTGAGGAGTGAGGAGAGAGGAGTGAGGAGTGAGGAGAGAGGAGTGAGGAGTGAGGAGAGAGGAGAGAGAAGAGAGAAGAGAGAAGAGAGGAGAGAGGGGAGAGGGGAGAGGGGAGAGGGGAGAGAGGATGGAGGAGTGAGGAGAGAGGAGAGAGGACGAGGAGGACGAGGAGGACGAGGAGCATATATTGGACGCAGTCGTCCTATGCATGTAGTTTGTCATTATACCTGTTCTGCGTTTGTTCTTGTCCTCATTTCAATGCCACGCGCTCCCCCGTTTGCGGACGGCATGCGGGACCATAATATTCGACGATCCCCTTTTGTAATATTCTCCAGTTGAAAAGTTCTGCATATTAATATAAAATGCATCGTGCTTGCATTATTTTCTCTTTGCGTCAATGCATGCACACACGCGCGCAACGCCGCGCATTATATCTATAGGCATACATACACGCACGCACATGCACACATTATGTGCGTGTGTATATGTGTGTGTGTCTGCGTGTGTGTGTGTGCTTGCGTGCGTGCGTGTGAGTGCGCCCAAAAGTGTGTGTGTGTGTGTGTGTGTGTGTGTGTGTGTGTGTGTGTGTGTGTGTGTGTGTGTGTGTGTGTGTGTGTGTGTGTGTGTGAGTACGCATTACATACCTTCCGAAGGCGCGTCTATGTACCCACAGCAACGGTCCGAGGCACTAGCCGCAAAGTGAAGGCGTATGAGGACGCTCTCGGATTGCGAGCCCATTATGAATTATTTGCAAAATTATAACATACAATTTTAACAAAATAAACATACTGGAAGATAGCTAACAATAATATCTTCTATATTTATTAATATTTTTGAAATTCGAATCGGTGAAGTATTTTAAAATCGCGATTTTGTCAAGCTCTCGGTTTGTCGTGGGCGGAGCTTAACTTTTCGCAATCCGAGAGCTAAGAAACACGTTTCCACCAGATTCACACACGTATGTACTTTTGCCTGATTTTGGAGTGTGTTTCTTCAAATGGGCTAGTTTTGGGCTAGGTTTCGTAGATCTGCGCCTAAGAAGAACGAATACACTAGCGACTGTGTTAAGCATGGCGAAAGGGAAGAGATAGACTATTATTTTGTTTATATTTTTAAAATCTTTTCAAGTTGTGCGATACTTAGATCGGGGTTGAAGCGTAAGGCAAGTTATTCAAGCATTTGTATCATAGCGTTAATAGTAGGAAACACTAATAGTAGGCATAATCGAAGGTTGGTCTATAATACGCAATCGAAAGCGCGTACCCCTGCTCACCACGGTTCATGTCCCTCTACACTGTATTTTTGCAGTGCTATGTAAATAGTTAACCACTCTACCACATTTGCATGATCTTCAAAGTGCTCGGTAAGTTTTAAGGAAACTCCATATTTTATTAGTGCTATATAAATTGCCCATCTCAATGTATGTTGTCTATAATTTGACAATACATAATGCCTTTTGTCTATAAATTTCCTATAACAATGCCTTTTGAGGATGACCAGGTTTTCCCAAAGCTTTCTACTTTGTTTACAGTTTTCCATTGTTCTTTCCAGCAGGCAAAGTCGCATGGTGATACCCCTGCATCCAGACGCAGCGCTGTCCAGACAGAACCGTGGTGGACACCCGTCACAGTGACTAATTAACAGGCTCAAGGTACGCATTTACAATGCAATACAAGATAATATAATGCAATACAAAACATTACCATACGATAAAACACAATGTGCAAGCATGGTTATTTCTGTCCGAGCAGTGCCTGGGTCAAACCATTATCTCATTATGTACTGTAATTTACAGTTGAAGGATTCCCTTGTAGGAATTATCGTTTTCTCTCGCTGTAAACAAAGAATATTGGCACTCACAAATTGGCTAACCGTTACAATAATTATGTTAATTACTTGATTTTCATATTCAGTCCAACTGGACATTGATCATTTCAACCAATCTCTGCAACTATATTTGAACTAAAATAGTTGAGAGTCCAATTGCCTTTTGTTGTTTATAAATTAGTCAGGACGGATAAATTAAAATATCAGGTAATATTATATCTTCATACAAGTATCATTACTGCAGATGATGTTGATGAACTCCAGATCGTTGATGTTGATGGGACCCAGAGTCCACAAGTACTTATTGTTATTATTATTATTATTATTATTATTATTATTATTATTATTATTAATAATATTATTATTATTATTATTATTATAACTGGAATGTTAGGTTTAGGTTTCGGTTTAGTTTTAACAGATCAATTTCAGTTTGCTTAATTATTATTATGATTATATTATTATTATTATTCATATTCATATTCTTCTTCTTATTATTTTTATGAATTGTTGACCCGAGGTATACAGGATTATTATTACTATTATTATTATTATTATATTATTAGTTTAATTATTATTATCATTATCATTGTTTTTATTATTAGTTTAACATAGAATAACATAATTACAGGTATTTAGCCTACCAATTAATGTCCACTGTGATAAATGATATTATTATTTGAGATAGGAAGGAAGGCCGACATAAAAGGGATCAAAGGAGGATGGAGGGAGGGCATATTAATGATTGCTAGCTTTTGTTTTGTGAAGTACAAAGATGCAGGCTATAATAAATTTGTTGATTAAGAAATAACATGCAACAAGTTATGCATAATTAGCAGCAGTTGCTGAGAGTGAGCTGGGATTTTCATTGTTTGTTATGGTTCTGTTGACTGTGATAATGGAATTTATCATCAGGATAACGACAAAAGAACTAATATACACTATTGTCTTGTTCTTTTTATACAGTGCTGGCTGATGGTGGACTGACATTACCATGGGCCACTGCAACAGCAATTTCGATGAACAATAACTATGCGTTTGCTCGTTCTGGAGACTCGGCAACCACATTAAGAGCCATAGTCATCTTGAAAGGTTAGCCAAAGACTGTGATACCCAGAAACCTGAACTACTCAGGTCTTCGCAAGCACGTTGCAACAATTACACAGCTTCTGAATCTTCACGGACACGAATTAGACCTCTCGGCCTTGTTAATGGGCCACAATAGTCGTGTGCATCAGGATCAGACAACAACCAGACTGACAGGTCAATAATTGCAAGGTAGTATAAGATAATAATTGAGGACTCACAACTTGCAACATGTTACTGTTTACAAGTTCTGAGGCCCACGGCACATCTTAGATTTACATTTGTTGATCTGTGTGCTTACGTAAAATTTTACACTTTTCCATGTGCGATTAGCAAGCGCTGGTTCCTTGGCTTTTGCATTTAAGCAATCCAGTTGTCTAGGACACTTCAGTTTCTGTATGAAAGTAGATAACTGTCTGATAACTGCTTCTTTCTATTCTTGAGACCATATCTTGTATTCTCTGCTCCTATTCTCTATTTTCATGCCGTGAAATGTCTCGTTCTGTGAATGGGACTTAGGGTTACCTTGAGATGGCCTACTGCAGCATGTACTTTTCCTGCTAGCTTTTTGATTATATTTCCAGTTTCACTCCTTTTCATGTATTCTACAGGTCCATGGAGTAACTCATAAAATTAGTTTGCAGCTTGTCCATAGGAGGATCTTATTGTAATTGCAGTTAGAGCCTGATGAAAATTGACCTTTCAACATGGCTGTTTGCTGACTAGGTCAAAGCTTGTGTTTACAGTTTGCACAAATTCTATTAATAAATTCTATTCTAGTGTTGTTGTAGCAGAGTTCAGATGAGCAAGAGAAACAGTAGCACAACCTTAACTCTTAATCACTAAGAAAAATTAATTATTAAGAGTTAAGGTTGGGCTACAGAATCAATTATTAAATTCTATTATATTCTATTTATGTTGCTCGTCTGGACTCTGTTATGACAATACTTGAATAGAAGTTATGCTAACTGTAGACACAAGTTTTGACACAGGTACATCTTAGTCTTATATTTGTTGATCTGTGTGTTTTAGTAAAATTTTACACTTTTCTATGTCCGATCGGCAAGCGTTGGTTCCTTGGCTTTTCCATTTAAGCAATCTAGTTGTCTAGGGCACTTCAGTTTCTGTATGAAAGTAGACAACTGTCTGGTAACTGCTTCTTTCTCTTCTTTAGACCATATCTTGTATTCTCTGCTCCTGTTCCCTATTTTCTTGACATCAACTTTGTAGCCGTCAGCACTATATCGGCACAACCTACTTATCGCACTGTTTAATTAAAAATGCATAATCCATAAATTCAACCAGTTTGAAAATGTCAACTGCACTGGCACAAACTACTTGTTGCACTGTTTAGATATTCATTCATTAATCACTCATTGTTAGAATTTATATAGCGCCTATTCAAGACACTACTCAAGAAACTACTCAGAGACATACATCGAAGGGTTGTATAGTATCATCAATTATAATAATGAAGGACGAATCATGTACATCATTATAAATTCACAAGACTGTAA
Source organism: Lumbricus rubellus (assembly GCA_945859605.1). Classification (NCBI taxonomy): domain Eukaryota; kingdom Metazoa; phylum Annelida; class Clitellata; order Crassiclitellata; family Lumbricidae; genus Lumbricus; species Lumbricus rubellus. The sequence continues at coordinate 10,904,995 of OX243828.1, forward strand.
CTGATGATACTATACAATCCTTCGATATGTTTAAACAGGTTCAATTGATGAATTATGCATTTTTAAACAGTGTGATAAGTAGGTTGTGCCGATGCCGTTGACATTTTCAAACAGGTTGAATTGATGGATTATGCATTTTTAAACAGCGTGATAAGTAGGTTGTGCCGATGCCGTTGCCATTTTCAAACAGGTTGAATTGATGGATTATGCATTTTTAAACAGTGCCATAAGTAGGTTGTGCCGGTGCAGTTGACATTGTCAAACTGGTTGAATTGATGGATTATGCTTTTTTAAACAGTGCGATAAGTAGGTTGTGCCGATGCCGTTGACATTTTCAAACAGGTTGAATTGATGGATTATGCATTTTTAAACAGTGCTATAAGTAGGTTGTGCCGGTGCAGTTGACATTTTCAAACTGGTTGAATTGATGGGCCAGAAAATTTTAAACTGTTTCAGTTTATGGGCTATACATTTGTTAACTGTCTAAAAATTGAGTGACTATACAACTGGTTAAATTGAGTGTCCATACAACTGGTTGAATTGATGGACTATACATTTTAAGTGCTTAAATTGAGGACTATTATACAGCTGTGTAGATTAGTGCCTGTGAGAAGAGTAGTGATGCCAGTACGGTTGATATTTTAAGCAATGCCGAAATGGATTTTGTACTCATTTGCAAGCCAGTTAAACTATCTGATCCCGGGTATGTCTTGCACAATAAAGTGTGATGATCTGCTTATAACCTGAACATGTTTCAAAAATAGCACTATTCAATGGCAGATACAGTTGGCTTATATCTTGTTTCAGTTATGTTACCGTGGTGACCTGTGCATCGTATTAGAATTGATATCTATTAGGCCTCTGCTTGTGTCACAGCTTATGTTTAGTTTATGTTTGGCTGTATATTATGATTCTAATTTTTTTGCACAGTATCTTAACTTACATTGAAGCTTGGATATCTTTGCATGACTAGTTTTAGTGCCAGCATATTGCAAGTGTGATTATCTGCTTATAACCTAAACATGTTTCAAAAATAGCACTATTCAATGGCAGATACAGTTGGCTTATATCTTGGTTCAGTTATGTTACAGTGGTGACCTGTGCATCATATTAGAATTGATATCTATTAGGCCTCTGCTTGTGTCACAGCTTATGTTTGGTGTATGTTTGGCTGTATGTTATGATTCTAAATATTTTTGCACAGTATCTTAACTTACATTGAAGCTTGGATATCTTTGCATGACTAGTTTTAGTGCCAGCATATTGCTTCCAAGAAGCTCAGACTGCCCTAGGTAAATGGCTCTCCTGTCCCACTTTGATGTCCTTTGCATTCATTTAGGTGCTATGATTTTTTTTCTGCAATGTCAATTTCAATGTCACTGGAATAATAAATGAGTTATTGATTGCTAATTTAGTTTCTTGTTGGTCTGTAGATCCCTGAAGAGTTCTTTCTTAAAGTGGCGCTTAAGTGGTGTCAGATTACAATTACAAACATCACTCAGAAATCAGAATGTATTGTTCTGTAATATAATGTAATCAGCAATTTCTACAGCGCTGCTCACAGCCGTGGCCATTCAGAAGCGCTCCCAGTGCAATGAATTTTATTTGATTGCTAATATGAATGTTATTTAAAAATTTCAAGACCATTTGATTTAATGCATGTAATTCCAAAAATTATTTTTAATTGGTTCACACACACTCTTTTGTACTCGGAATGATGCTGTGTGTGTACAAGTCCAAGCTCTCAGACCGCATGCAAAGAATGCACACAGGAAAAACCTGCAGTATTGGTTCACACACACTATTTTGTACTCGGAATGATGCTGTGTGTGTACAAGTCCAAGCTCTCAGACCGCATGCAAAGAATGCACACAGGAAAAACCTGCAGTATTGGTTCACACACACTATTTTGTACTCGGAATGATGCTGTGTGTGTACAAGTCCAAGCTCTCAGACCGCATGCAAAGAATGCACACAGGAAAAACCTGCAGTATTGGTTCACACACACACTATTTTGTACTCGGAATGATGCTGTGTGTGTACAAGTCCAAGCTCTCAGACCGCATGCAAAGAATGCACACAGGAAAAACCTGCAGTATTGGTTCACACACACTCGCCAAAATAGATTTTGCACTCGGAATGATGCAGTGTGTACTTAGGCCAAGCTCTCAGACTGCATGCAAATAGTGTGCGAACACAGAAAACATACACACAGTCGCTAAATGGAAACAATTCTTCGACCCCAGATAGGCTAATTCTTTTTCCACCGTAGGCCTAATTAGGAATTTTAACAGATACAAATCAAAGGCAAAAAATATCTAGCAACACTCAAATTATTCGATAAATCTGCACAAACGGCGAATTGTTTAGCTTGAAGCCAAAGACTGTCTGGCTCTCGGGTCTTATTGAAGATTGGCCTAAAGTTTTGAAATATCATTGCCAATTTCACTTCGTTCTTGACAATTTAACGTGGATTAAACTTAGGACACGATTCTTCCAATTTGCAAACCCATCGAAGCTTGCATTTTGTTTTTTTTACTTAACAGAATGCAACCCAGAAAAACGTCGCTACATAAATGCCGTTCGTTTACTTCATGTTATCGTGCTTCGGCTAGCTGTTAAAAAATTCGCATAATTCAGGCAAACTATATTAATGCATAGCTTTTTAAATATTATTTTTCCTACATTTAATTTCAGAATTAAATTTATCTTCAATTAATATTTCGTTGAGGGCTTGGTTAACACACACATTTTTGCACTCGGAATGGTGCTGTGTGTGTACAAGTTCAAGCTCTCAGACCGCATGCAAAGAATTCACACGCAGACTCTACATTGCAATGGTAAATTTGCTGCTATGTCAATTTACGTCTCCTTCGAGAACTAAAAACACACACTCACACACCGTTACCAAGCGTGCTCCTTATTTCCTCGCCCGCCTCTTAATACAGAATCCGAGAGCGTCCTCGGATTCACGCTCTCGCTTATGATGCAACGTATGTCATTGGTTATAATTAGAAAAGCAAGAAGTGTATGCTTTCAAATCGGCGATTGTGATTGGCTACTCATCACTACGAACATTTTGATACATAGATCGACCTTCTAGCCCTACGGGATCCACGCGATCTCAGACTGCATGGGCACTATCAGGGCCTCGGATGTACATACGAGGCATGTATGTGTGTGTGTGTGTGTGTGTGTGTGTCAGTAGTGTAGTTCTAAAAAATGAAGTGGGGGAACGCTCTTTATAATAATATTATTAGTAGTAGTATTATTATTAATATTCCATTATCCCTGGGAAAAAGTGGGGGAACGGCGTTCCCCGCGTTCCCCCCCACTACACCACTGGTGTGTGTGTGTGTGTGTGTCCATGTATTGACGTATATATATGCAGAACACATGCCTATAGACCTTTTATATATGCGTAATTATGTGTACACATAATTATGATGTGTAAAACGCATGACGTGTATAATAATTACATATGAGGGAAATTTTGCATGTGCACCAGCTGGAGCTATATAATTGCCATGGTTGCCGAATGTTTGCCGAGTGTAACTGATCGAATGAGAGGATATAAAAATGATACATAGGAGATAAATGATACACACATGTACATGTAGGCCCTATACACACAGCAAGTTTTCAATGCACTCGCGATTTACACCGGCCAACGCATGCACTTTATATTATACACATAATATAGGCCTATGGTATACGCATGGCCTTTATGGTACATTGGTACGTCAGTGTGTACATAATTATGTTACCTGTATGTATATATATATAGGCCCTATATAGGCCTTTAGACATACATGTATATGGCTGCTTTTTTATGTAGGCTAGGCTACATTGAATGTTTGACTCGACGTGTTTGTTTTGTATCTATAGTTATTGACGTATACACAATACACTGCAATGCTGCCAATACTGCATACGTGCCTGGTCCAATATTAACCTCATTTACTTACTTATTTAATCGGATCGGCCGATTCTCCCTCTATGTATAGCCTAACCGCAATACAAGGACAATAATTTATACAGAATCCTTGAGCCTACTCGTAATCGTTAAATAAATGTTATAAATTGGGTTATGCTGGGGAAGATGCTAACTATGTCTAATATGTTACACTGGTTGCAAGCTAGCCTATATGCGTTGTCTGCACGGCAGTGCGGACGTCTTGGTGTTATAAACAGTTTTTACGTCTTAGATGTAGCCAATGTATAGGCATATTGTATACTTAGACATTGGAATGGATACAGTGTGGTTTGTTTATTATACAGGCAAGCAAGATTAAGGATTACATCAATTGCGGCATTCCTGAACAGCTAACGAGTCCTTAGGGAGTAACAGCCTGTCTGCTTACAAGTGCTGGCTATGTTTACACAAGAGCTACGTGCTGTTATACAGGCGTGTAGCCGATCCGCCCTCTATCAAGGCCGCGAGTGGGGAATGGGAACCCAATTTTGGCTGTAGGCCTAATTGCCTGTAAATATATAGCCTTGGTGAAGTTGGTGGAACTTAGCCTTTCAGGGTGTACGGAAATGAAAAACTATATTAGGTATCAAAGCACTACCATTGCTACCATGGGCGGAGTTTGGCTTCCGTTCTTGGGGAGGGGAGAGGGCTAAAAAAGTGTTGGGGCGGAGACTTGGTCCAGAACGAGCGGCACCGACAACATTTAGTTGATGACCCTTTTTTAGTCATCGGGTTGAAATCTCGTGAAAAATAAAACTTTTTTCCCGGACAAAAAATGTTGATGACCTTTTTTAGTCGTTCGTTGAAGTTTCGTTCCTGAAAAGAGCCATTTTCCCTGAAAACTTTTTTGAGTCTGGGCCTTCTTTGGGGGTGGGGCTAAGCCCGGAAAAAGATACAAAAGCTTAAAATTGGCCTTCTTGAGGGGGCTTAGCCCACTAGCCTCTGATAAAGTTCACCCACGATTTGCTGCTGATTTACTTTGACAACATACAATACTTTGTTTGATTTACTTTGTGAAGAAGCACAAATTTTTTTCGGTAATGAAAAAAACCGTTGTTGACCCGCTTTGTTCGTTTACTGTTATGAATAGAGCACTTACTTACTTACTTTGCTGATATGCTTCGTATAGGAATGACGTCGTACCGATCGTCATGGGAGGCCGTCAAGCAGACTATCTGAAGGCAGCTCCGCCCAACTCTTACATTCACGTCGACGACTTCCGGTCTGTCGACGCGTTGGCCGAATATCTGTTGAAGTTGAACGGCTCCGACGATCTTTACAACGAATATTTTCGCTGGAAAGGAAGCGGGGAGTTCATAAACACGAAGTTCTGGTGTCGACTCTGTGCCTTATTACACGACGACCAAAGACCGAACATGTGGTACACGAATTTTCATAGGTGGTGGATGCACGAAGGGTCCTGCACGACGGAACGATGGGAGGACATGATGGTGCAACGCAGCACTTGATTGACCCCCTCTCACGATGGCGGTTCAAACTGGTTTAGAATTGTTTTGTTTTTAAAATTGAACTGTAGTTCGATCTGCAGAATGCCCTATGCAGCGGTACAGTCTGAGGAAAGAGGTCAAGCACAGTGCTTTTGCAGGGGACGTAGCCAGGGAAACATTTCTGGGGTTTCCAGTGGGGGGGGGGGGGGTAGTGGGGGTGGTCCAGTGGACGGACTTAGTTCTTAGTCCTTCCCGTGCAGCTGTCTGCACATCGGGTATACACGCATCTCCTCCGCTCGTCCCTGTCCATTGCCAGGCCTTGTCTCAGGTCATCTCCAAACAACCCCAGTTTCGCTACCAGTGGTTTGGTAGCAAAATACACGGAATTAATATTTATAGATTCTGATATTATTTATTGGGAATGGGGTGAATCCGTAAACACACAAACACATAGGCCTACCGTACGAGAGATATTACCATGCGATTGTTTTGAATGTTTTCTGTCAGTAGGCTAACTGCGATATCCAGCAATTTTATGCCCCCTTATTATAGCCTAGGCCATAGGCCCGACATCAATTTTTGGGTGTGATAATTTTTTGTCCTAGGGTTAGTTTAGCGCCCTTGTCGGTCATATCATTTGCACGCATTGACTGGAGCTTCACCCATATAGCGCTGAGGGGAACTTGCATCTTTGGGTAAAATGGAGTCCATTTTTTAATGAAGAGGTGCAGGCCGGCCATTTCAGGGTGAGAATTGCCGGCTAGTTTGGGGGTTCAAGTACAACCTCCGTAGTCTTTCTTAGGACATCACGTGTAGTAAATTCCTATTGTACACCCTACAACTCCACGTGTATGGTTTTACATCTCCTGCTGGGGATTGTAATATAGGCTACTTTGTTAAAGTAGGCATAGTTATAACCCACATCCCATACAATGTCATAGTCACAGGCTCACAGCAACCCTATTCGCAAGCATGAACAAATCACCTTTCAATGATCTGATCCGAGCCTTCGGTTGGTCTGTGTCCATTTACCGTCCGAGCCGACTTTCTTTGAATCTCTGTGTTTTGTTTTCTTTATTAAGGCTTAGCCTAGTCTATAGGGCCTAAGTAAGCCTTAATTGTACGCGTGCACCTCAGACGATTTGGGGGTCCATTTTTGTTTTGACCGTCAACTTTCTATAGTAGGCTAGCCTGTCGCACATCCCATCTGTCAAGTGGCCCCCTACAAATTTGGACATTGCGATTACGATCTATAGGGCCCTAGTTATAGTACCAATAGCTGACTGTTCACTGTTTATGTAGCGCTGGACGCAGTTTCAGTGCGGGTTGAGGTATTCGCAAGGCGCACACGCCTACTTCAAGGAGCTTCTTTTGGGCCAGCTATGCATAATTTTGAATTAGTATATTGATTCAGAATACAAAATGCATGGTTTAGATTTATATAGTGATGTAATTTAGCGAGAAATGTACGCAGCTTCTTGGTATACCAATTTCTTCTGACAAATAGGCCTATGCAAATCAGTTTCGTCGTATGATAATTAAATTTTCATTAATGTTTTATCGCGTTTTAAACGTCTGGTAGCCTAAGTTTTGTAAAAGACTGACAATGCAAAAGATGATTAAGTCTAAGATCACTAATTACAATATTGAATGTGAAGGGCATGTATTACACTTAACCTAATGGATTATGGATTCCTGGTTTTGTTTTCAATAATGAGGATAGGCCTATACCCGATATCGACATATCGACAGTAAACATTTAACCGCCAACCATAATGTACGAAAACTGGTTTCAGATTGTCTTGCTGCTTTATTCTGTTTGCTGTACGAATAGGCCTACAGTCCTATATACACGAATATTGTATTGTATTTAAGCATTCTATAATGTGAAGGACAATAGGCTACTTAATGTTAACCCTTTTCGTCTGGAGTTACGTTTGCCAATCGGATTACGACCTATAGTCGCTGGCTGTTGAATAAAACATACAACATCTGTACACCGATCTATACATGTAGGCCTGTAGACATGGGCTATGCATGTAGACATGGGTATACGGTAGGCTACATAATCATGCATATTATTTTCTTTGCAGCTCCGTTTACCGTTCATAGTCGTCTGGTTAGTTAACGGAAATGAGCAATTTATGTGAAACATGTGGTTTAGGCCACTGGTTACACTCTGCCATTGACAGTCCCAAATGCGGATAAAGGAGGAAGGCGTCGCTATAATTTCTGTTGTCACACATTGACTTTAAACTGCAACTAGAGGCCTACTATGCTTGCAGGAACTTTTGGTCTAAATTTAAACAAGGACTAACCTTAACGTAGCCTACTAGGCCTACCTGTTCTGTATATAGACCTATAATAGGCCTACTCAATCTGTCAGACTGTCAATCTTCTATTCTTCTCTGTAGTTAGATTCTGAAGCACGAAGTTCCAATCATAGTTGTTTGAACTCGTGACTATGTGTGTAGGCCTACTTCGGGCTTAACGACACTTTTTCATTTCGAAGATTATTAGTGTCGGAGGAAGACTGGAAGAGTAGGCCACAACCTCTCACTCCACGTTTATATTGCGACCGAGCCACCCGCAGTGACTATCGTGCTCCTGCTGTATTTGAACTTGGCTTGATGGTCGTGCTGCTTTAGGCCTTAATCTTAGAGTCTGCCTAGGATTATTTTTGCAGTTTCGCATCGGCCTATACGGTACGTAGGCTATTCTGACCATTATTGAATAGGCGTCGACGGCTGCTGTCTAAGCGGTTACGGTTCAACGGTTCTGTTCAGTGCGTTATACCTCGATTCTTGTAGGTATTTTATACCGTCCTACGTAGGCTATAAGCCCTATTCAAGCCTACACGTAGTCTGCAAGATCAATTGACACACATGTCGGGCCGCTGAGGGGTTCATGAATATGCGTGAATCAGAGTGGGGTGATGTGACGTCACGGGACACCTCGACCAACGCAGATGGCATCTGACAGATATGTTTGGGTAAACGGACATTGAAACTATAGGGATGGGTTCAATATTAACCCAGATATTCAAGGGACCTTGCAAAGTGTTAGTCTATCTAATAACATCGATAAGAATGTCTATCGTAATATGCCAAAGAAATTTAAGCTGGAGGACAACGGACTTTGTTGACATAAGTTGTCGCAAAATTCTAGATGCAATGTCTAATTACATTAGCAGACCAAAGCTCCTCATAGATTCGTACATTGTACATGTAAACATAATTCTGGATGTCAACGACAATAATAAGTCTTAAATGCAGCCTTGAATGACACTAACAAATCGTACCGTCAGAAATGATTAACTGAATGACACTAACAAGTCTTACATTTTTACATCTCAGTGAGATTGGCAGGTCGTTACTATAGCAGCATTATCAAGTCGAGACAGAAAGGGAAACAGGACAATGAAGCTTCAAGACTTAACTGCAGTAAAAGTAAAATTGCGCAGATCGCGGGACTCGTAACTTAGTGGCCTATCGGTGTCTCTGCAATTCTGCATGTCTATCATCACAGTCACTGCTATAAGCTTACGTGAATTGAACAAATGAAGCACGTTTAAAAAGTTGCATCACAATACTCCCCTAGATCTGTTCTATCACATTATTTAATGTGCAACTGCAAATCTTGATTGTAGGACATTTCCCCGGACATATTCCCCAGGACATATCCCCCAACATTTACCCCCCCCCCCCCCGAACGTTTCCTTCCATTTTGACTAGGACATTAACCCCCCGGACAATCCCCTCTCTGTACAATTGTACATATGCTTACGTACATACATACAAACATAAATATATACAATACATACTGCATACAGTACAAGCATACATACATACATACAGACGTGTATATATATATTATGTATGTGTAGGCAAGTATGTATGTATGTATGTATGCATGTGTGTATGTATGTATGTATGACTTTGTATGTATGTATGTATGTATGTATGTATGTATGTATGTATGTATGTATGTATGTATGTATGTATGTATGTATGTATGTATGTATGTATGTATGTATGTATGTATGTATGTATGTATGTATGTATGTATGTATGTATGTATGTATGTATGTATGTATGTATGTATGTATGTATGTATGTATGTATGTATGTATGTATGTATGTATGTATGCATGTATGCATGCATGCATGTATGTATGTATGACTTTGTATGTATGTATGTATGTATGTATGTATGCATGTATGCATGCATGCATGTATGTATGTATGATTTATTTCTTGTCAACGCATTCGCTACACAGAATGAACTGCATGCAGGCTGCATGAGTTTAATCGAGGTGTCCCGTGACGTCAGAAATACCCCACCCCGAGTTAATGAGCCGCTCGGTACAAGCCAGCGGGCCAACCTGTGTATTCTAAGAACCTTGGCCTATAGCTATACATGTAGGTCCTACACACGTAGGCTACACCGTCTGCAATCTCGTAGATTTGAATAGATTCGTAAGCTTATTTGCATTTTGCATAGTTGCATTCAGTGCATAAAAATACATGTAGGGCCTAGCCTACTCATGCGATAACAGAGAGAAACTTCGCCACTGTTTTCACTCTGCCAGTGCCAGTCATAAGCCTGGATAAAGGAGGAGGGGCGACAGTATGCCAAATCATGATCATCTATGAAATGGCAGTGTCGTTAAACAATAAACAGCAACATGCCGGATAACAGAGAATAATAATAATTAAGGTGATACCACCATACGATGCAAGTTGTAGTTCTAACAGCACTTGTTTTTGCACCAGTAGACCTACCGTGTAGGCTAACCTACAGTGGTTAAAGTGGTTTGGGTGAGCAGTGGGAACGCTAAATGTAACAGTGGGAACCCTGAAGTAGGATTTTATAGGTGTGTTTTAACGTGTGTTTCCAGGGTTCCATGTGGTGAGAAGTTGGAACGCAAGCCAAGAGTTTCAAGAGCAGTGGGAACGCCGTTCCCACACACTTTCAACCCTGACCGTATACCCCATTTATATCGAATTTGCAGATTGCAGAATGGTTCAGAACTTCAGAATGATCGTAAGAATGGCCAACGCAAAGCGGTACCTATACACTTCAGAAGACCGTTGGACTAGGCAGTAAAACATGGTCTTTGCTGTCGCACACAACCGGTACCCACACATCTGATGGATTTTACTTCGATTGTAGTACGCTGGTGACATAATTTACTGTCTGTCTGTCTGTCTGCCTGTCTGTCTGTCATCTAAGAATAGTCAAGAGTAAATATTAGGCCTAAAGTAGCCTAGGTCATGATGACCTGGTAATCGATTTCGTTTCGAGAGAGACTCAGAAAACTCGTATAAGCATATAGGCATAGGCCTACGCATTTAATATAGTTCAATAAAAGCGATCAACAGCTGCGAATGATATAATCCTTGATTTTTTGTATCATAGGCCTACAACCGGTAGGCTACCCGCACATCTGATCAATTTTACTTCGATTGTAGGCTAGTAGCCTACACTGGTGACATATTATAGCCTAGGCCTAATATGACACAATATTATTGCGTCAGTTTCACTGTTTCAAGGACTTATAGCCTAATCACTTTTGGGGAGGTGAAATCAGGCAGCGTAAGATTATGTAGCCTAAGCTTAGTAGGCTACCAAAAGTGGATACAGAAATTTGGAAGGGACTATACACTTAGCCTATTAACATTTGTTTTACATTAGGCCTACTTTTCATGTATACCCTATGTTACTATACTTTATTATTAGGCTACTTTGTGCGTTTGCAAATGGAGTTATAAAGGCTATAGACCTACTTACCTACCTACCTACCTGCCTACCTAACTACCTACCTACCTACCTACCTACCTACCTACCTACCTACCTACCTACCTACCTACCTACCTACCTACCTACCTACCTACCTACCTACCTACTTGCTTACTACCTACCTACCTACCTACCTACCTATTTACTTACGTACTTACTTGTTTGTGCAGAGGCGTCGTAAGCAGTGACCTGCCAACAAATCTGTTGAATTTTTAATGTCTTATTAAGCCTAGATAATAAAAGGAGGGCGACACTATTTAGCTCTGATATGGCAGTGTCTTTATTTAGCAACACGACTGTCGCATAGCAGGTGCCTAGCTATGCCTAGCCAGCGGTATTGTTCCAGAAACCGGTTTCTGATAAGGTTATCCTTGGACAATATTTTACAATCAAAAGGCTATGTAGCCTAATGCTGTTACAAACTGATTTATGATAACTATGACTCATAGGCCTGCTAGTAGTAACCTATAACATCCGTTGGGTGTCCTTGCTGGATCTTTCGATCACCTACACTTTATTAAGTTTCAACAAGGCAAAAACAAAATTTTACGGCAAACCAATCTTCCTCAGGGTTGCCAGGTCGTCGCGAAAAGCGCGAATTGGGCGACTTTTGAAATCGCTCGCGACTGAAAACTTCGTCCTCGCGACTCGCGCTTTTTTGGGCTACTTTTGAATTGCCTCGCGGTCGCAGCGGCGACTTTTTTGGGCGACTTTTGGGTTTTTTTCAGCGACTTTTGGGGTTTTTGAGCGAAAAAAGGGTATTTTCCATGAGATTTTGTTCAAAAGACTAAAAAAGAACGTAAAAAAATTTGACGACCTTTTTTTTTTAGTCGTCAGAAGAAATTTTTGCGACCGAAATAGAAAAGCTCGATGATCTCGCGATTTTCGCGACTTTTTTTCAAAATCTCGCGACAAAATATTTCCGAAATCGGTATACATGTACAATCAGGGGGCGAAAATTTCTTACTTATTTTTGCAGTGCCGTCAGCGTTGTCATTGCACGTCTTTATCGTGAGGGTCGGTTAGGGCTCAGGTTAGGCATCGTGAGGGTCGGTTAGGGTTAGTGTTAGGGTTAGATCAATAAAAAAAAAACTTGAAAACTTAGTTTAGCCATAGAAACTCTGGTGGATTGATGGCAAAAGACACTGTGTATTTTTCGCCCCCTGATAGTACATGATCGCCCCGAAATCTGGCAACCCTGATCTTCCTGGGTTTAGATAAACCGGATGTTATGATTGAGAGAGGGATATTTGAACCTCGTTTGGCTAATATGTAATTAGGTATTTCTTAATTTACAATTAATGTATTTATCTGATTAATAAAAAGTGCCTCTGAACGAGCTGCATCTCTTGACTTTGCTTCACAATAAACCGACGTGGAATTTGTCAGATGGGTGTGAAAGGCCTTTGGCGAATACTTGAACCGGTGAAGCAGCATAAGTCCCTGGCAGATCTTCGTGGTCAGATAATTGCCGTCGACTTGAGTATATGGATAGTCGAGGCCAAAAGCGTTCTTCCGCCATCAGTAACCAAGCCACATCTCAGGTTTGTTGAACATTTTCACTGTTTACCTGGTAATCTGGCGTCACAGCGAGCCATCTGAAAGGCCGTCATAAGTAAGTAAATAAACTGGTATCAGAGTGGCCCAATCATTCAAGCTTTTTATTGGTATAAATAAATTGAGGAATTGGCTAAGTTTCTGAGATGCGTGTGAAACGTTTGATAAACTGCATTTCACCAGACAAACTCTTGCAGATACATTGAAAACAACAACCTCTTTGTGGCAAAATAGCTTTTTAATTTATCATGCATCGTTACATTGTCTGCATGCTGTCTGTGCCCCTTCCTGTTATTGAAAGCTACGACGTTGCATTCATGCACTTGTAGAAAAATAACTGTGGTTCAGACGTTTATTAATGTGGAATTTGGGTTGTGCATTGAGAACTTTACCAGGTGTCCTAAGAATGATTGGGATGGGAGGGGGAATGGTGAATCCCCACAGCACCTGGCAATTCTCACCCTGTATCAATTAATAAAATGGTGATTGTGTATTTTAAGGAATCTCTTTTTCCGAGTGCTGCATCTGCTGCAGCTTGGGATCGTTCCAGTGATTGTGGTGGAAGGCGTTCCTCCAGATTTAAAGCAGGGTGTCATGAGGAAGCGACTGAAGCACCACGGCCGGAATGGACCTCCTGGAGAACTTCCAAGGAAGATTGGAAGAACACGGTTTCAGGCGGTTCACAGAGAGGTATGGCAATGCTCAACACACATTGAACACAGTTGAATCTCTTTAAATAGCGGGTTTAATTTTTTGCGTGCGTGATTGGTTTAGCATTGTAGTTTTCTTCTACAAGCCAAAATTTAGTAGGTAAGAGGTAGGCTTAGTTGGTACAAAATTAGTGCATTTCAGTGGCAGTGCTCATATTGGACGTCATTGTTTTGACCTCATAACATATAAAAGTCCAATTTTTCCGTGCATTGTCCTTGGTCGTATATGGTGTAGGCCTACTGACTAAGATTTGACGTAATTTGGGTATTGCTTGACATACAGAGGACGTTGCAGGTGCTATATAAATTATGTTTCATTATGCAATATTGTGCATGTAGACATGCTTTCATATGCTTTCTTTGAATACCTGTTATTAATATGAATATTTTTAAAATTTATTCCCATTGATGTTTTTACTACTGAAGCATTCATTTGGATGAATTCTTTATAATTATCGTATCACAAAACTTTTATGTTGAAATTATCTTATTGTATTTCTGTTGTGAATTATTTATTGTTCTGATATTTTTAGTGTTGTGAGATGCTGGAGATGCTTGGCGTTCCATTCATCCAGGCTGCTTCGGAGGCAGAGGCCATGTGTGCTTTTCTCAACAGACATCGCGTAGGTCTTGGCCTCTTCAACCGTAGTTTCAGTTTCTTAGCTTATGGAGTGGTGTGTGAAATCTTGTGAATACCCACATCATTCGCACAAAGGGATGAAATTTTTAAATTAGGCAGTTGTGAATAATTTGGTTAGTACCTGAAGCTTATGTCAGGTTTAGTTTAGTGTCGTAACCTAAGACGTTAACGTAGAGGGGTGATTCCATGTCAATTCAACCAACGTCATTGACATGACCGACTCAGATTTACATGAAATTTTACCCACGTGTTCAACCACATAAGACTTGTAAAAAACCAAAAGAAAATTTTTTTGGGTCAATTATATTCAGAGATATGGGTCGGCGAACTTTGACCCGACCCGGTCGACCTCGTACCTTTGAACCTCTATATCTCAGCTTGTATAACAGCTAGGAAGGTGATCTTGGTGTCATTTTTTAGCTCTTTTGATGAACTGTTTGGGTAGATTAATCATGACTGTTTAAATGTTCAAAATCAAGACCATATTCCACAATGAAGCACTTTAACCTTGACCTTGACCAAACGGTTTTTTTTTTAAATCTGAAAAAATTCACAATTATAGATCAATGTGTTTTGAACATCCTCAGAAAAAATCAGAATGGGATCTATAATGGCTTATTTGTTATGATTATTTTATCAATCATACGTGTGCAAAATTCAATTAATCCATGTTCGGTAATTGTGAAACCCAATGTTCAGCTGGTTTGCTACTTGTGTCTTATAACCATGTTTCTTTTGTACTTGTCAGTTTCATTCCCCTTGTTTTTGAATATATTCAAGACAATAGTTAGTAAGCTATACAGAATATTTTTTCTATAACAATAAAGCTAAAAATAGATTTGGAAATGTAAGTGAACATTTAAATTACAACATTGCAATGGTTGTAGTGACGACATTTACCAATAAAATTCGCCTACGATAAATTTTGCAGCAAATAGACCATTATAGATCCCATTCTGATTGTTTCTGAGGATGTTCAAATATGAGAACTGAGTGCATATCTATACAGAAAAGAAATGATTCATTGCTGCTTCCAAAATATCTCGATTTCGCCGATCTGAAAGGCTATGTTACAGCAGAGTACGATGGGAAGTGGTGGTTGGCATGCATCCTCAGGACATTTGTTGAAACAGGTGAGAACTGATTTTCTACTCATTACCTTTAACAACTTAGCAAAGTTTCATGGTGTCAAAGCATCCATGGGTAAATAGACTATAATTTTTTTTAAATTTTACAAAAAGCATTGTTAATGCTGATTAAAAACTTGCTATTTTTATTTGTAACAGAAAACATTTGCTCTCTTGTTGCAATCTTTTAACATGCATTTTATATGCTCTGGACAATTGTGCATACAGTTTAAAGAGCATAAACATTCATGTTGATTTTACTTAAAGGTGAAGTAGAGGTCAGCTTTCTTCATCCGCACGGCCCTGCCAAGTCTTTCCGATATCCAGCAGTTCCAGACATCCTCATCATGAACATCAAGGACATCCTTACTGCAGTCAGTCCAAGTACATCAACTGGGAGGACTTACACATTAACAGGAGATGGAAGCTCTGCGGCAATTTCTGCACTAATCACTAGAGTGAACTATAGACACAAGTAGCAAACCAGCTGAACATTGGGTTTCACAATTACCGAACATGGATTAATTGAATTTTGCACACGTATGATTGATAAAATAATCATAACAAATAAGCCATTATAGATCCCATTCTGATTTTTTCTGAGGATGTTCAAAACACATTGATCTATAATTGTGAATTTTTTCAGATTTAAAAAAAAAAACGTTTGGTCAAGGTCAAGGTTAAAGTGCTTCATTGTGAAATATGGTCTTGATTTTGAACATTTAAACAGTCATGATTAATCTACCCAAACAGTTCATCAAAAGAGCTAAAAAATGACACCAAGATCACCTTCCTAGCTGTTATACAAGCTGAGATATAGAGGTTCAAAGGTACGAGGTCGACCGGGTCGGGTCAAAGTTCGCCAACCCATATCTCTGAATATAATTGACCCAAAAAAATTTTCTTTTGGTTTTTTACAAGTCTTATGTGGTTGAACACGTGGGTAAAATTTCAAGTAAATCTGAGTCGGTCATGTCAATTTTGGTTCCAAATTTTGTTGAATTGACACGGAATCACCCACAGTAGATGAGAAAGTTGAGAGAGTGTTGTGAGTGGTAGGTGTAATGCGGGCTGGTTAGGGCAGCTAGTTGAGACATATTGCAAATAATTAAAGTTTGCAGTGGAAGGAAAAAGATTACATATTGCATACCATATATTTAAAAAATGTTTTCACAAAGTGTGTCAAACTTTGAAATACGGTGTTCTTTTGAGTCGGGTTAATGCAGCTGCATGGAATATTCAGAGGCAGTAAGTAACTAATTATTTTCTTTTATTACTCCACTTGCAAACGTACAATTTGGCATAAAATTTAGAGAAGTGATGTAAGTCTTTTGAGCACGTGGAAGTTTGTACAGAGACAAAGTAATCAGACAGCATACAGGTAATTAAAAGAATCACCACTGTTTAATGTTTGTGTTATGATTGTAATTGTAATCGAACATTTATATAGCGCCATCAACAATCTAACATTACAATGATACGATATGTTGTCATTGTTGTGCCATTAATGTGATGCCACTGCTTTTAAGTTATGTTAGACTGATGGATTGTTGAACTGTGTTACGTTAGATTGTTGATGGTTGCATAACGAATGATGGTGATGCGTTTCTCTACGGTGCAAGGACTGTATATCGCAACTTCACGATGAATGCTAAAGTAAGTTGTCAGCCTTTCGTGTATCATATATCTGGAGCAATTTTTCACTGTACTTAGTTCATTCTGTTCCAACTTCCAAGTGCATTATGTGATAAAAAATGGGTACAAGGTACTAAGGTAGACACTTGGTGTCTTTAATGTATTGCTGGTAGGGTTTCATGTCTCCTTAGACATAAATAGACTCGCCGCTCAGCTTGTGATAATTCATTTTGGGGTTCATTTCAATTACTGTAGCAATTGTTTGATGTCTTATGGACACGATAGTGGTGTGGTAGTAGGCCCAGTTTATAACAGATTTTTTAGGGTTGATATGCCTGTGAAGGTTAACATTTTGCCTGATTAGGAATGTGCTACTACTGGGTGCTTAAGACTTGAGTGGTTAGCATGTTAAATTGGGCAATCCAGAGGTGATAAACTTTGTGAAAGAAGGATATTTGCTTGACAAGTTTATCCAGTCATTTATGAGTTGTGTGTGGAATTCATTTTACATCGAGAAGGTCTTCGGTAAATGTTTTTACATTACATTACAACGTTACGTAAACTTGCGATTGACTTGATTGCATTATATTACAACGTTACGGTTGCGATTGACTTGATTGCATTATATTACAACGTTACGGTTGCGATTGACTTGATTGCGTTACATTACAATGTTACGGTTGCAATTGACTTGATTGCATTACGTTACAGTTTTACGCTTGCAAGTGACTTGATTGTATTACATTACAATGTTACGGTTGCGATTGACTTGATTGCATTACATTACAATGTTACGATTGCAAGTGACTTGATTGCGTTACATTACAATGTTACGGTTGCAATTGACTTGATTGCAGGATCGTCATGTCGACGTGTACAACATGGATGACGTTGAATCGACTCTTGACCTCAATCGAGAGCGTCTCGTTGGATTGGCCGTGCTTCTCGGCTGTGACTATCTGCCGAAAGGCGTTGCGGGTGTCGGTCGAGAGATTGCGATGCGCTTTATCTCCGGTCTTAACGGCGAATCCATGCTGCAGAGGTTAGTGCTTCTGCGTTTTTAGCGGTTTTGCCAGTGATGAGAACATTGTCCAAAATGTTACACTACATCAGTGGTTCCCAACCTTTTTTGACTCTAGGGCCACTTTTTGTAAGTTGGAGCACACGAGGGCCACTTTTTCTTAGTTGAAGGACATTGGGAGGCCTCAAGGCTAAAATTTAATTAACTGAAAGCATATAAACTTGTTATAATTGATTCAAAATAGAATGTTTGATGTTATTTATAGACGACAACATGAAATAATGTTTAATAGAAAATTATTGTGTGTTCTATCCTGACCAAATTGTCAGATTTTCATATATTTTTGTTAATTCTTTGAGAGACGAGGGCCATTTTTCTAGACCTGGCGGGCCACTTTTGGTTCGTGGGACACGGGTTGGGAACCGTTGCACTACATGTATGTTGCATTTGAATTGGAAGTCATTC
The DNA here is from genome assembly GCA_945859605.1 of Lumbricus rubellus. NCBI lineage: Eukaryota > Metazoa > Annelida > Clitellata > Crassiclitellata > Lumbricidae > Lumbricus > Lumbricus rubellus. The sequence continues at coordinate 10,923,376 of OX243828.1, forward strand.
TCCACGTTAATTGAGGAATAGAAACTTCTGCTATGGTACTGATTACTGCGGTGCAATTGAAATTATTTTCTGCATGCGATGATGCTGTGTTTTACATTATCTTTCAACAGGTTTGACCTGTGGAAAACTGGAGGCATTGGCATTGGTACAGGATCCGCTTCACTTGCAGGTATTTGTTGTCTATGAGCATTGATTTGATTAGGGTGAGGCCCTAGTGAAATTGCCATACCAGGGCTGCAACCATGTACCCCATACGCTGTAGTCTGTAGAGTATTATTATTATTATTATTATTAATAAATAAACTTGTAACGCGCACACGGTCACACCGAGATGTGAATCTGAGGCGCGGATAGTCGGCCGCCAGAGTAGCTGTAGACATGAGACATACTGATATTACTTGTCTGTGTATTAGCAGAAATTTAATTTTAAACGACCATGCTTTTGATAATTTTATGTGCTAAATAGACAAGATGGTATGTTTCTGCTTTCCTGCACTTAGCTTCTATTCTGTGTTTAGATCAGTGTTTCTTAACCCGTGTTCGGCCGAACCCCTGGGGTTCGATGAGCCAGTGCCAGGGGTTCGGCAGAGGTCCTCTGAAATAGATCTATAGGCCTATACATATTCAGGGTCAGTAAGTGTGAGTGAAAAATCATTTGCTAATAAATAATTTTTATTTTTCGATTTTTATTTAATAACAAAGGACACACTAAGATGCAATTGGTACTGTTGGTACGGTTAGTTAACTGTTAGAAGTTCATGTATTGAATGTAGAATATTAATATTGTATCACATTTTGGTACAATTTTTATTTCATTTTGTTCCCATTAGTTAAAAAAATTATTGTTCAAACTTGAGGGGTTCGGTGAGTGGTCATGGATTTCTCTTGGGGTTCGGCTCCCTTGACAAGGTTAAGAACCACTGGTTTAGATAATTTTGAGATTGCTAAATTACGAATGATTTTATAATTAACAAATTATGCATATTATTTCTCCAATGAAACATTGGACATCACAAACAGATCTCGTGTAGTCTAATTTCATGCAGCTCGTTTATGAATAGTGAATATTGAATAGTGCTTGCAAAACCTTGTGCAGATCATTTTCCTGTAATGTGATTGACTGAATGTCAAATCATTTTTCATGAATTTCAGAGAGGTCAGCTGAAGTGAATCTCTGTCGAAGAGCTCTGGCATCACCTGGCTTTCCGTACAAAGAAGTTTGTATTCATGTCATGTTCATTTCTCATTCATTATCTCTTTTCCATACGTCACAAGAGTACATGTTTGAAAAGCTAATTTTGTGCTGTTAATGAATTAGAGGGCTATAAATACCAGAAGCTAAACCTAAGTTGTCAGTCGTTTTTTGGTTAGACTAGTACATGTATACTAATACTTATACCATTTTCTTTCGTTTTGTGTAGTGTCTTGTAGTGTTTCCTTATGCCTCGTTGTATCATTAGATGGATGATAATATTATGTAAAGCTCTGTCTTGGTGCTTAAGCTATTCTCAGACGTTATGCATAGAAATAAATGACCAGTGAATAATGCAAATTCCATGTTAATCACTTCAATAGACTGCGTGTGTTGGCTTAATCTAACGAAGCGACAAGGTTGGATTAGATTTAGTTAGAAGATTGAGTTGAGATTATAGAAATCATCCACTCTTTTGTTTGACTGATATATTTTTATTTGCTGTTTGTTTTCTTGTCTTCTTTTGAGGTTGTTGATGAATTTCTTGTGGACAAAGATAAAATCCCTCAACAGCAGAGACTCACGTGGAAGCGTCCAAAAATGTTCAAACTGGTGGTAGGTAATCTTCAAGGCCGTAGACAAGGGGGTGTTTGGGTGTTTGAACACCCCCCGAAATGGAAAATGCAGAAAAAATCTATTGCATTTACTATAGCTCGTGATGCAAAAACCATGAAATAAAACCATGAAAACACCCCCCGACGAAATGAAATAATAGAATTAATTCACTAGCACATAACGAAAACAATGAATTTAAGCAAAATGAGACGAATTTTCGATTTGATGACTTTAAAAAAAGTCGTCAGAAATTTTGGCGATGAAAATGGAAAAATTTCTTGAGATTTCGACCTAATGATTAAATAAAAATTCGTGAAAAGTTTTTCGGCGAAGAAACACCCCCCAAAATAAAATCCTGGCTACGGCCTTGGTAATCTTTCATTTATAGGCTCAGATACGGTTCTACTTACTCTCCAATTATGTTGTAATATACCTAATCATTGTGGAACTTACAAAAGTCATGTTTTTCTTTTTACACATTGGTCTGCAATTAGCAGGTACCTTAAAAAGAAACAAGTTTATTAGTGGTCATTTTATCTCATCTACATGTATGTGGAAAACTTCTTTAAACAATTGAAGACAAAAAGCCTTGTTTTACCATTGAAAACAAAACCTCTCCTTTTGCCATTGAAGAAACTTGCCTAGATCGGAAGTGCCTCTGATCTTGAGTGGAGCTATATAAATACTTTAATACTATTGTCGTGTACAATAGGCATCAATTGCTTCTGTACAAAACAATCCATTGGGCAAAATTAATCCACATCCGTGACTCCCCTAAGTCCGGAAGACTGGTGTGTCATATGAGAAACTACCAGGTTTGAGACTTGCCTGTATACATGTACTTTTCCTACATGTGTGAAATGTTGCTGCATTTCATGGAACAATGTACACGCATTTAAAGTTGGTTGTTGTCAATGTTCAAACAGAACTACGCTCTTGCTCGAATGGAATGGCCAGAAGAATACACGATCAGCAAGATGTTGCCACTGCTGACGTTGTTTGATATGGACGCATTGATTCGTTCCGGTGTTCATAGCAGCCAAAGCCTGCGTCCATTCAGGTAAATTAGTTGAATGTTTAAATTTAGATCTGTAACGTAATATTTTAAGTTTTGTTGTTGTCCAGTTGCATTATTGTATTAAACTGCATTTAAGTATTGTTACTTTGCATCCAAGTAATAAATTATTATTGTCTATTCTACAGAGTTGTGAAGATGCGCACTAGACAGGGTGTGTCTTGCTTCGAGGTGGAATGGCACAAGATAGGTTAGTACTAGTTTGATCAGTGCAGAGTTCTAATCACAGTTGACTGATCGATTAAGAAAATAATCTTGATTAGATTAAGCTTACTTTTGCTTACATTTTTAATTGTGACTCCAATTTAAAAGTCTACATAGTGTATATGAAATCGTTAGGGAGTGCAGTTAGAAAATGAAGTTTTAGAGAGTTTTGTGCACGGTATTAAAGTAATTTCTAAAGGTGTGTTTTGAGTCTTAGCATATGACTTCGTGTTCTAGCAGTTTGTTCTCTTTATTAGTGTTTTATTTTAGTTAGATTATTTTGCTAGTCGTTTATTTTAAATGTTTCATCATGTCAGTACTTCAATTTAGTAGTTTTAGAAATACTACTTATTGTCATTATCTGTATTTTGTTGTTTTATAGTTTGTCACAATGTTAATTGAAATTGGTTATGATGCTAAATCCTCTTCTGTCTGTGCTTTGATTGGCAGATGGTGACCCAATGACGACCTCAGAATACTACACGACAGTCGAAGAACAGGAAATGTTTAGGATTGCTTTCCCAGATTTAGTTGATGTCTTTGAAGATGAAAAGCAGCCCAGAGCAAAAGAACGAAGGCAAAAACGTGAGTGGGATTCTGTTTGATTCTAACCTGAGCCAGCCTTTTAGTGCTTACTTACTTATTAGATTCAGATTACATATTAACTTACTGTAGTGCAGTAATGTATGTAGTGACTGAAGTTTGTTTACTGGCTGTTTGTAGTCGTAAACTCCAGATTTTCTTAAGTGCCACTTGAAAGCTAAGTGCAGGGCACAAGTGTATTCACGAGTGCTGCATCAAGTTGGACATTGTATTTGAGCATTTGTAAAACGCCTCTCGTAGAGTGATCTGCTCAGAAGAGCTCCCAGTGTGCAAGGTCCCTTGAGAAGAACAATGTTTTGAGAAGAGAGAAGGAAGGAGAGAGACTGCCCCTTAGTTCGTATTGGTTTCCCGCACAACCACTGCGATGGCTCAGTCAAGATCATTTGAAGCTGAAAAGAGGTCGAATTATTACGTCAAGGAGATATTTTCCCACTTATCCTTGAAGATATTTTAAATGTTGTTTGAACATCTGTTAATGTGCAACGTTATTACATGTTGCTGAAATATCCACATGTTATTTCTAATCAATTGTTTCTATTTATTTCTTAACAGCGAAAAAGATGCCTTCTCCGATTGAATCCGATGAAATATCCCAACTAACAAAGCGTTTTCAAGACCTGCCAATGTTACAAGATCAAAAAGGAAAAGAGATCAAACAACAGCATCGTAAAAACCCTCCCACGTGTCTGCCTGGCAAGATATCTTCACCTCATTGTCTTCCCAAACTTATGCATAGAGATGTGACTGAAGCATTTGAAGAATTCGATCATGTTGTGAAAAGCAGCCTAAGAAAGTCAAAGTCGATGGCGTCTATCAGCGAGAAATCGGTTTGCAGACGTCAGAAGCCGCCGCGATTTGTAATAAGTTCTGATTCGAGCGATGACGACTGCTATTGGTTGGATAAAGCTGTGGATACTTGTTCACCACAAGAAAATAATAAGAATGCTCTGCCACGTGCAACTGTCTCTGAAACGTTGAACAATGGTGTTGCGACAAACACCATGCAGCAGAAGCAAGAGTTGTTGAAATTGGATAGTCACTCGGAAGATGATAGTGACTCCTCTTTAGAGTGTTACTTGCCCCTCATGCAGAGATTGGCCCTCCAGCATCAAGGAGTAATCAACCATAAGTCAGATTCTCGTAAAGGAACTAAGAACTATTCTGCATTTTCAGAAAATACTATTTCCACATCTTCTGATGAGTCGGACCAGGGCCTCCGGTTATCTGCACCAGAAAAACTCGTCACTTCTGGACGTGCAGAAAAATTATCATGTAACGACAACCGGAAAATATCCAAGCATTTGAACGGCTTGCCTTCAAAATGGCTGGATCACTCCGACAGTTCAGAGGATTTGGAGAAATTGAATTGGTTGCCAGAGTTTGATTTGAGAAAATCCGATAAGAATGAGGATAGCAATTCTTTTAAATTGCGTCACTTGCTAGCCTCGTCTAAGAAAGAATCATGCCACACGCAAAGCCAGAAATTCATAGAAAATTTTAGTAATTTGTCCAATTCTCCCGAGGACAAAATTGGACACACAGATAGTGTTGAAAGTCATTTGTGCAATGCTGTTTCTGACTTTGAAAGAAATTATGGAAGCTCTGATCAGAACGAAGAAAAGAACGAACGTCATAATTCTGATTCAGAAGGCCAACGCAGAGCAACTGCATTCACGAAACTTCATGGTACCACCCCACTTCCTTCATTGCCAACAGCGTGTCCTTGGAGTGTCCGCCAGTATGGAAATTTTGGCATTGACACGTCAATATTGAATGATCTCGAATCATCGTACAATGTTGCCGATCAAGAAAGTTCACTCCACAAAAGAACAGCGTTGGATGATAGCCAGGTAGACTTGTTTGATGATCTTTCATCTTGTGCATCACCGGAATGGGTAGACGGGTCGGGTAAAATACCGGAAGAGGTCGGTTTTGTTGATGTGACAAGCTCTCCCACAATGCAGTTCATCGATGGACGATCTAACGTAAAAACATTGTGTTGTGAAAGCGATGAGCGTAGATTGTCCTCTGTTCACACAAACTCACTTGCGACAGTTTCGCTTGCAGATCGTCTCAGGTTAAAGTTCGGGAATGGGACAAACGTCGAAATACTGTCTCATTTAGCACCGGCAACAATACAATCGTCTGTGACAGCCACGAATGACCTGTAAATTACTTAGCTATTCGTATGACAGTGGATTTTATTTTTGAACCAAGATGTGCATGAAACAAACGCAAGATTTAATTTTTTAGAATTTTAAGTGATGAATCTCACTGCTGAATTATGTATATCTAATTTTATTCAGGTAAAGTATAATCAAAGAAAATGATTATCTAAAATGAGTATACGTTGTTCTTCACTTTACTCTAAAACAGTACAGAAATTGTAGAAATTTTTAATTCCCTAATTGACAATTTAAAGAAAGACATAAATCAGAGAAAGACATAAAAAATGACAGTTTAGAACTTTATTGCCAGTAGATTTTAGCTTCAGCAAAGTACTGCACTCAATAACTATGAATAAAGAAATTATTGGATGTATTTTCTGCAATGTTACGGTACTTGGCCAGAAATGAAAACTTGCATTATGCTCATAACAATGATCTTTTTAAAACAGTTCTTTCCCAGTGAGCAGATAAATTATAGAATTCAGTTGTCTAAACATCATACACTATAATCATAATGTTGAACACCAGATACTATTGCCTAGATAACAATATAATATAAAAACCTATAATTCTATTCTCAATACAAAAAGAATTGGCTGGAATCATGATAAATAATCTAACTGTCCAATGTCAATCAAACTGTAAATAGACTCAAACAAAGCATTCCATGGCTAAATTCTTACTGTAAATATTAATTTATAACCAGCAAAAGTCCAGCATGTATATATATTTACAGCCAATCAAAGATATCTTTATCTACTTGGATTGAGGTGCTACCAGAACAACAAAGTTTTCAACATTTGGTCAAATTCGCATGCAATGTCCCTGGCCAAGACACGCTCAATTCATTCGGTTTTAGCCAAAAACTACACAGCAATTCTTGAACAATACAAACACACATAGGCGTAGGGGACATTTCAGCGCTGGGGGGGCAAAAATGAGACTTTTGCCCGAATTTTTTTTTTCGTCCGGCCGAAATCTTAAGAAAAATTTCCGTTACGTTTGCCCGAAAATTCTGACAACCTTTTTCTAGTCATCCGGCCGAAATCTTCTGAAATTTCCCGTTACTTTTTGCCCGAAAGGTTTTTTGTTCGGGCAAGTCTGATTTTTCGGGCAAAAAGACCCGAAAAAATAAAAAAGTAAAAAATTTATAACTTTTTTTTTATTTTCCGGGTCTGCTTGCCCGAAAAATCAGACTTGCCCGAAATTTGGGGGGGCATTTGCCCCCCCTGGACCCCCGCCTCCTACGCCTATGCAAACACATCTTCTGGGATATGTTGTACTCGTCTATATTGAGTTCAACTTGCCAGTTCATTCCATGAAAGAATTTTCTTTAACCGACATCAGTTCCAACCTGTATGAAGGTGAGGAAATTGGATTTCATTCTGATAATTTATATAGCGCCTCTTCAAGATACCTACTCAGAGGCGCTCTGAATGATGTCAAGGGATCCCATACTGGAAGGAGCATGTCTCGAGTCAAAATCGGAATCTCAGTTTGAAATTAAATATTCATTTAACTACATTGACCCAGCTTGGAATAACTCCAAATTGCATTTCATTGTGAATATATTAATAACGCGCCTCTCAAAACAATTTAAGCCTGAGCATCATTGTCAAACTTCGGTGAACAACCTTCCTGTAACTTCACAAGACATCTGAGAGATTCGGTCCGTAACGATACATGACGAATACTTTCATACAGAACACATCCATTACAGGAAAAAACTGATTTATGGACATTTTCTCTCGATGCAACCTTTTCCTGTTTCTTCATACTCAAGTTTTGAAAACCACAGCTGTTGAAATGAACCCTACAAACAGAAAAACATGAATAAAATAGAATCTCTAGAAATTTACAGTCACGTATCAGAATCTTGCAAACTACTGACCTAAAAATGGATAATAGTCACACTTGATAGCAAATCGTGCCCCCCCAAAAGATATTAGAGTCAAGAAATGTATTTTAGAATCTCCAGCTACATTGCAAATTTCAGCTACGAAACAAATGAGAAATTAAGTTTCTACACAAAACTGTCAAACTCTATTTAATGTGCTACAGAAAAACCTTTACTGAAAACAGGTCTGAAAATGAGACATTTTTCCATAAACAATTTAAACATACAGTGTGACTCTACAACAGGGGTGTCAAAGAGCTGGCCCGCGGGCCATTTCTGGCCCGCCGACGATTTTTTCCTGGCCCGCGGAGCCTTCCCTAAAGATTAAAAAATTATTTAAAATGTTGTCAAAATTTAATAAGAAGCGAAAAGTGGACACTGAATCAAGATCTTTTCGCAATATTTGGACTTTTCTGGGAATTGGCTGACCAAGCCCGGAGCTCCCTCTCAGATCACTACCCAATTTTGCTCAGGAGCTTCGACACCCTGGCCCGCCACTTGCTAGAAAATGTTCACACTGGCCCGCCACTTGTTGGAAGATGTTCAAACTGGCCCGCCACTAAAAAAGGTTTGACACCCCTGCTCTACAATGCGTTTAGAAGTGAAAGACCGGGTAATCTTGAATGCATTGGACAAAAACATTCTTAAAAAGAAGGCTTATTCCATAAAATGTTTTAGAGGTGAACAAAAAGCAGAAACTGTGTTCAAGCATGACAGTCCGAGTCTCACCAGTGAAGCTAAAATCGATCCACCGATCCAGCTACTGAACCTCCTCTCGGCATTTGACTGAGATGATATGACCTTCAACTTCATACTCTAAAAACAACACAGTTCAGAATCTTACACAAACCAATAAATAAACTACAACAAAGTCCTTAAAGTTTCGGTTCAATGAGAGCACACAATATCCTCAACACAAGCACCCCTTCCTACCACTTCCTAGTATGGACTTTTACAAAAATATCAAACTGTCTAATGAAAATGATTGATTGGTTAGACTCTGTGCACAGTCATCTCTTCCATGTATCTAAAATTCTCGGCACGAGCAAGTGGCAGAGTATTCACAGAAAAACGTTAGATCCGTGTTTCATCTGCTATGCTCACCGGAGGAATCTTAGAAGAAAGATCAACATTGAGTCGATCGCTGAAGCCGTTGAGCGATGCATTGCCCCCGACAACCATGATGCTGTTGTACAGACTCTGCAAGCAAAGCACAGATTGAACTTCAACAAAAATATTTTAACAAATTCCTATAACATATGATTCATCACACACAACTTTCTTACTGCATAAAAAAAGCTTGCAGGATGATTTGTGGCATATAATCTGATCTCTAATATAAAACCTTCAAATAAATACTCAAACATAACAATCTGCGTTCTGCCAGCCTGATGTTTTGAATAAACTAAAATTGATTGATTGATTGAGTGATTGATTGCAATATATATGTGACAGCTCTTAATCTGGGCTACTCCCAGCACTCAACTACGTATCTTGATATTTTACAGAGAGCAATAAGAACCCATGTGCCATCAGCCAACTCAGATATTACCGGTAGTACACTGACCGTAGAGTGTCGGTGGGCAGATGAGACGGTGAGGAAGAGGGGACTGGTCATGCACCCTCATATGCCGAGGCTAAGAAAATGAAATCGCTAACAATTCATACCCACGACTGCCTGGGAACTGCTCTACTTCTTCTTCTTTAGGTGCCATGCAGAAACCAAAATACATCTGCGATGATGAGAAAATCTAATATATTTTGTATGTGCACTTGTTATAGCACCCCTTGAAGCTCTCTCTACTCAGAAGCGCTCCCGAATGCAGAGCGGACACTGCATCGGAGTTTCACGCCGAAGCGCTGAGCAATTGTGAGTGAAGGACTTGCCCAAGGTCCCTATGCAGCGAGGTGGATTCGAACCTTCCGGCTCCAAGGCAATGACGCCACCACTACACCACCGCACCCCACCATTATGTAATAAACATGCAGCAATTAATTATCTCACCGGTCGGATATCGATGTCACACATTCCAATGCTTGTGCTGACGACATGACCCATGCTTAACATCGTTGAACTGGATGGATTATCCTGAAACGTAAACAAACAGATTGGTCGGTCATCTAATTAAAGAGAGATCATCATCTACACAAACAGCAGGAGTGTTTTTGTTGAGTAGAAATCTTGAATAATAATAATAATAATGACAATTATTTGTATGCGCCGTAACACATCCAATGACATCCATGTTGTTACAAGGGTCTCTCACAGAAGGAGAATATAATATGTGAGCACATGAATTTAAATTGATTGAAAGACGAAATAGTTTAACCCTTTGAACCCGGAGCTCCCGTAACTCTATGGATAACGGGCCGCTATAGAGGCCATTAGGGTTCAAAAGTTTAATAAATTAAAAACATCAAGAATCATCTAAATAATCTCTGATCACCAGTAATAATAGGCTATCAATCAAAAAGCAATATATAATTTTATAAATTGTATTCGGCATGCCAATAATGCCACTACATGTAAAACATTACACGCTTGCATACGACACATCCAAATCCAGGCCAGGCTATCTCCCGATTGCTTAACCATTACTGAAACTAGTTGAACACTGTTGCTGCTCAAGTATCAAGTAGCTGAAGGTGGTTCTACAAGTAATGCATGGTAAACAACTGAATAATAAAGAACAACTGAAAAAAAAACCGAATACCTGAATGAATGAATTAATATAAAACAGAATGAAAAAATTATTGGATAACACGTGCATTATTTAATCAAGAACTAAGTTAATAAATGAGTCAAGCATTTCCAATCGTCTTCCAGTTTCCCATCACAGCTAACATAAACACTTCACCTTAATATAGGACGGATTGAAGAGGCACTCCGCCAGGCGAAACCTCTCCGAGCCAAACTGGTGGTTGTATCCGTTTGGCATTTCGTACGGAACGGGAGACATGGCTATGATCGACTCCTCCTCATCTTCGTATGCGCTCTCCGGAACCTGGAGTATGGATGCAGCGAAGTCCTGAAGCAGTTCCTTTACGGACTCATCGTGGAAGGAGCGAGTGACTTCCAGGTTCGTCTTTCGCTTCCACTTCGCAGGCTGGTCCTCCGGAACTAATTCCTGGATGGAAAGATGGAAGTAAACAGCAGTGCTCAGAGTAAACATTCTGATGCTGATTGACCTGAAGTAAAGTAAGATATCATGTTGATGTTGCTGCTGTTATGATAATTGTGTCGGGAGCGCCTCTGAGTAGATTCCTTGAAGGGGTGCTATATAAATTACATAGATAGATAAAATTGTTTTGTTATATCATTATTACTATCGATACAAATAACTGAATTCCTTTGTCTACCCAAAAATTGTCAAAAGATGGGAGAGGTGTTACTCTGGAACAGCTTCTGACTCATCAAGATTTAGTTATTATTATTACAATTTTTTTGCCTTTCAAATTTATTATTTTCCTCAGATTAAAAATATTATTAAGTAAATAAATCTCTAATTTCATTAAGATGAAGTGCGAAAAGGATACCTTTTCAGCAATGAGATACTGTGGAATGACATCTATTTTAAGGCTATCCAACAGTCGCTGGCATTCTGTCGTAACGAAGTCTCCAGCCAAAGGAGATTTTACAATTCCTGCAAATGCACAACATTTTAAGAAATATACAACTAACCGCATATTTACAAACAAGCACCTAATGCCTAAGGAGTACTATAAATGATGCATCTAGGATAAAAAATCTCAGTAGAACACACTTGCAAGTGATTGGTGACAGAGATCTAATAATACTTGTAACTTGGAAACTAATCAGAAATGTCACTCTTGTGTCTTCTAGGTTGAAGTACTTTGCTGCACAGGTCCCTATGTATGAAACTGAATTTCCACCATCTTCTTTCATGGTAGTCTTTCTTCATCTTTTTTCACCTCAAATTCTGTCTTTTCTCTCAGGGTCGATCGCACTGGGAGCGCTTCTGAGAGGATTTTGCTGAGAGAAGCGCTATACAAATGATCAGACACAATACTATACAAAAGTCTTGTGGCTCCGATTTAAAGTATCTTGTGTATCTTAAAGTAACTTGCCCCTAGATCAAAGTATCTTGTGGCTCCTGGCTCCTTACGCATTTATTATTTAAACAATTCCTGCATTCATGTTACAAGCATGTAATGTATCTCAACAGTTTCCTAGCACCTCTGTAGGATTTCTCAATGTAAGAGCTCTCAAAATATCGGTCAACGATTACCAATGACTGAAATCACGCACCTTGCTGTAGAACAAATCCATCATAGACCGGAACGGCCGACGTGTGTGTTGCCCCACAGTCCAAAACAAGACCTGTTGAGCGGCCATTTGCAAAGCTATTTAACTGCAGTTAAGGCAAATTATGGAAATCTTCAAGACCATCTCTCAACTCTTTCCAGTCACACAAATTAAAAATTGAAACTTTATCAAATACTACTTGGCGCGGTGGTGTAGGTGCGTATTCGGTGCCTTGGGCCGGAAGGTTGCGGGTTCAAATCCACTTCAAGCCGCCACATAGCAACCCTGGGCAAGTCCTTCACTCACTTTAACTTTAACTTTATGGGGAGGAAAGATGTGCAGATGTTACAGATGTGCAAGGAATGTCCAAAGCCCGCACCCCAGCCACAGAAATAAAACAGTATGTGGCCAAAGAACCGGCCATTATATATTACAGTGTTCAGCCTTAACTTGTGAGTAAATAATCATCATACAATATGCTGATTATCCTTCTAAAGGATACGCTGACAAGACAGCATTTTTGCAGAGGTAGAAGGCTGGTACGCTATACTTTTCGAACATGATTTCGGTCAGTTTCTCTCGCTTTCCCCGCACGTTCCACTAAAATTAAAATTCACAACAACGGCTTAAATCACATTAAAGCAAAGATTCCAAAACTTTATCTCCAACATCAAAACGAAAACCTAAAAATATATAATTAACTGAAGCATTCTTACGCTGAATATCTTTTCTGTCTGTTTCAAAACTCTACCTTAGTGAAGGAGCCATCTGGTGCTCTGGAGCTTAAACAGACCCTTTCAAGGCATAAAATGAGGACACTCCGCAGCACTCTAAGTATGTGCAGCAGGGGTGGAGCAGGATAAGGGGGTGGGGTGGATGGTCCAGACGGCCCTCTGTCTAGCTGGAAGGTTTGAGGCGAATAGGTGCGAAAATGTGGTCGTCACAGAAAATTTTGGCTTCTCACCCCACCCAGTATAAAAACATTAATGTAAAATCATTTTTAACACGTATAAACTGAATACGGATGACACTGACCAATAACATAAGTGAAAACAAAGCCATAACATAAGTTATGTGAACCAGAATCTGATAAAACGGCATAGGCTAGCATTATAATAATTATGGACACAGCAGAACACTCACGTTGCAACGCAGAGAACACAGACTCAACCCTTTCATGAGACAGTAAATTTGTAGAGATCTTTATCAAATCATTCAACTAGTCATTAGAGAGTAGTGCCTGATAAATGTTTAATACCAATAATAATGTGAACTAATTAAATAAAATTTGGTTACTTACGACCGGTTCTGACATAAGCAATGGGTGTTGATCAGGAGTCGACTTGACTTGAGACAGATAGAAATAGTCGATCATCTTCTCAAACAAATCCCAATTTTCGACTGAAAAACAGACAAAAGGATGGCGTAGAACAGTGGTTCCCAACCTTTTTTGACCTTAGGGCCACTTTTTCTACGTTGGAGGACACGAGGGCCACTTTTTCTTAGTTAAGGAACATTAGGGGCCACATTGCTCAAATTTAATTAACTAAAAGCATATAAAATTGTTATAATTTAGTCAAAATAGAATTTTGATGTTATTTATAGACGTCAAAATAAAATAATTTGTAATAGAAAATATTTATGTGTTTCATCCTGTCCAAATTGTCAATTTTTTCATATATTTTTGTCAATTCTTTGAGAGATGAGGGCCGCTTTGAGGCCTGGCGGGCCATTTTTTAGGCTTGGCGGGCCACTTTTGGCCCGCGGGCCACGGGTTGGGAACTGCTGGCATAGAATGATCCAACACACTTCGATTCAACAAAGCAGAAAATCCTCAGTAAAAGAAGTAAAGAGATCTCCGTCATTTTATTATGAAGAAATGTCTTATATCACGTCAGCCCTTTGACTCTGCTTCTGAATAAGCTTCAATATTTCAAGGAATTCCCCTTTGAATTTTTTGGGGAACAATGTCCATTCTCAATAGTTGAGTAGCCAGATGCCCTGGCTACCCTCAGAGTATATGCCTGTGCATGAGAGTCTAAGAACTTCTGTTTTGATCAAAAGTCATATTCCAAAATTGCAGACTGCAGACAGATATAGAAAGTACAGGTTTTTTGGCCATTGCATCCATCAGCTCTTGCCACCTCTTTACGAGAACAAGTATCTACAATTCTACATCCTTTCATACTGCTTCTTGCTAAATCAAACTTGTTCAAAAATAGCTTCATCAACAGATGCATTTTCAGTTAGACTTAGCTATGCATGAGTGCCTTCAAAGTCAGTTGTTAACTGTCATAGCTAGATTTTTTAAAATTTAATCGTTTCACGCACAATGCATGTGCACTAGGGTGGTTGCATCTCTAATAGAAAATTTTCAACTTAATATCTCATATTTCTCCAACCCGGCCTTCCGTGCCACTTGGTCTAAAACCTATGTAGCCCAAAAATTATCAGAATTGAAAAATATTTAGGACTTGCGCAACGTCGTTGAAGTTTAGTATTTTACAAATAATTGTCGTAATTTTGAGCATAAGTATTATTTACTTCAAAGTCTTAGAAATATAGTTTTCTGACAGAAACACTTTATGATTTTTACTTAGGCACAGCTGAAAGATATATTCTACAATATTTTTGTCATCAGTGATTGCTAATTATTTATTTTTATGAGCATTTTTGTGGTAATTGACAAGTGAGGGAATTCCTGCGAAAAATGATCTATTCTGTCCAATGTTATGATCTTTTATTAGTTACATTCCAAGTCATCAATGCACTACCGTACACAATACACATAGTCTTACATACATTAGGCCTATTATTATAGTTTAGGCTGTATAGTATCTCATGCATTGCAGAATTTATCATGTATTAGGCCCTATAAGCTTACAGTGTTATGATGCAAAGGTTCTATGTAATTGTTTGTGTTCCAAACAACAATATCCTTGCTATCCCTTCCTGTTCGACCTGTTGTATCGGCTTACAGACATGTTCTTATCTTCACCACTTGAACATGCTTTGCTTGTTCATTGCTGAACTTGTTTCCAACAACGCCATGCATAATAATTATTAACATATACAGCATTATAGGGGCATTATTAAAATGTCTTCATCTAATAGTGAGAAGGCGATGCCGATTACAATAGCGTTAGCGGTAATGTCGCATGCTAGAGGACAGAGGAGAGCTTCAAAGGTTGCAAGCTCCCATCTTGAAGAGACGTTCTAGCAGAGAACTGCTCAAAGTACTGCTCCATCATCATAAGCGTGAAAAACTTGGCATCAGGGACCTGGGACAGTATCACTCAGACTACTAAGCAGCTTCTTTGACAAAATTCCAACTCAGGAGACTGAGCATATCTGGAAGCTGGAGACCGGCAGGGTTTAAAGAAGCTAGCATCGGCTGCAAACCCCTCAATAACAGTAGCCTAAATGGACGACGAGAGCAATTTACTGCTTGAGGATGTTGCTATTTCAAGACAAGTATCCTCTAGGCTACAGCAACGATTATAGTCAAAGAGTCGGCTCATCTTATGACGAATATGTGTGGGAGCATCCGGAAATAATTAATTAAGCTTATTAGTCTATTTGGGACATGCATCTACATGTACATGGCCGCCATTAGTTTCAAACTCCACCAGCATTCAGCAACCACTGAACCTAGGAACGATCTAGTACTGCTGTTTTATCTCTCTTTATATCCACGGAAGGTCATTGCTGATGCCGATGTGACACCCTTTGGCCGAAATCTCTGGTATTTATCCAAGCTGTTGGCAAGCTTAGGTTTCTTTCACAATGACATGTCATTGGGAGAGAAGAAATTGATCATAGCAGTTCTAGTAGACAAAGAAGGTTCTGAGGTCCACAAACGTATACAACTCTTCTCCCAACCATTCGCAAAAAAGGCTAGATCGACATCATTTCGTGATAAATTCAACCCATGACCTGTTCTGCATCTTGAAATAAACTACTAGATGCACTTCTGGAACACGATCCAGTTAAGCGGTCGTATAAAGCATGAAGACTACATGAAGAGCTCGACAAGCTGGAGATCCATAAAGGTTATCAGTGATCTAGCTTAGATGTCACCCTTATTCAGCATTTCAATGCCTCAAGTACAAGGAATGAACAACAAAAACAATTTATATCAGAAGTTGTAGAAGAACATCGCAACTCGTTCTCAGCACAAACAAAAGAGAGTGCCGCAGAGTCTTCAAGGTCACATTGACATTGATTAAATACCTAAGCAGCAATAATAATAATTGCAATCTTGATAACCAAACAGTGTAATCATTGGTAATCATGTATGCAATAATATAGTCACATTGTATTGAATTCTGATTTGAGGATGCATGGTTTATTATGCTTGCAATTCAAGTTTTCGCTTCTTTGATACATGGTGAAACTTTGATGGTGTTGCGCAAGTCCTAAATATTAATATTTTCTCTCACACCTTTTTGTGTGATGTTTCTGGATGGAATGGCACCAAATGCAAACTTGGAGAACAGTAGATTCCAGCTTTCATTTCTAACGACCACCCTAATGTGCACTTGTCAGATGCAAATAAAGGCTAAGTACTTACTTAATTACTATAATTGTTGCAGGTAATTAGGATCTCATAGCACTATGTTGTTCTATATATACCCAAACTCAACAAAACAAAACAGCTGAATAATGTTTCAGAGTATAGACACCCACTCACTCATTCCGTCCCTCAGAAAGCTGACCAGTTCCATGTTCTTTCGTGGAACCTTGATATTGACCGTATCGATGTAATATTTCTTTTCAGTTGTTAGCTTTTGCGAAAGTTCACTGGAACTCATCTCCACATCTGCATCCGCGTCCTTGACCAAACCAATTGAAGTCGGCAGATCTGCCTTCAAAGAATTTAAGATTCATATAATTGCCATTTTACTTGCATTCATAATTGCTGCACACATTAAAATTCAAATAGGAAATTCCAAACTGTTAGTCTGAATTTGCAAGCTACATCTATCTATCTATCTATCTATCTATCTATGCAATTTATATAGCGCCCCTTCAAGGAATCTACTCAGAGGCGCTCCCGACCCAGGCCCGGTCATGATCTTAGGCATGCTTTGCTTTTAAGGCAATCACACAACATACCGATCAATGATGTCACTAAGCGAGATTTTAAATTCAGACAGATGTTTTGCCTAAAAATGCATAACTTACTACACTGACAATTTGGCAGTTCTACACATTGATGAATAAATTGGGAATATAGAAAAGATAAATTTACAAATACCTTAGGCATATCTTCCCCTGCGTAGCCACCTCGAATTGAATATGAGCCAATGTCCAGAACAATGGCTCCAACTTCATCTACAATTAAATATATCATAGTGAATGAACCATATGCTAAGTCGTACATAACAAACACTGCGTTCTATGTATCTGTAATGACCATAAGAGATTTTATACATAGTAACTTTGTTTGTAAAATGTTTTGGCTTCAACATATTACTCATGAGACATCAAGGTATGAGGCCAATCGGTTCGGAAAGACAGAGAAGGAATTGAACATAGTATAGCACAGCAGTTCAACATATTACAGTCATATTGTGCACACTACACTAGCTGCATATTGAGCGAAGAATCAAGTTTAAATCTCATACTGTACATAATATATCGCACTAAAATCAGCCGACCAACCTCTGCTCCTTGTTCGCACCTCATGAAAGATACGTCATACGAAAGTGTCAGGGTTTGCATAAAATGATATTGTGGCTAGGAGTGTAGGAACATTGTGCTCATTGAACCCTAGCTGGGTCACAAGGGTCCGATTGTAATATAATATATGGAATAGTAACATTTTATCCTTGGACTTGATGATCCATAATCAGCAACCCCAGACTTTACATCCTCTGAACACCGGCATCTGCAAACAAGCACTTACGAAGCCGCATTTATCGCTCATTTACCAAGACTACACATTTCTAAAAGATTTCAAAAATAGATACTATAAAATACCTCCTCCATACACTCCGCTACTCATTTTCTCTTTTTCCTGCTCAAAACATGTAATGCACAAAACTTTATCAAAACTTGTTTGCTGGGCTATTATTCAACGGTGGTTTGTGGCTACCAACGACCTTATATATATTACTAGACAGAGCTTCCTATGTTGAGCTGCCCAGTGACGTTCAAACCGAATAAAGAACAAGAGCGTTTTATTTTATGAGCTGTGATTGGTTGAGCTAAAAATAGAATAACCGTCATGAGCTTGTGATTGGTTAAGCTAAAATTAGATTAAACGTGCTGAGCTTGTGATTGGTTGAGCTAAAAATAGTAACCATGATTAGAACGTGCTGAGCTTGTGATTGGTTGAGCTAAAAATAGTAACCATGATTAGCGATTACGAGAAAGTTCCCAGGGTGCTTCAGCAGAAACCACGTGATCCCACCGGCCTGGTGGCTACCCTTTAGACATCCAACGCAGATAATGTTCATTTATATAGCTCTTACAAAACTAAGGCTCTAGATAAGTTATTAGTATACATTTCCAACAGAGCGCCTATGGCCGTCTAATATAATAATAACAATAATATAACATTTCCAAGTTGAGCTAAAACGCATCCCAAAAGCTGCTAGACTACAAACCGGTCGGCTTCTCACTACGATCATCAACAAAGTCTTGAAAGACACAGGAAACCCTTCCACGTGGCAGATGCTCCTCACTTTTGGTGCTGCGGTCTTGGAACAACCACGAAGACGAGGTCGCCGCCACAATCTTTCATCAACCATCAAGAAAAGGGTAGATGACTTCCATACATCTTGGCAGCTGAAAAGGGATGAGATCTTCGCTGAGTCTTCCATCATTAACACCCATGGTGGAAGATATAAAGCAGATGTCGACCAGTCGGTTGCTTCAGCTGTTGCATCAAAACTAGAAGATGGCAACATCAGAGCGGCAATTAGAATTCTATGCTCTAACGACAAACCCGTTGCGGCTGACCAAGACACCTTAACGGAGCTACGCTCAAAACACCCCTCGCCTCCAATCGACCGGCCTCACATCACGGCAAAACACACGGTGGCGCCCTTTCAGACAACAGAAGATGAGGTGCTCGGCCGGATCCGCTCTTTCCCGCAGGGTTCCTCGGGCGGACCAGACGGTCTTCGACCCCAACACCTTTCAGACCTCGTGAACTGCGCAGAAGTCGGATCAGAGCTGATCTCCGCCATCACCGGTCTGGTCAACCTTCTTCTGAAAGGCGAATGCCCTGATCTCATTAGACCCTTACTCTTTGGAGGAACTCTTATGGCTCTCCGAAAGGCGTCTGGGGGTCTGCGCCCGATTGTAATTGGTTATTGCTGGCGCAGGCTCGCATCCAAATGTGCAAACACCTATGCGGTCTCGATGGTGACTGAATACCTCGCACCGAGGCAGGTTGGAGTTGGTGTTCCGGGTGGAGCAGAGGCAGCAGTTCATGCGGCGAGACGTTTTCTGGAAGCAATGCCAAAAGGATCCATCTTGGTAAAGCTAGATTTCAAGAATGCTTTCAACACCCTCTTCAGAGACAGGATGCTCTCTGCAATAGATGATGTCCTCCCGGAACTTGCTCCATACTGTCACCTCGCTTACGCGGCACCTTCGCAGCTTCTGTTCGGTCAGTATAACATCTTATCACAAGTTGGACCCCAACAAGGAGATCCGCTCGGTCCTTTGCTCTTTTGCCTCCCGCTACAGCCAATTCTGCAGGATTTGACTTCATCGCTGATATTGGGATACATGGACGACGTTTCTCTTGGAGGAGAAGCAGCCACTGTGGCAGAAGACGTGATGTTACTAAAGGAGCGATGTGAGCATCTTGGATTGCAACTTAACGAAGAAAAATGTGAAATCATCCATCGCCATGACATGCACCTCTCCGACAGTATCTTCAATAATTTCACCGTCACACCACCAGAGAAAGTCTGTTTGCTAGGTGCGCCATTGTCCACCAGTGAAGCATTGACAAAATGTCTGGAGGACAGATGCACAGAACTGGAGTTGGCAATAAGCAGATTAGAGTTAATTGCCAAACATGATGCTTTGACCCTCCTCAGATTCTCACTCAGCTCACAGAGATTGGTTTACACATTAAGATGTTGCCCGTGTACAGGTCACGTTTTGTTGGACAGATTCGACGCAATTCTTCGAAACGGATTAAGTACAGTCTTCAACATCGCCTTATCGAACGACCAATGGCTACAGGCTTCTTTGCCCGTGAAGATGGGTGGATTGGGAATTCGTCGGGTGGCTTCGCTTGCACTTCCTGCCTTTCTGGCTTCTGCTGCAGGCACCCGCGACCTTCAATCCTCCATGCTGGGTTCAAATCAGTCTGACACCGACTTATGTGTGGAAGAAATGACGCGACGTTGGTGCGAAGCAAGCGGCATCACACCGCCAGACGAGAGCGTGGCCCACAAACAATCGCACTGGGACACACCGCTTGTCATCAAGGTGGTCGAATCACTGCTCACCATCCACACTGACGCCTACCATCAAGCTCGCCTTAGAGCTGTCGCTGCGCCTCATAGCGGCGACTGGTTGTTTGCGCTGCCAATATCATCGTGTGGTTTGCGGCTGGACGACGAAGCGGTGAGGATAGCTGTAAGCCTCCGCCTTGGGGTGGGTTTATGCGAGCCACACGCATGTCCTTGTGGGGCGGTGGTGACTGCAGATGGCTCCCATGGCCTGTCCTGTGGTCTTGGTCCGGGCAGGATCGCCAGACACGCCGTCCTGAACGGCCTGATTAGTCGCAGTCTGACTCGTGCCGGCGTCCCCAACATTAAAGAGCCATCCGGTTTGCTGAGGTCGGACGGAAAGCGTCCCGATGGGATGACTCTAATTCCTTGGAGCGGAGGCCGTAGTCTCGTCTGGGATGTCACAGTGACGGACACCGTGGCTCCATCTTACCTTAGCTCAACATCGGGCGCAGCTGGAGCGGCGGCTGAGCTGGCTGCCACCAGAAAGAATGCGAAGTACAGTGAACTGTCCAAAACCTACTTATTTGTGCCGCTGGCCTTCGAGACCCTTGGTCCAATCAACGAAAGCGGTCTTGTTTTCCTCAAAGATTTAGGAAGGCGTATTTCCGAATTTTCAAGGGAGTCTAGAGAAACTTGCTTTCTCTTCCAGCGTTTGTCGATTTCAATCCAGCGCTTTAATGCCGTGGCCTTCCGAGGCTCTTTCTGTTCAAACCCTGAAGACGAGGCCTGACTAATTCCGGACCCATCTGTTAAATGAAATGTTATACTAATAAAAATATAAAGTATAATAATAATAATAATAATAATATTTCCAAGTTAAAATAATAATATTAGCATGCGTAAATGGATGACAAAAGTTTATCAGCAATGGCATGATTTTGTCATGTGTAGGGAACACGGAGCTGAAGAAGACAATCCAAGACATGGATAGAAAGTGCTAAAGATGATCTTGCAGAAAAGGCCTGGACATGAGAAAGGCGCTGGGCTATCAGAGACAAAAGCAGGCTTATATTATTATGGAGCCACCTTGCAAAAACCACATCGTTGGCTAGTAAGATTCGTTGGCATAATAACTTACTAAGTTACTAGCAGATCATCTGCGAAGCATTGCTTTATGGTCAATGTTCTTTGCGAGTTCCTGTTGATGTGGCAGACAAAATAAATATTGATATTATGCGATTAAGCAGTTAAAATGGTATGAAAATCGACTCATTTGATTTTAATTAATAAGATTATGAGGTTTTTACACTCATAAAGATGACTTTCGAAGGATGTTTTTGATGCAGCATAACACGTGCACAGACGGCACTATGAAGGGAACCCAAATGTAATGTAATATGAAGCTTCGGAAATTTATCGTATTTAATAGCATGGGGGGGGGGCATTGGGGGGAGCTGTGAACGGAAATAGATCAGTTGACGTAAGTACAATGTCTTATGTCTCTTTCTGGTTAGAGTCAGGAACACAGTTAACTCTCCCTAATGTACTTTGGGGCCGGTGGTTCTCTTCCCATGATGATGATCTTGAGTGTGATCCTGACCGCAACCGAGAGCCAGCGCAACATGTTTCACATAATAGATCACTGCTATATAGTATATTATGCTATAAAAGTCATTGATTAGATTTACAAGGTGACTTATAAATCATACAGCGAACATATGAAGTTGTCATTATACAACCGAAATGCTGGTTTATTTTATTTGACGTTTCTTTTGTAGTCGGCGCTGTTCAATTTCCAAAGCCTTCTGACAGTCGTTTTGTTGTTAATCTGCACCTGTACTTACCTGAGGTCTTTGTCTCCTCGGTTGTTAGACAAGAACAAAGAAGGGTACGGTATATATAAAGATCATCTTTCATATTTTAATATTTATCTATGATTATAATAATGTAGGGTAAAAGTCATGTTTTATTTGACTGACCACTCGGTTTTACTCTGGCAGGCAATCATTGTTTCGTCCACTTGCATACTTAATTGCAAGAAACCATTGTTTCGTCCACTTGCATACTTAATTGCAAGAAACCATTGTTTCATCCACTTGCATACTTAATTGCAAGAAACCATTGTTTCATCCACTTGCATACTTAATTGCAAGAAACCATTGTTTCGTCCACTTGCATACTTAATTGCAAGAAACCATTGTTTCATCCACTTGCATACTTAATTGCAAGAAACCATTGTTTCGTCCACTTGCATACTTAATTGCAAGAAACCATTGTTTCGTCCACTTGCATACTCGATTGCAAGAAACAATTGTTTTATCCACTTCGATACTCGATTGCAACACATTAGAATTATTCGAATAGAACTATTCTAAAGTGAGTCACAGCAAACACACTTACACTAACCTTAGGAAACTTGAGTTTTCCTAATTGGACAATAAACATTACCAGGTATATAGAGATCTGTATATTTAATTGACATTAACATGTTATCCCGTGTACAGCGCTCTTTCATTCGGCCTCGGCTGAGTTATGGCGCTATATAAATAGTCTTATTATTATTATTATTATTAAGTCTGTTTGCTATGACTCACTTTGAAGTTACCATATTTAAATTGCTTTTAAAAGTCAGAAGACTATTTTCTGCAGATTAACTATGCTTGACTATTTCTAGTATATTTATTTTTGTCTTAATCGATTTGTTGATAGGCTGCTTGGAATATTCTGGAAACTTGCACGAATAGGTGAGAATAGAATCTGCCAGCTTTTCTAATTTAAAATGTGATTTGTGTTTTATTATGCATTTCTTGTATTTCATGGTTCTGCTTTCAATATACACACTAGTTTTTAATGGTTTCTTATTTTCATAATAGTCTTCACTTTTTTTATTTCAAACTGACATGAATGCAGTATGATTACAATTGTTATATAATCTTTTTTGATTACACCTACCCATGATGAATAAATAGTATATAATTAATTATTATGTTGCAATATCAATTGACTATACTGCAATTTTCCATTGCAGTTTATTTGTAAGACTCTTCACAGTGTCCATTAGATCAGTGGTTCCCAAACTTCAGCAGGCCGCGGACCGGCAATAATGTTTGATGAAACTCGCGGACCACTAACTTAGGCCTTAATGGCGATGATCAACATAAATATGCTCGAAACTGACTGCAGTCATCGATGTAGTAAATTTAGGATAAATTTAAATTGTTTTAATTCGCTATCTGGCAGGTTATAATAAGGCATGTTTATTTTTTTCAATTTTTAAAACATTAAGACAGAAATTTTAGCAAATTTTCAACAACAATTTGAATAATTTCACAATTGCAAACAAATAAACTAATAATTACAGTTTATTTATTATTTTTAACTCTTCTCCGCGGACCGGCGATCATACCTCCGCGGACCGGCGCCGGTCCGCGGACCACCACTTTGGGAACCACTGCATTAGATAGTTTAACCGAAGCACATGACGAATGGCTACTCTTTGATTTAATTTATCTATGCAGTTCAGTGTTTTTATTGGTTCATTTACTTCCAGTCTCTTTAATTGGACAATCAATTTTGTTTAATAAAAGTTAGAGAATGATTTTCAATTATTCAACATATCAAACACAGTTTATGTGTAAATATCAATGTCTTGTCAAATGTATCCTGTGTTTTAGGTGAACGAAAGAGTCCGTATGTTGCCTTCTCCTGCGTGGCAATGGCTTTCAGCATTCTCTTCCTCACGTGAATTCCCTTCAGCCGTCGTATTCTGTGTTGCTGTTTGTTCACCAGAGTCCAGAATTTAGCCAAGTTTTATGCGTCATAAGCCCACGCGAAAATGCTGTGCATCAACGGTACATTAAACTGCCAGCAGTAAATTCCTGTTTGCGTGCAAAGTTTGTTTCCTTGACTGGTCAGAAAAGTTGTTATGACGTCCACAATGAGGAGGAGAGTACTATACTGTAATGTGGCAATGTAGACAAGACGGGAGGGTGGGTTATGATGGCAATGTGGACAAGAGGGAGGGTGGTTTATAACCAGTACGGACGTCCATATCTAAATTTTGCACATGTAGTTTGTTAGTACAACCCATGTTTTAATTTTTAAACACGTATTTCAGTCATAATTATTAAAATTATATGGCAGAAAGTTTTTGTAGTAGCCTGTACTAAAATTGGTTTGTCATTAGTGATGCTCCATTGCAGACTACTAAACAATCCATTTCATCAGTATATCATGCACAGGGACGGCTGTGGAACAACAGTAAATTAATGATTACTGATGGACAGACATTTAGTCAAGGCAAATGCAAATCATTCTGTGTGTAACTTGTTTAGCCTGTTTGGATAGCAGCATAACTGTACATAGCAAGTTGCAATGTGGTTTACTCTGCCATGCTGTGAACACTGACACAGAAAAAGTTAATAATGTGATAATTTCATAATTATTTTCGAGTTTCCATTTTGTTTGGCTGATTAATCATTTTGACTGATGTTTGCAATAACTCCGTGATATTCATTCATTCATTCTATGGACTTGTATAGCAACATTCAAAAAATCTACTCAGACATGCTCCCAGTCCAACCATGACAAAAGAAGACTTTCAGATTTACGAAAGAAAGTTTGATTTGTCAGATGTAATAAACTGCTAGATGTGATGTTAACAAAAAACATGTACCGGGTGACTAAAAGTGACTGGAAAACCAATGCAGCTCATTTTGTTAAAGTATTACCTACCTTAGAAGTGTATGTGTGGAGTTAAAAACTAACTTGTTTATCTGTGTATGGTCATTGTATTATTATACATTTCCTGCAAAAGTAATGCCCAGTGGCATGGTCCTAATGGGGTCTTCAAGCAATCGCACGACAAACCTCAATAGCCCAGCAGCTTTTCTGAATAGGTCTGGCCCGATTGCAAATTGTCAGTCTTTTTAAAAATCACCAGAGTAGAGATTGAGATGCAATGTACATACATCAGTTGCAATCACAAACATAGAGATGCTTTATATACAAAGGAAATCCTCTTGGTTCCTTTTGCTCGTACTGCTACCATGAAGAATCAAGCCTTTTCTGTGGTTGGTCCGGTGGTCTGGAATAGCTACACCTACACACTGGGACTAGATACCAGGATCGTTTCTTACTAAACTTAAACTGTTCTTTTTGGGCATGCTGAGTCGGGAGCGCCTCTGAGTAGTTTTTTACTTGAAGGAGCGCTATATAAATGTCCAAATGAATGAATGAATGAAAACTTACAAAAAGATATGACACCATGATGTAGTATCAATTTTTAAAAAGACAACTTGTAATTAATGCAATGTATTTAATTCTTTGCCAGCCATGTAGGCCATGAAACTCAGGAATAAAACGAGACCTCAGAGATCACTGTTGGAAAGTTTATGGTTTTTACATTGACCATATTAATAATAATTATTTAGTTCAACAATGTCATAATTGCATGTGTCATCAATAGTAGATTTTTGTGAAGTTGTCTTATGTCACAGGTGCAAAACAAAAATTTTCCTGTTGTATCTTTGTGCATGGTATTTATACAACACTCGTAATAAGGGGTCATTGCATAATTACGTAACGCTCGAGGGTGGGTGGGGTCATTGAAAACGTTACGAAACGTTACCTGGGTGGGTGGGTGAAGCTGAACGTTACGTAACGCTTTGAAAAAAATTATTAATGAATATTAAATTAGGCCCTACCATCAAGTGACACTTCAGACATGATGTGGACGAAGTAGAAACTTCGTGACATTGATTTAACACGTAACCGAAGTAGGTCTACATATCTGAGGCAGTGGCGGCGCCCCCCCTATCGGCGGCTCAGCCCCCCAAAACAAAACGAGGAAAATCTCTACAAACTGCTAACTTCGAATAAGAAAGCTAGACAGTGCCCAACGGCAATGAAATCAACTATGTAGCCCAATCATAGCGTAATAGAATCCACCGCATATAATATTATGCCAAACATGCCGCCGACCCGTGATGAGGTTATGCACACCATATGCAGCCTGCCGATCGGCTGAGGGCTACGCCTGTAATCCTATTGAATCACATGCGAAATGGGGGTTTTCAATTAGCAGCAGCACTCATGGGGAGACTTTGGGGCCATGGGGACGGTTCCCAAGTTTGTGGTCAAGCCCAGCCCTATAGCCTATAGGGTGTGTGGGGCCCAAGGCAGCAAGCGATTCTCTGAAAAGGGTTCTCAAGCATAACATTTGCGAAGTTGATTTCCTGCCAATAAGGCAGTGACTGTATACCATATAATATTCTAGAAAACTCGAATTCTACCGGAAGGCCTAGGCCAGGGCTGAAAGTGGTTTGGGAAAGTTGTCGTGACCTCCTGGTCACCCTGGTGCCGGGTCTCCGTCGGGTAGCAAGTTTAAACATTTTGGGCAAATAGGGCCTAACTAAAAAACCAGGTCGTCAGACACAAAAATAGGTAAAAATGGTATGATTTTGAAATTAAGGTAGCCTAAATGAGTTTTAAAAAAGGGTCGTCAGGCCTGGTACCAAAAATGGGTGAAATTTGTACAATTTTGGGCGAATGACAAAAACAATCGTCAGAAATTTTCGGCTCAAATGTTTCGGCTCGTTCACCAAAGTCAGACCCAGGCCCCGTTGTTTTCATGATTTTATCGTTGCCCGTCCACATGGAATGGACTCCGGCTTGCGCTACGCCCACTACCTCGGAATAATTTGCCTGCCTTCTACCAGTTGCTTAAGACCTATATCTTCTTAGCCGTGGTTGGGCTGGGAGGGCATCTGAGTAGACTTCTTGAAGGGGCGCTATAAAAGTTTTCGAAAAGAATGAATCAATGAATAAATAGCTGTCAGAAAAGAGCCTTAAACGGGCTAAAGTTGAGGTCAACACAGCTAAAAAATGCGTTGGTGGCTGGGGCTCCGCCCCAGATCCCGTTTTTTCATGATTTTATCGTGCATAAAATAATAGCTGTCAAAAACGAGCCTTATAAAGGCTCCAGGTGAGGTTAACAGAGCTTTAAAATGCGTTGGTGGCTGGGGCTCTGCCCCAGACCCCGTTGTTTTCATGATTTTATCATGCATAAATAGCTGTCAAAATGGGCCTAAAAATGGCTCCAGTTGAGGTCAACACAGCTAAAAATGCGTTGGTGGCTGGGGCTCCGCCCCAGACCCCGTTGTTTTTATGATTTTATCATGCATAAATAGCTGTCAAAAAAAGGCCTAAAAAGGGCTCCAGTTGAGGTCAACACAGCTAAAAATGCGTTGGTGGCTGGGGCTCCGCCCCAGACCCCGTTTTTGAAATGATTTTATCATGCATAAATAGCTGTCAAAAAAGGACCTAAAAATGGCTCCCTTTGTGGTCAACACAGCTAAAAATGCTTAAAATAATAGCTGTAGGCTGGGGCTCCGCCCCAGTCCCCGTTGTTTTCATGATTTTATCATGCATAAATAGCTGTCAAAATGGGCCTAAAAATGGCTCCAGTTGAGGTCAACACAGCTAAAAATGCGTTGGTGGCTGGGGCTCCGCCCCAGACCCCGTTGTTTTTATGATTTTATCATGCATAAATAGCTGTCAAAAAAAGGCCTAAAAAGGGCTCCAGTTGAGGTCAACACAGCTAAAAATGCGTTGGTGGCTGGGGCTCCGCCCCAGACCCCGTTTTTGAAATGATTTTATCATGCATAAATAGCTGTCAAAAAAGGACCTAAAAATGGCTCCCTTTGTGGTCAACACAGCTAAAAATGCGTTGGCGGCTGGGGCTCCGCCCCAGACCCTGCTGGGGGAGCTTACGACGCTCCCCCAGACCCCTAGTCGATATGGGCTACGTGCCTTTGGCACTCGCAGATTTGCACCTTCGGCACTTCATAAAAAAATGTGCTTGTTGGGCTTAGGGCTTCAGCCCCCCCAAACCTGAAATCCTGGCGCCGCCACTGATCTGAGGAAGATCCGGCATCAGACACCAGTTACATGCCAGGTCAACATTTATCGGTTCTCCAGTTTGTGCAAACTGGAAACC
This sequence comes from Lumbricus rubellus, assembly GCA_945859605.1. Taxonomy (NCBI): domain Eukaryota; kingdom Metazoa; phylum Annelida; class Clitellata; order Crassiclitellata; family Lumbricidae; genus Lumbricus; species Lumbricus rubellus. The sequence goes on from OX243828.1 coordinate 10,951,822, forward strand.
GCTATTCGAACTCCCCTTGGATTCCTGACATCGAAGAACGACTTTGAAGCATATTTTAATTAGTGGACACGAATTTCAAACATAAATTATTTGCTCAGCAGAACTCAGCATTGTTTTCTATTGAGCTAATAATTATCGAAGTGCCCAGACTAAGCAAAATCTAGTTCATTTTAAATTTTGATTAATTATTAATGAGCACTTTAGTCTGTGAAACTTTTCGGCAGTGTGTAACATTTTATTCTTCAGGTAAAATTTAAGAAAATTGTAGTTCAAGCATGACTGTCATTTATATAAATAAAACATTCTGTATATTGCAGGACTAGTCTACTGTCAAATTAGTCTATAATTCACATACTAGGCTATATTAAATTCGCTATGAAAATAGGCCTATGAATTAGGCCTATAATTACGCGCTCACATAAGCCAATAATAGACCTAAAACTCAACTGATTTTTCGTAACAATCGTTACGTAACGCTGGAGAGGGTGGGTGGGTGGGTGAAGGGAAACGTTACGAAGCGTTACAGGGTGGGTGGGTGGGTCTAAAACGGTCATTTTCGGCGTTACGTAATTATGCAATGACCCCTAACAAATGTGATACAACACACCTATCTAACTGAACAACAAAACTAGAGATTGCATTCCTGTATTTATGTCCTAGATATGTGTTGCCAAAATATTCTAACAAAGCATCTCGACGACATCCACAAGTTCATTCAAGCTTTCTGTTGTTTTCCGACCACTTTTCAAAATCAGGTCAAAATGTCATGCTCCATTGGCAAGTCCTAAAACAGAAAAAGAGATTTTATACAAATTGCCATTCTAAGACACTGTAATTGTAGTAGCTTTGAGGCTAGGCATCAGTGGCGACGCCAGGCATAAAATTTCAGTAGTTTGTGTCAAAGTCATGAGAGTTATATTCAGCAGATCGAAGAAATTAAATGCAAAGAATACGTTAAAATATAGATATTGAAAATTTGAGGTCTTGCACTGGCTTCCTTTCTTCCATTCCTGCAGCACATCTCATTTAGGATTGCATCTTTGGCGTTGTGGTGCTTATCAGGCTGGGAACCCGCTTATCTGCGTGATCTTTTCCACCCACTTCCGCTTGCACAGGCCGCCACGCAATGCGCCTCGCCACCTTCGGTGACACTGACACTTAATGGTCCCCTTCGCCCACTCTGCGACAATGCAGAGCCGTTCCTTCTCTGTGGTTGGTCCAACAACCTGGAACGAGCAACACCTCCCAGGCTCTTCTCAGTTTCACAAACTGTTGAAGACTGTCTTTGCTTTTTTCGCTTGATCAGGACCGGGTGAGCCTCTCACTAGGGATCTTGAGGCGCTATATAAATGCTAATTGATTGGTTACGTGAGATTTCAAAACAAGCAGCTTTGGTGAAAGGTGTTCTTGCATTGTTTGTGACTATGACCTTGGCTGTTTTTTCAATAGAACTGGATGTGCTAATATTAAGACATAGTCATAACATAACAGAGCTGGTTACCTGCGATTGTGAAAACTTGCTATCATCCTCGTCGTCGGAAAACTCTTCCACTTTGCGTCGATAACTGGCAAAAAAATAAAGAAACGTTAGAGCTAAATAAATTGGTGCTAAAGAGGGAACCCATGAAATGTAGTACAAGAAAAACTCGTTTATGGATTGCATTGTGTATATAGAACACTTAGAATAGACACAGAAAGCATCAGTATGCCATGCATAAAGAAAAGTTATTTTCTAGAACAAAGAATATTTCTCAAAGTATATGAACTACACAAGAATGCAAATGGAACACTACAGTAGTACAGCCTACAAGAACTGCCCTACATCCCATGGATTCGTACATCTACTGACAAACTCAACCATAAGCTAATGGTGAACTTCTGGTTCCCCACGCTAGCACCTCAACTACAATGTAGCATCACACATTGTCAATTCTTGGCCTATCCATTTAGATTGGACTTCTGTTTGAGATGTGCATGCTTCCTAGAAAAAATGTGAATATATTTCACAAGTGGCTGAAAACTAACTTATATTGGTCTGTGATGGGCAGAGAGCACCCTTGAGTAGGTTTCTTGAAGGGGGGGGGGCACTATCCACATTTCTGAAAAGAATTAATTAATGTATAAGTACCAAGAAACTATACTGTCAGTTTTGTTAATGCACACCTATAGCTTTTTGGAAATAAACAAATACACATTGTATATTGTACACTACTTGTGGGCCGCGGTGGTGTAGTGGTGGCGTCGTTGCCTTAGAGCCGGAAGGTTCGAATCCACCTCGCCGCGTAAGGACCTCAAGTGGGCAAGTCCTTCACTCACAATTGCTCAGCGCTTCGGCGTGAAACTCCCATGCAGTGTCCGCTCTGCATTCGGGAGCGCCTCTGAGTAGGGAGAGCTTGAAGGGGCGCTATAACAAGTGCACATACAAACAATACTTCATAAGACCAAGTCTGAACTTACTGAATGCTGTCTGGATTGTTTTCTTGATTCCTACACTGTTCCAACTTCCTTTCGATCATTTTTACTTCCTTCTCCAAATCAACGGGTTTGAGTTGACTGTTCACATACTCCACCTGCTTAACCATTTGCCGCAGTTCTATAATGAAAAAAAGGTGACACAAAATTCTATTAAAAACAGAAGACAACCTTCAAGACAGACAGCTAAATGCTCTGGTCAGTAACTACGGTAAATGGGACTTGATTTCCAGTTTGTCAAATAACATAACATTTTTATTCGACAACCAATTCTTTAAAGGTTGTAGTTACATCATAGTTATTGAATATGTCAGCTTACCCAGGAGACTCAAAGGGGGAGGGGCTAAGATACCGCTGCCCGGGCCATCTGAAAGCATTGGGTTAGAAAGATGCATTAATTATGAAAACAAAAAAATGAGAGTAAACATTAAGGAGCCATATTTGTGCTGTTCACATCTCTGAGCAATAACATTTTGAAATAACAAGTTACCTTGATGTCTATAATGTCTGGTAAAGATAAAGATTGCACCACTGTACGTACTCTGTATGTGATCAACAATTTTTCGCAGATTGTCTTTAGAGTCGACCAGTTTGTTTGCGACATAGCTGTCATCATGAAACAATTTAACAAGAAATATATAATATAAAAAGTATATAATGCAACAATATAAAATGCTTTCATGCAATACTCTATAGAGAAAACAATTAAAAACACAGCTAGTCAGGAACACATGGGCTTCCTATGAATTCCAGTGAACCTACCCCAACTCAAACTACATTGCACTTGGTATATATGTTTAGTTTAATACGATATAATATTTTCTACAACTACCATAATCTGCACTTCAGTTTCAGATTTTACTCAGTACTAATGTCGCCTATAAAAGTAGGCATGGTAGCCAACTGGTTACCTGGTACATCATTCGAGCTCAAGATTCCTGAGATAGATATTGTGTGGGCAGACTAGGGACCTTCAGTAAGTCATTCACAATTTCTTCATACATCAGTGTTTTGTACAAGTGTGGTCGTGTACACACTTGTGAACTGTGCAAGGAGGGAAATCATCCAAATGCAGTTGTGTTTTAGAAACCACTTTAAATAAAATATAATAAATCCCAGTTTCTCAAAGATTCCACTTTAATATAATTACTCCTTTAATTCTTAGCTAAATCATAATGAAGGAATACAGTTTTCTCAGAAGAAACCTAGGCAAGCCAGCAGCAAAGCATGTATGCAATAACAGGTAACTTACCTGTCTAGACTGATTCCACAGTTTGCACCACTGCTTACTAGAGCAGACAATGCTACCTAAACAAACAAGAAGACAAATGGCAGAGCTGGCAAATGAAAAAAAATGACATGCAGAGGTCTGTTCAAAGCACCAATGAGTTTGTCCAATGCACCTTTGAGTTTTGTCTAAGGCGCTTTTGAGTGGCATGACAGTTAATGTACTTGCCTTGAAACTTTTTTTATTCTCATACTGATACAAAGCATCATTCGTCTCTGGCTGGCAATGACATTTTGTGGCCAGGTTGAACAATTATCTGATTTTTAGAACAATCGCGTAATTCTACCTGAGATGGAGCGAAAAGAAGGCAGGCGTCAGTGTGTAAACAGCTGAGCAGGAAGCTTTCCACTCCTTTCCGAAGCTTCTCCGGATCAGAAATCTCGGGACAGCGTGTCTGCAACCAGAAAATGAAATGGTTACAACGCTCATAGCCGTAAGAAATAAATTAAATAAATGAAGATGAACTTGACATGAAACTCCAGTGGCCGCCGGACTCAACTTGCATGCAAAGTCCTGTCAGAAGTGATTTTATAAAGATATCTGCGATTCTGCATATTTTTATTTGCTTCTTGATGAGCCAAGGTTTCCTTTCTTCCGAATGAATTTCAACATCACTTATGCTAGGCTATGCAGCACTTCACTTCTGTCAAGCACTTTACTATAGTAAATGTCTACATACATTCATTCATTCAGAGCATTTATATAGCGCTTGTTCAAGAAACTACTCAGGAGTGCACATATGGCTGACTCACTGGACTCCCATAAATCAGGACTCAAGATTTATTTATTTTGCAAGGCCTATCCTGGACAGGGAGAGCTCCTGAGTAGATTACCCTTGAAGGTATGCTATATAAAACTCAATAATAATAATAATAATAATAATTACAATAATAACACTATCTTCATACCTTAATAAGTTAATAAGTTACCTACTACTCTCCTTAATGAACTTCTTTGTCTTTCTTTCGCCCCTTTTCCGCAAGCGTTTGAAAACCATTCTCTTTGATTATGGTTTGGTGTCAGGTCGGGAGCGCCTCTGAGGAGTTCTCTTGAAGTGGCGCTATATAAATGTTCGATTACAAATAGTAACCTCTTATAACATAATAATAATAATAATAAATACTATCTTCATACCTTGATGTCTATAATGAGTCCCTCGACCGGTCGATACGGATTGTGGACGGTGAGATGGAAATGAAGAATTTCGAGCAGCGGTAATTCCTGCGAAAGTAGAAGATCAGCGGCCTTTTCGGCCTCGTTCTTCGCCGTTCCTGGCAGCGCATTTCGAACGGATGACATGTTCTTGATAAACGTCTCGATTGGAATGTTGAATTCCTCGACTTTACATGCCAGATAGACGCATGCGTAGCTGAAAGAACAGGAAAAGTAGTTCCGGTTTAAACATTAAACTGTGACATCAAAGCAATTTAAAATTTTATGATTTTGAATGGTGCATTGCATTTAAAACATCTTGTTCAAAGCAGCATTGAATAACTAACTCATCAATAGCAATTCAATAACTAATAATTAAAAACATTATTTGCCATTGGTACAACTCAATAGCAGAGAAGATAATTATGATCTAAATAATCAGTATCACTGGTTAAAAAACCTTGTTTCTCTTGTTATGAGCTTGATCCAGGACTATAAATGTTGAAATATATTCATACAAATTTTACAGAAAAGCAAATCCTGCTCCATGATAGTCAATTAGAGCAGCTTTGTAGTTCCTTCTGTAGGGATTTCAGAAAGCATTTTAGTTTCCTCCATAAGATTTCAGAATCGAACCTAATTCAACTAAATAATATTGACTTACAGAATGTTGCTTGGATGGTAATCCATGACAGATGTGTGAACGTAGAAACGCCTGAAGTAACACATTGCCGTACCCTTCAAAGAATCACAGAACGTCACTGTTCACATGAACTTTAGTTACGGTCATGCAACTTAGCTCTCAGAACCTTCTAGAGCAGTGGTTCCCAACCTTTTTTGACCCAAGGGCCACTTTTTATAAGTTTGAGGACACGAGGGCCACTTTTTCTTAGTTGAAGGACATTAGGGGGCCAGAAGGCCAAAATTTAGTTAACTAAAAGTATATAAAATTGTCATTATTGATTTTTAAAAAATGCTTGATGCTATTTATAAATTTCAAAATTAAATAATTTTTAATAGATAATAATTATGTGTTCTATCCTGTTAAAATCGTCATTTTTATCATACATTTTTGTTAATTCTTTGAGAGACGAGGGCCACTTTTGAGGCCTGGCGGGCCATTTTTTGAGGCCTGGCGGGCCACTTTTGGCCCGCGGGCCACGGGTTGGGAACCGCTGTTCTAGAGGACCATCATTGAAATGTCCAAGACGTCAATCACTGGTCACTATGAAGCAACACCTGTGAGACCCAACTTTAGCAAGTTCCATGGTCCTAACACTTTAATGACGAGCGAGTATTACAAATGACTGGGAAAATAAATCAGAGCATCATTAAAGTCTTGAATCAGGAGCAATGATAGTCAGAGCATCCAGCATCGGGTCCAGTCATTTCACCTGAAGCCTACCGCTGTGTTTTATGTTCAGCAATGCAAAAGCTGCACATCTTCAGTGCAAAGGGAAATGACTAGTGAGAAAATCATGCCACCAAAACAGGCACAATTATTTAACCTGGTAGACATATTCCACCGAGTACCGAATCCAAGCATTTGGATGCATTTTTGCCAGATCTAGATATGAACAGAGAACCAGTTGTTCCATAGTATAATGGTAAGCATGCTAGACTGCCAATTTGGGGGTAGGAGGTTCAAATCCCACACAGCACAGAATTCCAGTTCACCTGTGTAACCTCAGCAAAAACAAGTACACAACATGTATGCTGTTGCCCATATTTTTTAGGTATTGTCTTTCACTGTTGGTGGGAAAATGAGACTACGAGGGAGAGGACTGGCCACCCACACGCACACGCCAAAAAAATGAAGAGCAGTCTCTTCTTCTCTTTTTCCGATAAGCACCTAAATATTTAACTCACACAAACTCCATATCTTATTAGCATCTGTGTTTGGTGCTGTAATACTGCTGCTGTATGTGTGCGTGTATGTGTTTGATTCTGTGTGGGTGATAAAAATCAATGCACTACAGGCACTGAAGACTGTTTCCTTTGGCGTAACATGGGATCAAACGGATGAAATTGTCACTCACCAAGACATAGTTTGGCATTGTTGGCACGAAGTCTAAGCAGAAATTCTTCAGTTCGTGTTCGTAGTAACGTCGAACTTTCGCTTCTTCGTCGACGTTCAAGAAGAACTGAAATCGACTTTCATTCTGCAAGAGTTAGAAAAGCAGTTCTTCTTCATGATTGCCATAAAAGTTATCGCAAAAATCCAAAATGAAAAAGTGCAAGCTCAAAACTAAGCGCAAAACACAAGTTTATTCACGAACGCCAGTGCAAAAAAGGTCCCTCAAGTCCTTTTTCTTTGTTCGTGGTTGGGATGGAGCACCTCTGAGTAGTTTCTTGAAGGGGCACTATATAAATGCTCTGAATGAATGAATGAATATGTATGCACTTCTAGGCAACAGAACACTGTTTTCTTCCATATATGGAAGAAAACAAGAGCCACTATCTAGAGTCAATTCAAAGAGGCAGTCATGAATAGAAATTGTTAGCAACTTAATTTTTCTCATCCTCTGCATATAAGGGAGATTGGACAGCCCTTTCCCTTGCCATCTGATAGTGCAAACTATCCTATCTTTCCTATAACCACTTCCTGGATGTGGTGTGACATGTAGAATAGTTCGAAAATAGAGATACAAGTACTACCAATTCAAAATACACAAGACCAAAGCAAAAAAACCAACACAATAAAATGTGATGGTGATTGAGTTCAGTAATCAAGCAATTTAGCACAGACAAATAAAAAAATTTAGAAACATGCCTTTACTAGCCAAAGTTTATTGAAAAACAATGCTTTTACATTTAGTAACGGAGTCTGTGGATGACTTTCAACATATTTCTGATTGGCTTCCTCTCGTAGTTTTTCAAGTTCTGACTGCGGAAACATCCAGAATTTCATCTGTGAGCTGCTTGAATACATCTTTCTCTCAACACAGCACAACCTACAAAGAAATTCAAATGAGACATATCGGCAAATTTTTAACAAATGAAATACCTAAGATAAGCAAACTGAAATAACAACTTTTACACAGAAAGCAACGCAGTGGAAAACCTTGACTACTTTCAGAGCGATATATCACCCGGAAAATTTCGTGAATTCTGTGAAAGGCCAAACGCTTCGATCGCTATGTTTCTCATTCATTCATTCGGAAACGAATATAGTCCCTTCAAGGAAACTACTCGGAGGCGCTCCCGACTCCAGCGCGCAGAAAAAGAACAATTTTAAGTTTAAATAGTGAGGAAGTCTTATAATAGCTGATTCACAGCCTAGGTTTCTACCAGAATCAACTACACTGTATGGGGGTATTTGCATCACTGCTCGCAGAAAGGTAGGCTCACATACCTCGTGAATGCGCTGGCATACGAGACAACTTTTAAGCGGGCAGTTTCTCACCAAAAGCTTCGTTTATCGCCCACAACGTCAACAACAAATACACACAAAGCTCATTTTCAATTCATAAGTACAATTATTAAATAAAGTCAATCTCACCAGCCCTTTCAGTTTAAAAGGTAAGTATTTTGGCCTTTTGTTACGTTTTAGTAGTTTAAACTCAATTTCCTAGCAAAATTAGTTATCAAACTCGCCACCATAGATTTTAAAAGCAACCATAGATATCGGTTACCACGAAACGCAGCTAACATTGAGATCCCAAGTTTAAAAGCGTTTGGAAAAGGAAGTAAGTAAGTAAGTATTCACATCCTTCATTAACCAATAGGCCGTCTCGATATCTCATAAAATTTACATGTCGCGTGCCCATGCGCAGTGGTTGACCAAATTCTGCCCTAGACAGTAAACATATTACATTTTACTGAGTCTAACAGAATTCTAACACACAACACGCGTGGCTTAGGTTTACGAAGTTTTGACAGTAAAAATTAGGCCTAGGCCTATTAAACGGATTAGGACTTCTTAAACATAGGCCGATTTTGAACAAACCGTTTGCCCTCAGCGTCAATTAGAGG
>OX243828.1:10965708-10980708 GCA_945859605.1 Lumbricus rubellus
TTGTGGTTGTGCATGAGATGGTTAAATCAAAAAATTCCAGGGTGTCGGTCCTCAAGTTCCACAATAAATCTAATTCTGGCGACTCCACGGCACCTGATCCCACCAGCCCCTATGTTGCTTTCCCGAAATCTCACAGCAGCTCGTAGAGTCGACGTAGACACAGACGAGGAGGGGCCGCAGGTAATATAAATTAATCAGATTTAATCTCAACTTTAGTCAACGTTTGAGTTTATAGGACTTATGCACCTACGACAGGTAAGATATATTATGAGCAGGTTCCGTGTGCTCCATGTCTTCGAAATAAGGAAGAAAATAAAGACCTCTTGCATGAATTATAATCTACTAGGCCTACTTCTTTATCCTGTATGGACCAAAAACATGATCTGCCTACTTCAACCTGGCGGTCAGATAAAAACATCCTGATATAATGCTGTGAACGTGAGGATGATTTTTATATGACTTGGTTGGTAAGAACGAAGCACTAAGGCTAGGCATGGGTAGGTATACGGCAGGCCTGATGAAAATGTATTGTAAATAATATTGCGCGAAACCTCATGCAAATATAATGTAAACTGTAATGTAATTACTGTTCGGTTTCAGTCACTGAAGTCACTGCATGCTCGTATAGGCATACTGATGCTCTCAGACTCTCAGTATGTAATTACAGACTAAAGTCAAAGATCGGAATTAGTGCATGGAGGTACGAGCAAAAAGACACTCCGAGAGCAGACTTCGTTCAGCCGAACGACGCAAGGGAAGTAGCGAGCACTAAGAGTAGAGCTACACAGAGCTCCACTGAAAGATAGTTCACAGTGGAAGAAGCAGACAGAACGGCAACTTTATAATAATTCGGTGCCTTGGATACGGCATAGGTTGTAGGAGGGGCGGTGGAGAGGCTGGGAGAAGGTCCACAAAATTTACGAGGTCACGAGATGCATCAGGGGAAGGGATATGAAAATGCGGTCGTATGCGTACATTGTGGATGGGCCCCTTACGCTTAGTAATCAACATTTGTAACCCTGTAAGGGGGGGTAGAGAAGGTTATTTTACGCGCGCATGGTGGATGAACTTCAATGAAGTCTACAAAGCGTATAGGGTGTAACCGGTGAGATGTATGGCCCACAGTATGGGGGAAATGACCATGGCATGCTTTCGTAATATATGGATGGCCCTTTGCGCTTCCGTAGTCCAGGATTCCTATCGATTGGTCTGTTGTCGTCGGCTGCATCAGCCAATGCGGCGCCGTTGGTGTCGCTAGTGTTGCATGAGACAGACATACGAAAGCCATGCGAATGTCTAGCAACGGATTGCTAAATAAGAAGAATCTAGATGGCGCTATAACAATCTCTTATTACTAACGGACGACATTCGTATCCACGTAAGTAGAAAATGTCTTCTTCTTGTCTACACCACTGTAATCTTCTCATTGAAGCGACTGATTTTTATGTCTGGTCAGCTCGGTCTGTGTTATAGGCAGCCGTGAATCAGCCATGAAGTCCATCCAGCATCTAATATTGACGATGCCATCCGAGGAGTATTGATATGCAGATAGAGCCAGGCCAGCATGAAATTACGCTACAATGCAAAGCGTAGGCTACAATAAATCGCATCCTATAAGTAACTCCGCCCCTGCTCGTGCTTTGGCAGTGCCAGTCCCAAGCCTGAGAAAGGAGGAGGGCGACACTAATCATCCTTGATATGACACAGTGTTGTTAAACAGCAACTAGCAATCACATCCCCTTCCAAGGAGTGTATACATTTCGCCTAGAGTCATTCCATCTTGGCTATAAAAAAATAGGTAATAGGCTCATAGCAACAGTTGGCATAGGCCTACTAAATTTTAGTTTAGGTTCACTGTAGTGAAATAAGTTGTGTACGAGGGTGTGGGCTACCCCAGCAGGGATATATCCTTGATCTGAGAGCAGTTCTTGTAGGCTACATGTATGTATCTAAAAAGACACATTCATACTTGTATCTTCGATATGCCATTTGATAATGTTTTTTACGTCACACCATGCATAATCATCGACTACAAAATAATATCATCTGTATAATTTCATATGATCACTTTTACTACATTGGGACTCTGTGTGCTTCTGCATTACATTTTGCACTATAGCCTATTTACATTTTACATAACATTTTATACTGTAATTATTTTACATTATGTTTACATCACATTTTACACTACATTTGCATCACATTATTTTACACCATAGGCCTATAACCTATTCACATTAGAATAGATGGAGTGTGATGGAGCGCGAACACGCTCCTGCCGTCTAAATAAATGCGCTAGAAAATGCGCTATACTTTCTTTCAGCGATGGACGAAGGCTCTGCGCTTCTGCATCATCTTGAGCGCAGGTTCAACAGATGGCTCTGTTCCGTTGTCATTGGCAACGCGGTCGTCAAGGATACGACCGACCATTATGGCGACGACGACGCAGAAAAGGTCAGCGATAAAAACAATTTAAATGGCTCTAATAAAGGCGCTATATGAACGCATGGACGCATCGCACACACCATCAGACCACACCCTACCCTACCTTTTGCATCTTTACGAGGCGCTATATAAATAGCTAAGTATGTGTTTCCGTACATAGACCCTGCTGCATTTCTAAACTTTAAAGTACACGCATATACATGCATAATACATGTATAGATGCATCATTAAGCATACATACACGTACCCATTTACACATAAGTACATTTACACACATTCGTATACGTTACTGGGTACAACCTACTCTACCAAATGACCACCATCACCGACTACCACCATCGTAGCACCACTTTGTCTCTTCGGCTTGACCTCCCCGGGTTTTGACCTGTATGTATGTAAGCTTATGGCAAATGACCAGTATATGTAATCTGTATCTGTGACATATACAGGGTGGGCCAAAAAAAGTGAGAACATCGCGTAAAAAGTAGTATAATTGCATCAAAACTTGTTTCACTGTATCCATAATAACTTAAATTGTTTACTCATTCACTACCTTACCCATTTAGCTATATATGATATCTGTATTTCGACGTATTGTTAGCAAAATTTACAACTCAAAACGTACAAGCGTGTGATCGGGCAGAAGCTCAATGAAAATGTCACTTTGAAACGCTTGCAACGCAGTCGGCAGCTACTTGAGCGGTTTCCTAATGAGAGAAGTGCACGAAGCATCTGGTTTACAGACGAAAATACATTCACCGTTGGCACTCCAGTTAATTGTTTATTCCATTGAAACAAAGAAAAATATAAGTTCAGGAAAGTCGACGCATACGAGAAAGTGACCATTTCAGCCGCGCGATATCATGCAATCAGTTGGTGTGTCTCGAATGGGGAAAACTAGTATTGTGTTCGTTGAACCATGCGCCAAAGTAAACAGTGAATACTATTGTGGACATGTTCTGAGACAAGGTTTGCTGCCTGTAATTCAAGCGATATGTGATCGCCATAACTGGACATTACAGCAGCAAGACGGAGCTCCATCTCACACAGCCAGAAATACAATCAACTTTCTTCATCAGGAGAATGTTAACCTCATCGAGCCAGACATGATTGTGGCCACCGAACCGTTGTGATTTAAACACAGTAGATTATGCCATATGGGATGCTTTGCAAGAAAAAGTCTAACTTCGGCGAAAATTTACCACAGTTGAGCAGCTCAAGTTGGCAATAATCGAAAATGGAGAAATCTGGGGCAGCGCTTTATTGACGTGCAGTGGCATAAACGAGTGGCGTCGACGCTTAGAAAAACTCGTTGAGAAGCAAGGAGGACACATTGAACATGATTTCTGATTAGCTAAATACTTGGCAAACAAAAATACATGAAAATAATAAAATTAATTGAATTATATTTGTAAATAACTCGTATTCTACAAGGTGTTCTCACTTTTTTTGGCCCACCCTGTATACGAAACATATATTCGAAACAATTCAGGTGAAACAATATGCGAATTCGATATATCGTGTGCGCGTGCGCAGTGGGCCGTGTCATTAAAAATCGATTCCACGAAAAATTGCAAATAACTACACTTCCGGTAGACGTAACATACAAGCAGGTCAAAAGGTGATTAAGATGTCGAATCCGCTTATTGAAAAGGTGGTTTTGCATTTTTGGTCAACAGGTGGAGACACTGAGCGTGTGTGGATCGGATGACGTCATTCTGGCTGAGGTCGTTCCGCAGATACGTCAGATGCTGATGCAGCATGCCATCACAACAGGAAGTAGCCAAAGCATTATGAAGACATCTATCACTGAAACACCGATCCTACTGTCTCAGATCAATGATGAAATTGGTCGGTCATCAAAATACTCCTACTGTAACTCTCAACATTGGAGCTATAGAAGTTATTTGTTTAAAATAAATAGCTAAGAACTTAAGTTGTCGAGTGAAAAATAAATAGAAAAGTGAAATTAAATAGCCAAGAACTGTAGGAGTTACTTGAATTAAATAGCTAAGAAATTAGTATAGTACAATTAAATCAAATAGATAAGAAATCAAAATAGCTAGGTTAAATTCAATCAAATAGCCTATATATGAAATTGCTGAGTAAAATTCAATTTAAGTAGCTAAGAAACTAAATAGCCTACGTAAGTCAAATTAGGTAGCTTAGAAATAAAAAGGCTAAGTTAAATTAAGCTAAACAATTAAGAAATTAAATAGTTAAGTTGAAAAGACAGTTATGACAGATGGAACGAAAACAACGCATACATGTAAGTCTAGACACGGAGTCATGTGGAATTGTGGATAGGCAGAGAAAGTCAGGGATAGACATAGAGGAGCAGAGATACGCAAAGATAGTCAGAAATAAGCGGAAGTAGACACAGGTAGGCAGAAGTAGTCAGAGATATAGTAGAAATAGGCAAAAATAAACACTGTAGGCCTATGCTTAGATATAGATAAATGAAGACAGGTACAGATGAACAATAAGAAGTTGGAGTGGAGTGCATACAAAACTATATACATGTATATGTTGAGTTTGTGTTTCAAATAACCGTGATTAATTATAATTATGTAGATGATGTGCGGTGTTCGAGGTATTTGCTGATGGTCTGCAATGAGGAAGTGTTTCGAAACAACAGCGACCTTGCAAAACTGTTGTCAGGCTACAGACAGGCGAAGAGAAAGAACTGTGAGCACTGCAACTCTCTCTTTAGACTTCTATGCCATATAACAACACAACAAACGATTTTTATGAAATCAGACACTCGTAACTTCTAGCAGAGGCTGAAGTTTTGCTTATAACAGACGCTGAACAGTGCATTCAAGTGCTAGGGTACTGGAGCCACCCTCAAACATAGGTGCAATCATGTCCTAAAAGTTGGGGGGGGGGACCATAATGAATCACGTCCTAAAAGTTTGGGGGGACCATAATAATAAAGTTAGGGGACCACTCAAAAGTTGGGGGGACGCGTCCCGTGGGTCCCATAGGGTGGTTGCGCCTATGCCCTCAAAAGAGCCTTACTTTAGGACCCCATAGCTGCGAGAAAATACACTGCAAACAATAATCAAGAACAAATGAGAACGACAGAGAAGCCCAAAATGCTGTTCTAATCCTTGATTTGATAGAGTCATGCCTGAAATGACCCCAGCGTCCGAATCAGAAGTTTGGGGACAAAACATCTGACCTAAATCGTTGTTCGGGCTTAAATGTATCGACCTTGCTTGCACGTTCTTAGTACGGTATGTTATATTATAGTATACGAATATTTTGACGCTGGTTTCTCGTTTACGAGAAAGTGGTATTTGTCTCCATAATTATAGCTGCTGCTGTTTCTTGCACACTTGTAATAGCAGATCCAAATCAGGCTTCAGAGATATCCAAGACCGCCGCCCACTTCGTTCTGCACAGAAGGGAATGCTACTGATTCCATTGGTTTCTGGAATACAGAATAGACTCAATAGAGCCTTTTCTGTGGTGGACCCAGTTGTCTGGAATGGGCTCACACAGGAGCTTGAATTCCTGGGGATCCTACCCAAGCATTTTTCTTTGTTAACCTCAAAACTCAGAAACTTACATCGCTCGTCTAAGATAATTACCTAAGATAATCTACTCACATATACTGTATTACATTACGTTTCAATACATTACATTACATTACATTGCATTACAATGATTACACCCAAGCATTTTTCTTTATTAAACTCAAAATAATTATTAAGAAAACTTATAGAGCTCGTCTAAGATAACCTAAGACAATCTACTCACACACATGGAACACATACTGTATTACATTACGTTTCATATGATACATTACATTACATTACAATGCATTATATCTTACACAGGCAGTGTTCTGCTGCTGATCATTGTGGAAAGTGATTGTCTCCTATCCGTCTTGCACTCAGTCATCCGCATCCATCCGGAACTTGGCATCCTCTACTGCACCAAGCGCATCTACACCGTTGCTAGGCAACACGGAACTCTGCTGCTGGAGCAGGCTTCTCCCGTCCTTGGTGATTGGCTGTCAGGTTGGTGCGACCACGTGATCATGAGCAACTAAATTGTTTTGTTAACTGATCAATTGTTTGAAAATGCAGCCGATTGAACGAAAGAATTATTGAATTAATTAATTCATTCAGTAATTCTTTCCTTCTATCGTTCTTCCTTTCTATATATATATTATATAATATATAAATATATATAATAAGATATTATCTTTGATTTCACGCTGCGAGCGCTTCTGAATAGCTCTGCTGTGAGAAGCACTTTCAAATGCTATAATTATTAGATTAGATTAGATTTAAAAGATATCCATTTGTGTGCTATGCTCAAAATACTTGCAGTGACTCGTTAAATAAAAACTCAATATATAAAACTAATCAATGCATTCATTCATTCATTCATTCTTCCTAAAGCTTTTGATTATAGGCCTAATAGTATGCAGAGGACTTTCACTGTTGTTCTTTCATTCATTTGAGTTTTGCTTGCTTGTTTACAACGCAGGGGCCTTACCAGACGACACTGGCGCATTGGAGCAGCTTGACTACTCAGACATATTCAAGGTTAGTATACCAAGATTCTTCAATGTACTTGTAAGTATGTCATGCTTCCGGAAGCATCCGTCTGAAACTCGAAGTCTATAGATCCAGTGGTGAATGGTTTGTCTTTGGTCATTGTGCACATGCACTTGATTTTGTCGTTGTTTTCCAGATTGTGGTTCGGGATCTTCATGAGTCGATTCCTGGTCTCGATGTCTTCCTTCGATTGTCCACAATGATCGCTGGAGGTCTCATCGCTGTCCTACTAACAGTCATCGTTCTCGCTCTTATCTCCACAGGTCAGTGTAGCAGAGTTCAACATGGGTCAGTTATACTCTATCCGCCAGTCCTTTTGTCATTCATTCATTCATTTACTCATTCATTCATTTGTTCGTTCGTTCATTAGTTCACCCACCCTCGTGGGGCGCGGTGGTGTAGTGGTGGCGTCGTTGCCTTGGAGCCGGAAGGTCCGAGGTTCGAATCCACCTGACCGCGTAAAGACCTTGGGCAAGTCCTTCACTCACAATTGCTCAGCGCTTCGGCGTGAAACTCCGATGCAGTGTCCGCCATTCATCCATTCTTTCATTCATTCATTCATTCATTCATTCATTCATTCATCCATTCGTTCATTCGTTCATCCATTCATTCATTCATTCATCCATTCATCCATTCATCCATTCGTCCATTCATTCATTCATTCGTTCGTTCATCCATTCATCCATTCATTCATCCATTCATCCATTCATTCATCCATTCATCCATTCGTTCATTCATTCATCCATTCCAAAATCTATAATG
This sequence comes from Lumbricus rubellus, assembly GCA_945859605.1. NCBI lineage: Eukaryota > Metazoa > Annelida > Clitellata > Crassiclitellata > Lumbricidae > Lumbricus > Lumbricus rubellus. Next base: position 10,973,490 of record OX243828.1, read on the forward strand.
CAGTGTCTAACAGCTATGGCGCTCAAATTACTGTTATCTTTTGCTATTTTTTCTTTAAGTCCTAATCATCATTTTTCATCAAAATCAGCAGCATCGTCTTCAATTTTTTTCTTTATTGGTACGATGATTATATCGTTACTTCTATAATAATAAGTTATTGAACACCATAAAGCCAAGAATACCATCCGATATGTGCAGACTGTGCGCCGTATTAAACAGAATCTCCGATCGCGCTGGACGTGCGTCAGGCCCGCGTACGGCTTCAGTTGATCCTGGAGTCGCAGCGTCTGGGCAAGAGCGAGTGGGGCTGGCGAGACACCCCGTCCGCCCTGATCGCCCTTCAACTCAACGACCCTTCGTGGTGCTTCACCAGCCAATCGAACCAGAGAAGTATCGACCGAATGGAGATCGGACTGTTGTCAGAGATCAGCAAGTAAGTAGCCTAAGATGCGAAGTTACACCGTTGTCTGATCAAATTAATCTGGTTAGAATAACTATCCGCCTAAATATCAACTCTATTGAACCGAACACACGTTCATAGGCGCCCGGCGCCCGCGCATAAGGGGGAGAGGGGGCACTTGCCCCCCTGAGAAAATTGACACCGATTTTCTGACCACTACTTTAGATTTTAAAATAATTTCTTCGCATTTAAGAAGCTATTCATATTGAAACTTTTAATAAAGTCAATCTGAGAAATTTCTATTAAGAAACTCTCTGAAAAAATGTCCATGCATGTTCTTGATTTCAGGTTTTGCATTTTCAACCAATTAAAATTTTTTGATCGTGACAACTGATCATCGTGTTTTGCCCCTCCAGCAAAAATTCTGCGGGTGCCCATGCACGCGTTGATATGATAATGAAATGGTCCAGAGATTGAAATAGTTGCACCGGATCGGATCAGGTCAGATTGTAAAGTAAGCTGCATTGCAATTGGCTGAATGAAAGTGGTCTAGTCACTATAGAGTTTAGTCGCTATAGAGTCCAGTCACTGAAGTCTAGTCACTGGCCTAGTTACTAGTAAAGTCTAGTAACTAGAGTCTTGTACCTGAAGTTAGTCACTAGAGTCTTGTACCTAAAGTTAGTCAATAGAGTCTTGTACCTAAAGTTAGCCACTAGAGTCTTGTACCTAAAGTTAGCCAATAGAGTCTTGTACCTGAAGTTAGTCACTAGAGTCTTGTACCTAAAGTTAGTCACTAGAGTCTTGTATCTAAAGTTAGTCACTAGAGTCTTGTATCTAAAGTTAGTCACTAGAGTCTTGTACCTAAAGTTAGTAACTAGAGTATTTTATCTAAAGTTAGTCACTAGAGTCTTGTATCTAAAGTTAGTCACTAAAGTTTAGTGACCAGACGAAGTCCGTTGTATTTTTTCCAAGGTTGACACTGGCCTCCAGGCGGCGCCAGTTGACTCCCTCAATCCTGGCGGATTATACAAACGCCCTGCTGGCCGTCTACCTTAACCCTCGCTCCTTCCACGGTCATGACCTTCTCTCCACCCTCTCTCAATACATCGACACCCACCAGATCCACACACAGCAGAACAACTTTCTCATCGCAAACTGTGTCATCGCTATCTTCAACGCCGGACTCGAATTGGACCGGAAACACGTGACCTGGCTTCTTGCAAGGCAACGAAATGATGGATCCTTTCCGTTAGGGGCAGGTAATGACTGTCAAGCTAATCATTCTGTAAATATTATTACTAATTTTTGAAATATATTATTATTATTATTATTAATTAAGTATTATTATTATTATTTTGATCATTATCATTTTTATCATGATTGTTATTATTTTTTATAATTTATTGTTATTATTTTTAATGTTATTATTATTATTATTATTATTATTATTATTATTATTATTATTATTTTGACCAAAATGTCCATAATTGCAGTAAATTGCTAAGCCTGCATGCTGTCGCTCTTCTTCTGGTTCTCTGCCTCAGGCAGGTTCGGCTGTCCAATGTCGCCACTCTTCCCTCCGCTGGGCCTTCTCCTTTAGTGTTTCTGTAGAAGCTTCATTTGACATTCACTCGGGATTCATACAGGGGTGGTCTTCCGTTGCCTTCCCATAAATGCTGTCACTGCATATGATATTTCATGATCTATTCACTATGGTTTGCATGTAGATTCTATTCAACAGTAACTGATTCAACTCGTTTCAGGCTGCTATAGGCTATAGGTTATATGAAAACTAAGCAAGAATAACCAGAGTAGCCTATAATCGCAGAAACTGTTAGGAGACTTCAGGTGTTCATTAAAACTTTAAAAGTGGTAGCGGATACAATCCCCCACACTTTAGATTGTTTTCAAAGTGAATTTTAAATTTGTTTTCATTTCTAGACGAGGCAGCAATAACAGTTCAGGCGTTGACCTGTTTCGACGAAGGTCAAGTACCACGTGACCGTCTTGACCTGACCCTGGAATATCTAATGAGGCAGAGACAGAGCGACGGTTCCTTCGGTTCCCTGCTAACAACCGCCTTAGTTACTCAGGTCTTCACAATGATAATTAACTATAGCATGGATTCATCATCGTCATCATCATCATCATCATCATCATCATCATCATCATCATCATCATCATCATCATCATCATCATCATCATCATCATCATCATCATCATCATCATCATCATCATCGTCGTCATCATCATCATCACCATCGTCATCATGACCATCACCATCGTCGTCGTCGTCGTCGTCGTTATCATCATCAGTATGAAAATCCTCATAACCTCCTCCAAAGCTACGATCTCCGACACCATCATCAGCAACATCGTCGTCATAGTAGCATTTTTTTTATCTTGAGACGTCTTTCGTTTCGTTTCTAAAGATTCCTTTTACTTCATCTACAGAGTAGCCTACGTTTTCAGTTCTTTCGCTCGTTCTTGGCAATCGGTTTTCAACAATTAACTGCAATATTCACTAATTCTGTAATTAATCGCATTTGTTCGTGAAATTAATTGTAATTAATCGCTAGTTCTCGTGAACATGTTTAATTACGGCAGGTATTTAATGCGACTCGGGAGCTGAAAGGACTGAATGCTTCGGATTACCAATTGACCGTTAAATGGATGGTTCAACAGACAGGAAGTGACGTCATTAGAAAGAACGTCCACCTGGCGGCCAGTCTGCTAATGGCATTGAACGGGAAATCTTCTGTCTCCATTCGAAACCTGACAGGTTCGGAATTGTACATTTAAATTAATTATTAACGGCCCATCTCTCAAAGTTTCCGCGTAAAAGCTGTGATGGTGTATTCCAGTTGGATGGATAATGAGGAGATTTGAAAGAACAGAAGTGGGAAGAATGGACATTATATGCAAAGGCTGGAAAATTGTCCCAAGCAAATGAAACTATTTTACCGTAATAGTTTACATGTACTGCATCCGAGTAAACTTAGTTATGGCCAAGCAATTAATTAAACAGCTCGATCATAATTAAATTGCTGCACCATTTAACTGTAATTATTATTTCGAGGACATTAGTATTATTGCAGGGTAACTGCATGGTTGTTGTTGTTATGGCAACAGGATACAGAAGAGAGGTGGAGAATGAACCTGGAAGGACTTCCGTCAGTCTTTCCTCCTCCTCCTCCTCATCATCCTCATCTATTGTCTCTTCATCCATTGTTCTCGATCGATACCTCATTCCGGACGAACCGCTGGTGGAATCGGAAGAGAAGGAGAGCGTGGATGATGAGAAGAATGAAACCAGAAATAGTTCATCAAGAGGAGATTCGGAGAATGAAGTGACTAGGTACATTGTATCTCCCACATAATCAATGAAAAGCATCATTATCATTATAATCATCATCGTCATTATCACCATCACCACAGTCACATGATCACCACCACCGTCACCGGCATCAATATCATCATCATCATCGTCGTCGTCGTCATCATCATCATCAGCAGCAGCAACATTATCATCATCATCACCATCACCATCAGCAGCAGCAATATCATCAGCAGTAACAGCAGCAGCATCGTCGTCGTCGTCGTCGTTGTCGTCGTCGTCATCACCACCGTGTTCTTTGTTGCTTTGCAGCAGATGCTCAGTTGCTGAACCTGATGAGAAACTCATCTTCACAGGTGATCATGATCAGAAGAAGCATCACAACAATGGTGATGAATCTCAGCCTGTTGTCTCGGAAGAGAGTGCGTTTGAGTACAACAAAGAAGATCAAGACAAAGGTAAATAATACTTCATTTCCATGACCATGTTAAATATAGTAATTCTACGTCATTGCAAGTACAAAGATAAGTAGTATTGCATCACGCAGATCAAGGTAAACATTACGTCATTAAACAGATCACGGTAAATAGCAGGCCTACGTCATCGCACACTATGCAGGCCTTCCCGCATAACCTTATTATAATAATATTATAGCTTACTACGCACTTTATATATATAGGCTATATTTATGTGTGTGTGTGTGTGTGTGTGTGTTTGTTTGTTCGTGCGTGCATGTAGACCTAGTACATTGTGTGTAATTGTGTATTTAGAATATACGAAGCTCAAGTTATTTGCTTTTACAATTTACATGTTGGTCACTAACTAGTCCTACAACTGCATTATAGCAAAATGATTTCTCTTTACGGCAACGGCCTCTGTTGTCACAAGCTGTTGATAAACTCTGGGTCCATCCATTAGGCCTAGTTGTTCACTAATTTATGTTAGGCCACTTATTTCCTTCAACAATAATATGGTCATTAGTTGGTTACAGTTTGCTCTAAATTTGAGATAAATTATTATTCGTCTTGTGACGTCATTGTTGAAGGTATCTTTGCAACTGAATCGTCTGGGGTCGGTCATTCTACGTCAGAGACATCCAACGTCAAGCATTGGAGGGATGTCTTGCTGCCTATCTGTACTGATGATGCCCAGAAACATTCAGCACGATCGATGTAAACTGTCACATGTGGCTTAACAATCAACAGTTCCGTGCTTTAGGCCTACCCTTTATTGCGTTTAACTTCAATGATGCTATCATCATTATTATTAATACAATTATTGTTAATATAGGCCTAGCTATTATTAGTAAAAGTACTACTAGTAGGCCTTAGTATTGCCATTGGTTAAAATTAATTTATTATGTGAATTTTAAGTAATGGCAGCATTCTCTCCCCTCGCCCATTATTCAAACTTAATTCTCTTAAAATTCAAAATCAGTAGGCCTGTGCCGTTGGTGGAATATTTTAACGTCTCGCACGTATAGCCTAGAGGACTCAAGGTCTACATAGTGAATAGCATTGTTTCGTCAAGGAGCAGAAGTAACAACAAAGAGTGAAAACAAAAGAGAATATAACCTACGCTCGCCCCTTTAAGAATTCCGAGTTGTGACTCCAACTCATCTGGCCTTACAACTCTTGAAATTGACGGCATCCACCCTAACCTTACCTTAGAACCTTCCCGTGCAGCTCTGCACATCGGGCAACGCAGCTTCTCCATTCCACTCTGTCTATCGCTACCTCGACAGCATCGTTCCACGACATCTCCAGACCCTGCAAATCCCCACCTTAACATCCACTCTTAATTCCATCTGACTCGATGGAAAACCGGATACGGAACTCCTTCTGGCTCATCGAAGCACGCGTGAATTAGCTACATGGTGCCATGCGCTTGGCTTTATGCCTATACAGAGTGACTCTTTAGATGTTTGGAAATGACGATTGTACGATCAAACAGAAAATGTTGTGATTCAAATCGATGATCATAAGAATTACCATCAAGACGTTATGTGACAAGTCATACTTTCTCGCCCGTATATAATATGCCTAGTTACACTTGTCTTTCCCTCCATGTATTTATGTAGCGCCTTTAAAGCTCTGTAATCTATAGCTACATGTATCTTGGTTAATTGAGGGATTAATCATCCACCTCCACACGGCAATGTCTGTGGGAGATCTCAGAAACAAGCCTACCTTTGTATTATTTTCTTATTTTCTCCCACCCAACAATCCCAACAATTGTTTTAGAATTAATGTATCCCGCCCAACAATCCCACCATTGTTTTATAATAATTAATAACTGTCGTCCAAGCACGGGGATAGTGATTAGAGACTTTCCAACTTGAAAGCACCGACAGGAAGAAAGTTCTCTTGTATTTCTGCAATGAGTTGTAGCGAAGCGCTTACCCCATTGAAGATAACGGTTTGCGCTCGATGTTTCCCGCAGCTCCAGTGTTTAAGGGAACCGCTTGGCTCGCTGTTGACAGTCTAAGAAGATGCCATAGGAAGGAAGGACGTTCCCTGCGGCAGTCTACCCAGGATGGGAAAGGACGAGAGACGTCGCTGAAGTCGAACCGGAAGTAGTTCTGCCCGACTTGTCCGACGTCCCGCGTTCCCGTCACGTTTGTCTCTTACTTCGTCGACGACGAAGAAAATGACCGTCGACGACGGAGAAAATGACCGTCGACGACGGAGAAAATGACCGTCGACGACGGAGAAAATGACCGTCGACTACGGAGAAATTGACCGTCGACGACGGAGAAAATGAGCATCTACGACGGAGAAAATGATCGTCTACGACGGAGAAAATGATCGTCTACGACGGAGAAAATGACCGTCGACGATGGAGAAAATGACCGTCGACGACGGAGAAAATGACCGTCGACGACGGAGAAAATGACCGTCGACTACGGAGAAATTGACCGTCGACGACGGAGAAAATGAGCATCTACGACGGAGAAAATGATCGTCTACGACGGAGAAAATGATCGTCTACGACGGAGAAAATGACCGTCGACGATGGAGAAAATGACCGTCGACAACGAAGAAAATGACCGTCGACGAATGGAGAAAATGACCGTCGACAACGGAGAAAATGACTGTCGACGAACGGAGAAAATGACCGTAAACGACGAAGAAAATTACCGTCGACGTACGGAGAAAATGACCGTCAACGACGGAGAAAATGCCCGTCGACGACGGCAAAAAATGACCGTCGATTAGAAAAATGACCGTCGACGACGAAAATTGACCGACGACGGAGAAAATGATCATCCGCGACGGAGAAAATGACCGTCGACGACGGCGAAAATGACCGACGATGAAAAAATGACCGACGACGGAGAAAATGACCGTCGAGAACGGAAAAATTACAGTCTGAAGATGTACTCTGCCGTGGAACTCACCGCTTTCCTGAAGGTATGAGAGAATTGCTTAGAGGTTGCTCGCTTTGAGAGGGGATCTGCGTCCTATTCTTCCTTCTTACAG
>OX243828.1:10983208-11000708 GCA_945859605.1 Lumbricus rubellus
CTTTCATACTCTCTCATATATATATAATATATATAATTATTTATATATATTGTAAATATATATATATATATATACTCGCATTGATTGATCACTAATTCACGTGACGTTTCTGTTTGCATATGGGGTGCGTTTTATGTTTCAGGACATCTATTTATAGCGCATTTTCTCGTAAAAGACTTATTTTAGCTAATAAAAATCAAAACATGCAATATTAGGCCTACTTCGTGATCACTAGAGCAAGTTATCCGAACCACATAATTTAAATACAACCAATATAATGCAAACCCCCAAACTATCTTCATGACTTGCGTTGGCGCCCGTGCACAGATTATGTTTGCATGCAAGAGTGACAAAGCGCAATGGTCACGGTTTAATTTGCTACAGCAAGAACCTGAAAAATTCACAGCAGGAATTTAAAACATGGGTTTTCATAGAGATTTCCAAATGCAAATTTTTCAGTTTCACTTTGTACATCATTAGCATCATTATGGTAATTAGCCTATAGTCCTAAGAAATATTCTACCAAAAAGTGCACATCGGCCTATAATAGGCCTACTGTAGTATAGTTACAAATAGATGTCAATTTCCACGGGGCAAGTGACCCTCTTTCCCCTATGTGCGGACACCCGTGAATACTTGGACGGTTGGACCACTTCTGCAGTTCTAGAGCTAGAAGCGGCAGTTCATTTTTTAACAGCATTTTATGGAAGCCAAAAATACGGTTTGCAATTTGTCAATTTAAGAAGAATATTCAATTCGATACAAATATCATTCCATAATAATTATTATGATAATAAAGAATTTATACACGGTGTATTATAGTTCATGATGAACAGTAACAAAACCATGCAAACAAATGAATCTGTGAGTAGATTCAAACATATAGTTTACAACTTTACATGCTCGGCGTCATATTGCGGCCATCTTATTATTATTATTATTATTATTATTATTATTATTATTATTATTATTATTATTATTATTATTATTATTATTATTATTATTATTATTATTATTATTATTATTTTATTTTTTATTTTTTTAACCCGAGGTACCTAGGATCCCTCGGGATTTACAGAAATTATGCTTGGAGCTGTTTTTGTGTGTTTAGAAAATCAGGCCTCGTCCTCCGCAACAGTATTAAAAGTGCCACGAAATGCTATGGCGTTGTAGCGCTGGATACAGATAGAAAGGCGCTGGAACAAAAATGTCACCTCCCGCGACTCACCAGAAATGACCGAGAGACGTTGGCCAACCTCGCGGATGAAACTGAGCCCGGCAGAGTTGATGGGGCCCAGTGTTTCCAGGGCAATGGGAAGAAAGAGGTGTGAAGATGGCAGCCCCACGTACTTCTCGATCTTTCGTACGGCGGCTTGTTCCGCAGCGGATTCCGCCACATTTGCTGTGTGAGCGATATAGGATGCCGCGCAGGTGTGTACCACCGTGGCATCCCAAGCCAGATGCTTGCCTGCTGCCCAGGGGATCAGTGTGGCCCCATCAGGTCTCTTGCCGTCTACACGAGATAGACCAGACGGCTCTTTACAACTTGGGACATCGGCTCTCTGCAACGCCCGCCAGACTATATCATTGATGGCATGATGACGAAGGGACCGCCCAAAAGCCAATCTACATGCAAGACCGTGTTGGCCATCGGGGCCCACCAGAGCACCGCAGCCACATTGATGTGGGCTGCAGAGACTCAGACCCAACCGAAGACCAACTGCCACGCGCACTGCCTCGTTGCTGAGACAGAGGCCGCACGATGGGATTGGAAGGGCTATCAACCAGTCACCGGAGTGAGGGGAGCTCACTGCCAGCAAGCGCGCTCGGTCAATTGGGTTGATGCTGTTACCCCAAACTGCCGACTTTATTATTTATTATTATTATTATTATTATTTTTATTATTGCTTCACACGAGTTATAAAATGTACAATGAATAGAGTCAAATGCAACAGTAGACTGTAGGGTGACTATAGGGCAGGAGTGGCACAGTGGGTAACAGTGGCATCCCAAACTTGCTATATAGAAAACTAACCAGTGCTTAAAGTGTGGAAAAAGAATTGCCTGGACGTCCCATACCTTTCCAGGCTGCATGTGCTAGACAATAATCAATCAATCAATCAATCAATCACATAAATTTATATAGCGCCCCTTCAAGATCGCTACTCAGAGGCGCTCCCAACCCAGGCCTGGTCAAAAAGAAAGGTCTTGAGAAGCCGGTAGAAAGAGCCTGCAGAGTCACGAGGAAGAGAACGGAGAGCCGTAGGAAGGCCATTCTAGATAGCTGGACCAACCACGGAATATTAAGTTGCAGGACTGTGTTCATATTTTAAAATATGTGCATGGACAATTGGACAAACATGTATTTTATGTCTGTCTATACACAGATTTAATTGTTTGCACTGTTTATATTCCTTTCATGATGGGATTATTGGGATATGTATGATCCTGATGTTGCATGCACTAACTGCTGCGTTTAACTGGCTGCTAGTAAGCTGTTTATGATGGACGGTAATCGAGATTGTTATGGGACTATTTTTGACCTTTTGACATCACTGACATCAGCGCTTCAAAACTGCTGATAAAATTATACGCGGAAATGTAATAAGTTGGTTTTGTCTATAGTGCATATAAATTATGTCGTTTCGATGACAGCCTCAGTCGTGTATGTATGAATATATGCGCGCAATTACAAATGAAATTATGGATACATAGATATATAGCATATATATGATGTAGATATTTTAAATATTATTATATTTAATATATGATATTTATATATAAATTATGTACATAAATGCATTATACCCGTAGGCCTATATCATGATGTCTGCATTTATGCATGTATCTATGTATGAACAAACATAGGTCTACATATAATATTATTATATATATATATACATTATGCATATACACGTGTTATATATATATATATGCAATAGATACTTGCCCAAAATGAGAAAGTTTACAATTAGCTACTGCAGTGTTTACTCAGCCGATATGCATTATTTTGTTAAGCGGCTTTGTATATCCGGCTGGGTTTAAACAAACGCATTTAGGGTCGGTCTGAAATCTATCCCTCCTCGCTACCGTAGATGATAAATTATATAGATCTATGCGCCTGCATGGTCGAAATATGTGGGGCAGACGTTTTTTGTGATTGCAATTTGCAATTGAAACGCATAATTGACGCTTTGAGTAGTTTTACTATCTGGGTTAATTCGTCCAGTCGATTGAAAATCTGGGCTTTACCAATGTTTCTCTCTCGCGTTGAGGTCCTGGTTATAGGAAATGTCTGGGATTTTTGGTCGATGTCGTGATTGATAAAATGCTGGGTCAATAGGTCCTTTATCCTTGAAAATAACTCAGGGCTTTTTAACGTGCAGTTGTATACTCAAAATGTGCAGTTCTAAATGGATTTGTGCAGTTGTAGAAGCACTTCTGTACAGTTAAAACTAGCAAAAATGGCCGTTGTCCTCCGATTGGAAGTAATTTACCATGGAGGATGGGAAAGGAAAGAAGGGGTTGTGCAGTTATAACATTTCTTTAAAACAGCCCTGAAATAACGCCAGTTATAGATACAAGATGTTAGATGTCGGATTGGCTCTCCTGTTAGCTGCCAGTGGCCATTACAATATCAATAAAAATAAATGTCGCAGTAGACATTGCCATTTACTTCACGTTACATAAATTGCAAAAATTCAGTGAGCTCTGGCAGGCCACTTAAAATCACTCCACGGGCCGCAATAAATACGAATATGGAAATCAGTGCAGCAAAAAAGGAGCAGCAGCAGCAGCAGTTGTAGGCTATACTTCTTTTTTGAACATTCACTATTCTCATACCAATTATACTTACACCAACCTTTCACTGGCATAATTTTTATACAGGAATGAATTAACAGGACTTCCATCTGTACGATAAATCAAGAGCTCAAAATATGCGACTGCAGCGCTTAAAGTGCAAAAAAGAAATGCCTGGACGTTTCTTAACTTTCCAGTGTGTGCTGGCGAAATCAGTGGCAGGACGGCATTCAGATTTGAAATAAGTGCATGGACGCCGTCCATGACCGTCCGCCCACACTTTAAACCCTGTGCGAATGACTCTATAGCCACAGTCGGCGCAACGTGATATGGTACTAAATTTATGAGCGCTATATAAATGTATGCAGATTGATTGCTAGAGACTTACAAAAACGTCAAGCATTAGGCTAGTACTGTTGTTTCAACGTTGTCATTATTTGTATGGGACATGAGTCACTGCAGCTTAGTGCAGTGTTTGCAAACCGATTGAGATAAAAGATGTAAACAAATCAGCCTATAATAGAGGCTTACTCATAAGCATCTACATCTAGATTAGCAAGTTTGATGTAGCTATAAGTCTATGACCCACTGATCGAGAAGTTTAGAGGGGAAAAAAACAGACCTAATTGTTGCAGAGCTAATTAGAAAGAAAGTTTTCACACTGATAATAAAAAAAAGCTTCTCAGACGCCTGCATATGTAGGCCTAGGCCTCGTCGTGCCCGCTTAGGCCTGTGTGCCCTGTTTTCTTGCGTGGCCAAAACAATTCATGACGTATATAGACACTGACATTTAATCCCCTATAGGAGGAACAATGAAAGGCACACAACAGACCAAGATGTCCTTATAAAGACAACGTGTTCTTCTCGTTCGACTAATATAGCTGTTGTTCGTGTTGCTTGTTCGTGCGTTGTTCGTTGTCGGTGTGACTTAGATTGTACAACAGCAGGTAGGACTATATATGCAACATATATATACAACACACACACACACACACACACACACACACAACATGAACAACACTACAGACAACAGAACGAACCTTGAAGGGACTAGACGACATCAACATCAAGTTTCAACAGCATCACTATTATCACGCTGTAGACGTCATCTCTAGATTGTTTGAGATGCAATCCATTGGCTTTTCGCCCCTCTCTCCCCACCCCAACCCACCCCGGGTCGATTCATCTGTCAGTCTGCGCCGAGTCTTCTTGGTTGTTTGGCCCTACACCAGTAGAAGAGTTCCTCCCACACAACAACTCGCGTTTTGTCAACAGATTTACAAGTTTACAATCTTCACTCTTTAGCCATGGCTGGGCTGAGGCGCCTCTAAGTGTATATAAGCTCCTTGAAGTTGAAGAGGCGCTACAATAAATTCTCGGATTAAAAAAATTAATGAAGGAATGAATTTCGCTGCTGCTTGTGATCAGACAATCGGAATTGTTGATGATAATCTACTTAATCATTATTATGAATATAATTAGTATTATCATCATCGTCATTATCATCATCATCGTTATCATCATCGTCATCATCGTCGTCGTCGTCCTCATCATCATCATCATCATCATCATCATCATCATCATCATCATCATCATCATCATCATCATCATCATCATCATCATCATCATTATCGTCGTCGTCATCGTCATCATCATCATCATCGTCACTTTTTTATTTCATTTTTATTATAAGGACCTAATGCAAAGCAGATAATGGCGATGTTGCATTGATTATAATCACAAACCTAAGTGCTTTAAGTAACCACGCCTTAGCCTAATTATAGTCGACCTTTACATATATAATATCCTATAATCTAAGCGCGTGTTTTACGTGCAAGCAAAAATTAATGTTATTATAATTCTGGAAATACCCGTATCTCTGTTGCGTTTCTGACGTAGATCTGAACTTCCCATTGAATAAGATCATATCAAATCTCACCCTATGCTAATGACACTGTGTCACGAAGGCCAGACTCATGCATGCAATAACATGAGGGTATGCTGAGATTCATGCATGCATGAATAAATGCATACATACATACATACATACATACATACATACATACATACATACATACATACATACATACATACATACATACATACATACATACATACATACATACATACATACATACATACATACATACATACATACATACATACATACATACATACATACATACATACATACATACATACATACATACATACATACATACATACATACATACATACATACATACATACATACATACATACATACATACATACATACATACATACATACACACTCATACATAGGTATGTGTGGTTATGCCGTATACTAAAACCGCATTCCTAAAATGTAGCCCTATCTCGAGATAAGTCCATAAAGTCTATAACCAAACTGAAGTTTTAAAACCACGGATGCATAACTGTGTTAAGTGGAATTTCTCCCAAAAATGACGTACGCACTACGCAGCAGACATAGGCTACATGGGTGCCCGGCTACATGTATTACTTCATCCAAATCAATAGGCAATAAACAGTTTTTCATTGTATAGAAAAGCACAGAAAACCCCAGATTATAAATAGACGATAATGACTCACAGGGTTTATTGTCTAGATATATCAGCATCGTGCTTCAAGTGTTTGTCTATATAGTCATGACATTTCATGGCATTGCTGCTAGTCTAGTCTTCTGAGTACAGCAGTCTTGGTTTCATCTTGTGAAATATTATCAAACAGGTTGGCATTTATGCTGGAGCGTGGTTGCGAGAAATTAGTGTAATAACTTATAGGAATAAATTGAGTCATGAGTGATATTATATACTACTATGAAGAAAATACTATCAGTCAATACAGATTAAATCGGCTTTTAAATTGGAGATGCTATTCGTTAATTATGTTTAATTGAACACGGTGGCTGATTAGTTAGAGCAGTCGCCTTCTACTGCGCAGTGTAAGGGTTCGATCCCTTCGTCACCTTAAACTGGGTTGATTATTGATATGATCTTGAGCAAGTTCTTCAGTCATAATCTCCGTGCGTCATTATTGATCCATGGTTGGTCATTATATAGCGGCGCTATAAAAATGTGTAGTTATTGTAATAATAGTTGTAAGAAGTGTTCTGTTGTACACGGAAGTTAAGGTGCTGGTCTCTACTTACCTATAACAAAACAGGTAGAGACAGTGTTTGTTTGTTTGTTCGTTTATAAGCGCTGACGAGGTATTGAACTTTGTTTAGTGAGTTGAATTGCGTCGAAGTTGGAACAGACAGACAGACAGACAGACAGACAGACAGACAGACAGACAGACAGACAGACACGAACAGACACATACAGACACAGACAGATACAGACAGACATAGAGAGATACAGACATACATACAGATATACAGACATACAGAGATACAGACAGACATAGAGAGATACAGACAAGACAGACACATAGACAGCTTGGATCTGACTGTTTATTTATCTCTACTATTTCTAAAGTGTAATATAGAGGTACATGTATATAATTAATGTATTGCATGTATGTATGCATATACACGCGCACGTATGCATCGATGTGTATGTGTGACCATATGTGTCTATACGTGCATATAATTTTATTTACATGTATTTATTCGCTTCTTTGTTTCTCTCTGCTGTGTTATAGTGAGTGCATTGCCTTAACGATGGCCGAAAAGTCAAAACCGTGGAGATGCCACATATGCAACAAGGTGAAACAATGCGCATTGACGCTTGATTGCTCTCATCAATTGTGCTCTGCATGCGCTTCGCTGACCGAGGGTCGGTCTGTCTGCCCCACATGCTCCCCCATCAGTCCACCATGCGGCGCTGATGGCAACATCAACAACAACACTGGTCTCCTGATCTCCACGCGAATTATATACTCGAAGAACATTGAGCAAGCGCCCCCAAAACCCTCACCGACGTCGAAAGACAAAGAGTTCTTCAATTCATCGAATATTTCCTCCCCCAGACATTTGACCGTTCCTTCCTCCATCCCCCATTCCTCCTCATCCTCTCCGTCCGGCTCTCCACGTCGCCTCTCCCCGATCGGCAGAGCCTCCTCCGAGACCTGCATCGCCTCGCGGATGGACTACGCCGAGGGTGCCGCGGAGGATCTGTCCGTTTGCCAGTGCAACATGCATGTCCTGACGAGGCAGGCTGGACACCATCCGGAAGCGGAGATGGAGACGATGGGACGTCATCATCCGGGACGACCAGGATCATTCCATCACGATGGAGGCAAACGAGAAACTGGATCCGTGCACAGGGATCTCGTCGACTACGTTCGGACCTTGAAGGAACACTCCGTCTCCTTCCTTGATAGATTGAACCAGACCGGGATCAACGAGGCGGTCTTCAGTGAAAAAATCGCGGCCGTTGAGCATGAGGTGAAGCGGCAGGCGAGGGAGAGACGGCGAGCGATCGACCGAGCGGAGAGGGAGCTTCTGCTGAAGTTGGAGTCAAAGAGGAAAGAGCAGACGTTGGAGAGCGAGGCCGTCAGACAGGACACGGAGCTGTGCATCGTGGAGCTTGACAGCCTGACGAAGACGCTGGAGGAGGCGCTGGAGAGGAGGGACGAGGAGGGCGGCCTGGACCAGGTCCTCTTTGAGACCCAGGGGGATGTTCGTCGGGTGCTCGAGCGAAGGGTGGGGACGGTCTGCTTTGGGAGCGTGTCGTTCATCTATTCGGAGGAGAACTTTCTGAAGGAGGACAGCGGAAACATTCTCGGAGAGGTGGAGTTTCTACCGAGCAAAAACAAAGGTGAGAATCACAATCATGTCAGTCTTTGTCCGTATTGTTTGCCTTTGTCTCCACTGATTGTTTATTTCGTCGACAAACATCTTCTGTTCTTGCCAGCTGTCTGATTGACAGACAGCCATTGTTATTGACTGACAAGCTGCCATTGTTATCGATTGTTATTGATAGATTATATTACGCGGTTGTTGAACGCAATGGAGCATTAAGGCGCCAAACTGTAATCAGGTCACTATCCCGAAGACCAGTGAGTTAAGATAGAGAGGTCGCCTATAGGGTGAAATATGATAGATTATTGGTTGACTGATTGACTGATTGACTGATCGATCGATTGATTGTTTGATTGAATGATCGATTGATTGAAAGAGAGATTGATTGATTGACTGGCTGATTGATTGATCGATCGATTGAATGAATGATTCATTGATTGATTTTATGATTGAATTATTGATTAAACGCTTGATTGAATGGTCGATTGATTGATTGGTTGATTGATTGATTGATTGATTGATTGATTGACTGATCGATTGAGTGATTGACTGATAGATTGAGAGATTCATTGATTGAATAATGTTTTTTGATTGATTGATTTGCGATTGGCTATTTATTGTTGGCTGATTGGCTGGTTGGTTACTTGATTGATTAATTGATATATTGATTGATTGACTGACTGACCACCCCACTCTTTGACTTATACGGCAACCTCCACCCTACTTAACATGACCATCACAATTCTTTGTCCTTTTCAGCCGATGACCATCTGATGTTCCTGTCCTCTCCTCTGCCGCTCGTCCATTCCATCGACCAACCATCATCCCACTCTGGTCAAGCGGTCACTGGACTGACCGTACTCGCCAGCCGCATCTACGTCATCCGGACCAACAGCCACGACATTAACGTCTACCATTCCCAGTACTTCTCCCCTCTCCAGCCCATCACCCTCCTCCGCCTCATGACCCCCATGCTCGTCCCCTCCGCCTCCGACCTCTCGTCCTGCCCGAAGAGTCAGACCCTCTACGTGGCGGACACGGCCAACAGTTACATCTATCGGATCGACACCGACGGTAAGCTGCTCAACCACTGGAGGCTTCCGCAAAACTTCACCGGACTCTCAGTCACGGAGATCGGGACTGTCCTCGCAGGAAGCGGATCCAGGATCGTCGAGTACGACCAGAGTGGAAAGACAATGAGGACCATCAGTCGCCCGACGTTCTGCAGGGTCACCGCAAGGAGAGGAGGGAAGAATGGAGGAGGAGCGGCGGGTATTGTCGTTGACAGTCCCCGACACTTCGTTCGACTCAACTCGGGTGGCATCGTCGTGGCTGACTGGAAGGGGGTTCAAGGACACAACCACGTCGTCTACGAGATCGACGAGCGAGGACAGATGGCTGAGTACTTCGGAGGTGCTCCCGGTTCGGGCGATGAGGAACTCAACGAACCGTGTTGCCTAGCAACGGGGCCTCTCGATCACGTGATCGTCGCCGACCGGGTCAATCGAAGGGTCAAGCTGCTCGACTCGGGGTTAAAGTTCGTGCGCAATCTGGTCGATGAAGGTCAGCTGGGCGGAGAAGGTGGTCAACCGAATCGAATATTCCTAGATGTCGCTACTGGACGACTGTACGTTGGAACGACGGACGGCAGAGTCCGCATCTACAGAACAATCTTCTAGAATACGATGCAAACTGTATTTATCCTCATTTAATGTAAATTAATCGAATCTGGTCTAAAGTAATTTTATTGAACAGTTGTATATAACCACAAATCATGATAACAACCACAAATTCTATAGCTACATGTAGTTGACAAACATAATTTTTATAGTAAATCATTTTCTTGAGCAAACTGAAGCCAAATAGAGACCCTTAAGGGAGCATACTCCCGCTAGTAGGTTTACCCATGTACATAACGAAATTATAGCGATCGGTTATAATGTGAATCGACTAAGATTTATGTAACTAATACCAAAATATTGACAAAAAGCAACCTTGAGTAGTATAGGCTATGTGTCTACATCGAGTAAAATTAAATATATTAAATACCATAAACTATATAAAAAATGTAGCGTCTTCGTGATATCCACTCGATGCAACCTTGGGCGCTGCTCTCGAATATTATACGGTACTCAATGAACATTATGCCTCGGCTGAGATGTGCCGAATTTCTTCTATATAGGACAGTCGAACGAGTTTTAGGTTATTTTGTAAAGATTATTCTCTATCGTAATAATTATAGTTTACAAACTTTTGTCTATGTTGCAGTTTTAGAAGCCTGTGTAATGTACATAGCTAGAATTAAATTAAAATCGACAATCTTATGAGTTAAATTCTATTTTAACTCGCATAAGACTGTTAGAAATGTCAGGCCAGAGAAAACTGTAGCCTATTGTTGACGCTTAGAAGTGTAGAATTATTATTCTAAATGTTCGTGGTCAGTTTCATTCTTTACCATTATAGCCTATATCTTTTTGTTTTCAATCAACACCAATTATAGTTTTAATAAATATAAAAGATGAATGTTATTATGACTTTATTTTGTCTTCATTATACATAATATATAGCTAGAGACCAAGCGAGAATTTGACGGTGCCACCAACAACTCTAGAATTGCCCTCTAGTGAGTCATTAGTAGCAGAAATAGTAGTGATCCGGTAATCATTATTAAGCTTATATTAAATCGTCGTCGTCGTCGTCAACATCATCACCATCATCATCATCATATTATCATTATCATCATCATCATCAACAACATCATCATCAACAACAACCAAGTCAACCACAACAACAACAACGACATCGTCATTATCATCTTCAACAACAACATCATCATCGTCAAAATCATCATCAACATCATCATCATCGTCGTCATCGTCGTCGTCATTGTCGTCATCAGACTCATCATCATCAACATCATAACATCATCATAATCAACAACAACAACAACAGCACCATCATCATTATTATCATCAACAGCACCAACATCATCATCATCATCATCATCATCGTCAAAATCATCATCATCATCATCATTGTCATCTATATCAGCGTCGTTGCTGTTATCATCTTCGTGATCTTCGCCGTCATCGTCAGTATTTCAAATGGCATACTAATTGAGTAAATAAAGAGTAATATCCTTTTAAGTTTAATAGACCAATTATTGCTGGGTTAAACATTTCGGCGTACGAACAACTTCCGGGGTCAGTATATAGGTCAGACGAATTTTGGCGTTTTAAGTGGATAGCGGTGTGAAGCCATAATTATATATTTGCATAGAGCATAGTAAACAAAATTATATTGCCTCTGATGACAATCATGTCATTTTCCTACTGTCAGATTTGTGGTTGGGCTGTGGGGAGGGAGGGACGGAGGGAGGGGCGGAGGAAGAGACGTTGGGAGGGAGGGAGGGACAAAGAGAAGGACGGATGGGAGGTACGAAGGAAGGGACAAAGGAAGGGAGGGACGGAGGGAGGGACGGACGGAGGGAAGGACGGAGGGAGGGACGGAGGGAGGGGCGGATGAAGAGACGTAGGGAGGGAGGGACAAAGAGAGGGACGGATGGGAGGTACGAAGAGAGGGACAAAGGAAGGAAGGGACGGAGGGACGGACGGAGGGAGAGACGGAGGAGCTTATGAACAGTGGATAGAGAAAGAACCGTACGAAACTCAATGAAACGCAGTCCTCAGTGAACCATAACTAGACAGTAGACACATGATGATAATAAGCTTCCTGCGCATACATGTAGATTATAATACGCTTGTAGGTCAATAATATTTATTGTCGTGTCTAGTTGAGATTATAAATGTAGCGGACACTAAATCATCCTCTGTAGGCCTATTATTCATACTGCAACAACAGACTTCAGGGCGCCTATAAATGCCGTGACCCGGAAAATAACATTACTGAGCGTGCGTTTCACGTGCAGTAGGCTTATTGTACGCATGCGTCTGTGTGTGTGCGTGTGCGACTGTGCGTGTGTGTGTGTGGTATGTGTGTGTGTGGCATGTGTATTATATGTGTGTGTGCGGTGTGTATGTGTGTGTGCGTGTGTGTGTGTGTGGGGTGGGGTTGTCTCACTTTGTTGTATATACATCCGGCCAATGGCGGTGCTCCCACTGCTCTGTTTGAACAGTCAGGGTCCATAATCTGTCAAGATCTTTCCACTGAAACGCATGTATACGGAAAACGACCCGATTAGGCCAGTAACGTTAGAAATAGTACTACTTCACGCCGAGCGAAGGAGCCACAAGTAGCCTACAAGCCAGCTGGTCAACCTGCCGGTCTGCAAGGAAATCTTTGACGGTTTGACCCATGCTGTCCTCGTCTTATTTCCATTACCGCTGAAATTTTGCACCCCACTATGATCAGCCGTCTGCCGCGCTACTTCAATCAAAACTACGCCACTGGTTGTTCTCTGCCAGTGCCAGTCCCAAGCCTGGATAAAGGAGGAGGGCGACACTAATCATCTCTGATATGGCAGTGTCGTTAAACATTTAACAAGATACTTCAATCTTGGAACCGAACCAGATGCGTGGACCAGCCAAACCGATTTTCTTTCGGTTTCGTTGGACTCTACTCTGTACTAGCTTTTCCCGCGGCTTCGGCCTTGACTTTAGTTTTGGCGATAACGCAATGGCGGTTCTTGTAAAGCGCAACTTTTTAGTTGTGTTGTCACGAGTCGTCTCTAATCTAGAGTCTCTTGGAGGGAGGGGAGGTTTCCCCTAGAAATGGCACTCCCCAAAAATTCTGAGCTGTTGTTCACATGGATATATAATATATGCACCATCTTCCGGAGAAAGATTAAAAAAGTCGTCAGAAAAAGTGTCTGGTCAAATAGGTGTCGCCAGTGCCTGGCTCAGCGGTTGACGTCCGCCCAAAATGGCTGTTTCCCTTCCCTCGGAAATCTAAATCCCCTCCCAAAGCAGGGGGCTAGATTAAACACTCTGACACGAGCATCCTTCCCAATTCCCATGGCGTTTTCTGTACAAAGCAATTGTATACCAGCTTAGTGCATGCCTACTTACAAATTACTTGGCATAATTATACCAACGCACATTATCATGCTAACTTGTGTGAATGTTATATGGCGTAATTGCCTAATCATATTTTAAAAATTAAATTGCTCTGATAGCCTTGGCAACCATATCCAATTTTTTTATTTGTCCTTGGTGATGTAGATTTATTTTTCTTTGATACTCCCTGTGTTTGCGGAAGTATAATAATTGTCCTAGGAGCAGGAAGCGTATTAAATCTTCATTCGAAGTTCCGTGACGGCTTAGTTGAAAGGGTATAGGACATTATCAGTTTAATTAGGCCTACTCATCGAATAGAATTAGCTACTGAAATTTTCTAATCTATTAGATATATACAGTCTATGTATTTATTATATATGTATTACAGTATTTATTAGGGCCTATACATGTGTTTATAATATATGTATTTATTATATATGTATTTATTACATATGTATTTAGGCCTATTACATATGTAGGCTATGTAGGCCTGTGTTTATTATATATGTATTTATTATATATGTATTTATTATATATGTATTTATTACATATGTATTTATTATATATGTGTTTGTTATATATGTATTTATTATATATGTATTTATTATATATGTATTTATTACATATGTATTTGTTATATATGTATTTATTTTATATGTATTTATTATATATGTGTTTATTATATATGTATTTATTACATATATTCGTTTATTTGAAAAAGGAGACACATCTGGGTGGAGCACTGCACCCCGTTATACATGGCAGCACGAGGCTCCTCTGATCATAATGTTAACTCGACCCGGACCAAATTTGAACTATACTCTTACGGACAACCCTTTTGACGCAACGCAGCGCTCGTGAATAAGCTGGTGCTCCGCGCTTGGCTAATTCAAGTAGCGCTTTAGAAGTTTAGAGATTACGATTACGAAGGTCGTGAAACTAAACACTGGAGAAATCTTCTATAGTGTCACTCTGAGCTGTAATGTAATGTAATCTGTAGCTGCGGCACCAGTGTAGGTCGAGGCAGGTCATGTGACCAACCTATTTTTGGCCTACTCTTGACCTGCAGTATTACATGTCAAATATTCTTTGGAATTTTCAGTATCTTCTTTACGTATTAGTTTCTTCGACCTACTGAAAAAATCACATGACTCTAACGCGACCTGCAGAAGTTGCAGCCACTAGATGCAATGTATAGTAAAAGTATTCGAACATTTGGGCCTTCAAACAGGACAGCTCTAATTACATGTGGGGCCGATAATTATTTCTGCCATTAATTCGCCTATTTCAACATTATATGCTTAGTTCATTACTTGCTCATTAAAGGATCTCCCTGTGTCATATTCGCTCCAACTCCCGTCTGTTGTTCGTGATGAGGTCTTGAATTGCAGGGGGATCCCCATGCAGAACGGGTGCAGGATATTAACCCCTATATGCCTGCAAACTCTTCGGAGAATCCTTCCAAGTTTAGCCTACGACCAAAACAGACAAACCCTCCCCTGTGCAAATAGCCTATTTCTATAGTTAATTGATAAAACGTGTTTCATCAATCCAGCTTCTATTTAAATAGCAAACAATTCTTTTTATCAATCCCAACTTCCATTTTAAAGATAATAATTATTTTTCATCAATCCAGCTCTTCTAACTCACAAGTTTTCTCTTAAAATGGTTCAACAAGTACAGTAGTCGTAATAGACAACTTAATTCTTTCTAAGAACATTGGCATCTGCCTCCTGTCTAAAAAAAATACCGGTCTCAGTTTAAAAGTTTACCAGTTATAGGCTTATAATATAATGTAGAATCCGTTTGGGTTAATAGTTCTATAGTGCCATGGACATTAACTTAATGACTCTGCATCGAGTGACCGAGACTCTTTCAAGGAATTAAAGAGACAGCATGCAATCTACTGCAGAGCTATGTATAGACTCTAGTCTAGAGCCTTGTAGGTCTGGGTCTATTATATACGATCCAATTGCATTTCATATACATGTACTATAGGCCTACCCTCCTTCCAAATTTCAAAGGTGCATGTGCATTGTACACACGATCTTATTATTCCTTTATTGCACATACTCTCTGACACGCACACTGCAGTTTAGAGTCACGATAATGCAGGACTATTGTTAAGGAATTTTTATAACCTAAAGTCCTAACCCCCCCTTTCCTCTATTCCAGGGCTGAAAGTGAGCCGGGTTTGTCCGGGTCTCACACCCGGCATTCATTCTTTGGCACTTGAATGAATACGGTACTGATAAAAAGCAGCTTTTGGCCTAAAAAGAGCCGGCAATTTTTTTCAAACCACTTTCAGCCCTGCATGCTCTCTTCCCATCCTTCTTGATAAATTACTTCTAGTCGGATGACAAATGACCTTTTAAAAAATTATTTTCAACCGTACAGAAGCGTTTCTACAACAGTTACTGCACACATAGTGACATAGGCCCTGCATCAAGAGCTGCACATTTTGTGTGGAACTGCACACTTTAAAAAGCCCTGGTTTGTTTGTATGTGCACTTGTCATAGCGCCCCTTCAAGCTCTCTCTGCTCAGAGGCGCTCCCGAATGCAGAGCGGACATTGCATCGGAGTTTCACGCCGAAGCGCTGAGCAATTATGAGTGAAGGACTTGCCCAAGGTCCCTACGCGGTTGAGGGTGGATTCGAACCTCGAACCTTCCGACTTCAAGGCAATGACGACACCACTACACCACCGCGCCCCACAACCACTGGTTATCGGTGGTGCAGTTGTAGACGTGATCAAGGTCGTTACAAGGTGACCGTGGAATGAAGGCTCAAACCAGTACTAAGTACAGCTCTCTGCGTAGTATATAGGCCAGGCGTTCCAGCCAATCAACTCTCGCGACGTGTTCCACGCTTCTACTTCCGTCACTGTTACTAGGCTACTCAAGAAATACATTAAATTTTATTCGGCCGAATCCACGTGACAACGGCAAACGGTCTAGGGAAATTGCCTTATAGGGTTATGTCTATACTAGGACAAGAGGAGAGGATCGTCTCCGGTCGAAATGTAATGTTAAATGTCTTTAGGCTTTAGATAATTATTATGTTCAGTTGTATCTCTTGGTTGATTTACCAACAGTTGTTCCGCTTGTAATAGTTGTTTGATCATGGAATTAAACCTACATCTCTTAAAGAGGATTTTCTCCTGTAGCCATGAAGTCCACAATCCTCACGGAGATTTAGTGTAGTTACAGTAGCTACTATAGTTAAACAAATTAATATGATAATGCATTTATCATATTGTGGGGTGTGGTGGTGTAGTGGGTATGTTCGTCGCCTTGCAGCCGAAGGGTTGCAGGTCCGAATCCACCTCAAGTCGCCGTATAAGGACCTTGGGCAAGCCCTTCGCTCGCAATTGTTCAGCGCTTCGGCGTGAAACTCCGATGCAGTGTCCGCTCTGCAGTCGGGAGCGCCTCTGAGTAGTTGAAGTAGCTTGAAGGGGCGCTATAACAAGTGCACACACAAACAAATAAAAATTGATCCCCATCGCACAAGCTTCACTCAATTCCATCCAGGTCTGATAAGAGAAATTCGGGCCCTGCATGGACGGAGCAATCACGGGCCTGGGCCCCTAAACTATTTTAAGGTTTTACAAGGAAAATTTTCAGAAACAAAATGACAAAAGTGCAGATGTGACTCACGATTTCATATTATTAAATTTGTGTATAGCCTACAATACGAATTTAGTGAGCTGTTAAATTGAAGTTATAACTGATTGTAGTTTATTCTCTGTAATTTTATATTTAAAAGGGTCTTATACGACCCTTATTCTGATTTCTGAACAATGCATAATATCACCCATAATTTACTCCCTCCAGTTCATGAATCTTTGCCGCTCTATAAAGCGAAGTTTAGTAAGCGATAACGATTAGGGGCCGTCCATAAAGTACGTCACGCTCGAGGGGGGTTTAAGAAAGTGTGA
>OX243828.1:11005708-11007479 GCA_945859605.1 Lumbricus rubellus
CCCATAGTCGCCGGGGCCCAGGGTCGCGGGCGCCCATGGTCGACCTGAATTTACGAAGCATTGCACCACTCTTTTTGTGTCATATAGAGTATTACCAGCGCTATTTGCAGCCTGCATAGAACTTGTGTGCAACCACTGCAGAGCAGCTAATGACGATATTATTATTAGTTTAATTAGAAAGAAAAACAGATATTGCCGGTGAAGCTGTGTCGGGAGAGTGTTTATCACGTGAGCACAAGGATTTAAATTTTTTAATGAAGTCGTGCTACTACATGTACATGTAGCTGTGCAGTGTGCATTGGTCCCGCCTTTCGCAAACCATCTCTAATACATAATTATAATATACATAGACCTATAAAATATACATAAGATACATAATATCTATATCTATAAGCAAGGATGTATATTTATTTATTTATATATTTATTTATATATTTATTTATTTATTTATATATATATTTGTCCAGAATACACGCCCACAGTTTTGCAGCTATTGATCTGAAACTTTGCATCTAGACAGGGGTCCATCAAACTTAGCAAGTGCATGGGTTGGCGAATTTCTAACACCATGGGGGCCAGGATGGGGGGGGGTTTTTTTGGGGGGGGGCAACAATTTTTTTTCCAGCTATTGATCTGAAACTTTTCATTTAGACAGAGGACAGTCAGGTCCTCCCAGAAAACCAGATGGGTTACCTCTACCACAAGAGAAAAATGGGGGAGTGGCAAAAACTCCATTTTACCTATTTTTATACCATCGCCATAGTTTTACAACTATTCACCTGAAAAGTTGCAGCTAGATAGGGTGCCACCGGGTCCACCTCGCCCCCAACAAACACACACCTCGCCCCGCAGGGGGCGGGTCGGGCAGGGCGTTTTTTAGGGAGGGCGCGAAATTTTTTTTTGGAAATTTTTTTTGCAGCTATTGATGTCAAATTTTGAATTTAGACGGAGGACCGCCAGGCCCAGCCAGTGGAGGGGTTGGTGATTCTCTCCCACAAGGGGGAGAATGGGGGAGGGGCGAAAACTATTTTTCCTATTTTTATACCATCGCCACAGTTTCACAGCTATTCACCTGAAAAGTTGTAGCTAGATGCCTAGATAGGATGCCACAGGGACCACCTCGCCCCCACCTAGCCCCCAACACACACCTGGCCCCGCAGGGGCCGGGCGGGGCAGGGCATTGTTTAGGGGCGAAATTTTTTTTGGGGGGGGGGGGCAAATTCTTTGCTTTTTTTCACCTGTTGATCTGAAGCTTTGCATCTAGACAGAGGACCGTCAGGTCCAGCCAGTGGATGGGTTGATGAATCTCTCCCACCAGGGGTCGCGAAAACCCAAACTTTTGCTATTTTCATTCCATCGACATAGTTTTACAGCTATTCACCTGAAAAGTTTCAGCTAGATAGGGTGCCACCGGGACCACCTCGCCCCAGACCAACACACACCTCGCCCCGCATGGGCCTGGTAAGGGCTGGGTGCTGCATGGGGTGTGAAAAATTTTGGGGGCCAAATTCCCCCCCCCCCAGTTTTGGAGCTAATGATATTAAACTTTGCATGTACAGACAGAGGACCGTCAGGTCCAGCCAGTGGAGGGGCCATGGTGGGGCGCGAAAATACTTTTGCTATTTCCATTCCGTCGCCATAGCTTCACGGCTATTCACATAAAATTCCCGGGCATCGCCGGGTACCCCAGCTAGTATATTTATATATAATACATTGTCCATTATACTGGTTACGTATAGGTTATAATATATATATAATTATATATATATAT
>OX243828.1:11007679-11115179 GCA_945859605.1 Lumbricus rubellus
ATAGATATCGATATATATATATATACACTGTGTCCGGAAAAAAAAACATCCAATTTTGTAAATATGAAAATAAATAGTAAATATTCACCGATTTTTACAATTCAAACACCATTTTAATCCTGACACATTTCTCTAACAATTGTGAAAATATAAAAGTTCCAGTCCAAATAATGACGTCATGATGACGTCAGTTGCATCAAAATGCATATAGCCGGCCATTCATGCATGGTTCGGTTGGTATTATTGGCTTTTGGTAAAACGGAAATCCATTTAATGCAGCTTATTAGAGGGATTGTCTGCTCTATAAAAAAGTGGTGCCTGATATCCGGGAATATTCGGAACAATAGCCTACACATTTCAACAAAATAGCGCTTCAGCTCACTGAGTTCGTGAATCTGTTGATCTGTTGACTAAAAAGACTCGGAATTCATTCATCTTAATCTTTGGCCGCAAAACGGCCGCCCGCTTAAATCCCACTGATAATAAGAGTTGGAGATTGATGGAGGAGAAGGTGCAGGCTACAAGACAAGGATAAGAGACATTGAAGAACTCCGTAAGCGAATTGTTAACGCCTCGGAGGTTTTGATAAGCTGGTTATCGATGCTGCTGTTGGGTATTAGCGCGACCCTTTTGACGCTTATGTTGAAGCCAAAGGTGTACTCTTTGACCACAAATTGCAGTCTGACATAATTCAGATATAAAAATAAAATTAAACTTACATTTATTATTGATAAATTACATGATAAAATATTGAAATTGTGGATGATTTTGCGCATGTATCTCTTAAATTTGACTTTTTGTGCAAATGACGTCATTATGACGTCATTATTTGGACTGGAACTTTTATATTTTCAGCAATTTTAGACAAATATGTCAGGATTAAAATGGTGTTTGAATTGTAAAAATCGGTGAATATTTACTATTTATTTTCATATTTACAAAATTGGATGTTTTTTTCCGGACACAGTGTATATATATATCGATATGGTAGTGTCGTTACACATGGCTGAAGAAAAGATAATGTTGTCTTTCGTGGGTAGGCTATAAAGCGCGAAGGAGTTTCGGAAGACGCCAGGTCGATCGAACAGCAGCTGACGGTTATGGAGGTTTACCCGCGAGAAAACACCGCGGGGAATTCTTAGCTTGGCTACCTGCAGTGTGTGTGTGCGTGCGTGTGTGTGTGTGTGTGTGTGTGTGTGTGTGTGTGTGTGTGTGTGTGTGTTTGCTATTGTCAATCACGTGATTTACATCATGATTTTTTCACGTGTACATGGCAAAGATTTTCATGCGGGAGTTTTGTGTGTGGGAAAATCCTTACCGTGAGCTCCAAACTTTCAAAGTGCCACTCGAATGTCAAGCGCAGGGCACAAGTTTCTTCACGAGCGCTGCGTTTAGTTAGAGTGAGGGGTTGTCCAACAGAGTATTTCGAAGCAGGTCCGGAGTCCAGATGAACACAGTGGCCCATAAACTGTACAGAGGGCGTCCGGGACGTTTAAAAGAATCATGAACAGGTGCGCCCAAAATAGACAGGCCTATAGTATAGTCTATGGTGACTCTAGTCTGCCTAGATTTATTGCACCTAAATTAGGCCGTCTAAACCACGCCCTCCTTGTTTTCTGTAGCTACACCTGTAGGTGCGCTGTGTATGACTCTTGTAAAGTCCCGGACTTTTCCCCACAAACGTCACTTTGTCAATGTTAGATGCTTAATTGGGGCTTACATTGTGAGAAAATCGTTGAATATTCATGATGCATACGGATAGAATCATTGAATATTCATGATGTTGTAAAGTTCTGAGTCAGTTTGTCTGTTGTGCTCCTCTGTTTTTAATATCTTAGTAAGCATGTAGCGCGCAGTTTTGTCTTAGCATAATTTATATAACCGCAGTTTTATTGCGATCGTCAATATTATTCAGCTCGATTTTGCTCCGCAGTGATCGTCGTAGGCTGCTTATGCATTTCTAAAGCGCTGAATTTTGAAGTTAATCGAGGCATTCGAGGGGCACTAGTTTATTCACGAGCGCTGCGTTGAGTCAGAGTTGATGTCCAAAGATCGCTATTCAATGGATGTCCGAATCCGATTGCCAGACAGATCAGGTATCAGATTTAAATTGTAAACGAGTTGCATCTGACTCTAGCCTACTGCTGTGGCTTATACCTAAGAAAGCGTATGCCTATTATACTATGGCCTTTGTGGGGCGCGGTGGTGTAGTGGTTATGCTCGTCGCCTTGCAACCGAAGGGTTGCAGGTTCGAATCCACCTCAAGCCGCCTCATAGAGACCTTGAGCAAGTCCTTCACTCGCAATTGCTCAGCGCTTCTGTGTGAAACTCCGATGCAGTGTCCGCTCTGCAGTCGGGAGCGCCTATGAGTAGAATGCTTGAAGAGATGCTATAACAAGTGCACACACAAACATACTATGGCTTTCATACCCTATTCTACTTCTTGCTGCCTTAATCTTCTTGTTACATGTTTAACGACACTGCCATATCAGAGATGATATGTGTCGCCCTCCTCCTTTATCCAGGCTTGGGACTGGCACTGGTAGAGATCGAACAACCAGTGGCGGAGTTCTGCCGTAATCGATCTCTTGCTGATAATAAAGCAAGTAGGTAAGTGAGTAAGAAAGCAAGTAATTAGGTAAGTAAGTGAGTGAGTGAGTAAGTAAGTAAATATGTAAGTAAGTAAGTAGGTAGGTAGGTAATATTTCGGTTGACATTCCGCTTGGACTACTGTTGCTCTATTTTAGGCTGCATGCCTCTATTATATTTATTGCCCGACTAGACCGTGTTCTTTGCTCTGCATCACACGTCTAATCGTGCGAATCCAAAAGTTTGCATCTGTTTCATCTTACATTCATGACACCCTACGCTGGCTCCCTGTCTCACTGCGCATCGAGTACAGAATTGCTTCACTGGTTTGGCGTTGTCTCCTTGGCTGCAGTGCTCCAACCTATCCATATGCGAGCCCCAGAATCTGTTGTTCTAGCTTGAGGAGCCCTTCACTCTGCCTGTATAGGCTAGTCCTAGAGGGGAACTTTTGGTCCCTTGTGTTGCAACCTCAACCTGTCAGCGTCGTGCTTTCTCAGTTGTAGGTCCATTTGTCCGGAATAGCCTCCCGTACATATAGGTCTATGCTATATTATATATATATATATATATATATATATATATATATATAATGGGATAACTAAATAGAAGTCTTCCTCTGCCTATCTGTATTAGGAGGGGTCCATAGGGTAATGGTAACATAGCATATACTGGCACGAAGGCGCATAGAGGCGGAAAACGCTTCCCGCTATCCTGCCAAAAGAACTGCTCAACCTTTCGTTCGGCAGACGGCACTAGTGGTGGCGTCGTTGCCTTGGAGCAGGAAGGTTCGAGGTTCGAATCCACCTCGCCGCGTAAGGACCTTGGGAAAGTCCTTCACTCACAATTGCTCAGCGCTTCGGCGTGAAACTCCGATGCAGTGTCCGCCCTGCATTCGGGAGCGCCTCTGAGTAGAGAGAGATTGAAGGGGCGCTATAACAACAAGTGCACATACAAACAAGGAAAATGAGCAGTGGGGCTTGATGTGAGTCATGCATGCATGGTTTTCATACAGTTGAATTCAACTTCTGTAATAACTTGTTATCATCAGTTCAAACTGTGAATTGTAACCGTGCACAATGCACATGAGGTGTGTCCGTTTGAGATTAAACGAAGATTACCATTATCTATCTATCAGCCCAATTATTATCTCCAGCCTTCACAGGGGCGGATCCAGGGGGGGCCAATCCGGCCATGGCCCCCCCCATTTCAAATCTCCATGGGACGTGGCCCCCCCCCCATCCATGGCGCCCGAAGAATTTTTTGCAGGGGTCAGTAATGGCAAGGAGAATTAATATTATATAAATGAAAATATACTATAGTCTATTAGTCAATTACATCTCACACAATTACATAGTCTTAATATGACGCAAAGAAAAGAAACAATCTTTCAGCAGTATCCGACTATCATGCATGGCATGCAATGTATGCTGTACATGCATATATGATATATCCATAGTAAGCGCGAAAGCGCGAAAACGCGAAGCGCCGAGATGGGAATGTGCAGAGTTTCGCTAAACAATAACCAAATAGATAAACAATGACGACTATTATAGGTAAACCAATTTTGGTATATGATGTCATAAAAGTCTTTAACCTGCTTGAATTCCAATGTCCCGCGGATCTCTAAAATAGTCTAATACACTACAAGACAGCAGGTCGTTGATAACACTGGATTCAAAATGATGTCCTTAGACACCCGAAAAAATTGTTGATTATACTGGAATCAAAATGATGTCTTAACACCCCAGAAATCGTTTATAGAACTAAAATAAAAATGACGTCCCGAAATGACACCCGAAAATCGTTGATATAGTAATGGAATCAAATAGATGTCTTAGACACCAGAAAATCGTTGATATTACTAAAATCAAATAAATGTTTTAGACACCCGAAAATCGTTGATAAAACTAGAATCAAAGTTATGTCCTTGAAGACCCGAAAATCGTTGATAATACTGGAATCAAAATTATGTCCTTAGACACCCGAATATCGCTGATAATACTGAAATCAAAATGATGTTCTGAAACACCCGAAAATCGCTGATAATGCTAAAATCAAAATGAGGTTCTTAGACACCCGAAAATCGCAGATATTATTGGAATCAATACGATGTCCTTAGACACTCGAATATCGCTGATAATATTGGAATCAATACGATGTCCTTAGACACCCGAAAATCATTGATACTACTAGAATCAAAATGATGTCCTTAGACACCCGAATATCGCTGATAAAATTGGAATCAATACGATGTCCCTAGACACCCGAAAATCATTGATACTACTAGAATCAAAATGATGTCCTTAGACACCCGAATATCGCTGATAATATTGGAATCAATACGATGTCCCTAGACACCCAAAAATCATTGATAATACTGGAATCAAAAAGTTGCCCTTAGACACCCGAATATCGCTGATAATACTGAATTCAAAAAAGATGTTCTTAGACACCCGAAAGTCGCTGCTTATACTAAAATCAAAATGATGTTCTTAGACACCCGAAAATCGATGATAATACTTCACAGATCATTAGTCGCGGGCCAGGTCTCTTTATTAGTGAAACAACATCACTACTAAATGGCTTCCCAATTCTGATGATTTGGTAGTTCTTGCTTGGTTTGTCAGCATTTGAGTAGCATAGCAATTTCATTAAGATGACAGCTTAAAATGCTGCCATTTTAGTGCGGGAATTAAAAAAAATTCTGGTTGGGGAGGGGGTACAACCCCCTCCCCAAACCCCTCCTCCTTTTCCCCACCCTCTCGGCGCTACGCGCCTCGGCGATCGGCCTTCGGCCGCTCGTCCTCCGGTCCTCATTTGGCCCCCCCCATTTAAACCTTCTGGATCCGCCACTGAGCCTTCAGTAACCATCATTTGGATCATTTGTTTCCGCATTTGATTAATGTTATCTGGAAAATTCTACAAAGTCCACAAACCATGACGTGGTAAAACCAGCTTATTTTCACTGACGTCATTGAGTGATTCAGATATAGACTAATAATTATTTGTCATCGTAAATTATTGATTAAGCATTTAAGCATCCTATTTTTATTGCGTGACTTTGTATTATTATTCATGAAGTGCTTTTCAAATGATGCATGCATGGACCGGGTCTCTGTCTTTCCTCATACGGGCAGAGAACGTCTATCTAGCATGTTAATCACACGTTATTGATGATGAATGCCGCTGAGAAACTCTCCAATGACCCAATATAGGCATGGGCGGAGTTTGGTTTCAGTTATTGGGGGAGCTAACCCCTAGTCTGGGCCTTATTGGGAGGGCTAAACCAGAAAAATAATACCATATTCATGGTAAAAAAAGATGAATTTAGGCCTTCTTGGAGGGGCTTAGCCCCCTAGCCCCTGATAAACTCCGCCCATGAATATAGGGTCTATTATAGAACAATGGTTTGGTAAGGGTATAGGCTATACAGTGATATTATGTGCATTGTTTTCGGACTGACAATAATAGCCTGGCTTTATTTAGCATAATAGTTTTAATTGGCCTAATTTGTTTAGATGTTTGAGTTGGCAGATATTAATAAGCTTTCTAATGCGTCTTTGTCTACGGTCATTTAGAGTTGGCCTACGTTTAGCAACTTCCACACATATATCCAACAATACGTACACATACATGTAGCTAAAGGACAGCCTCTGACTTGACACAGCGCTCGTGAATAGGCTGGTGCCCTGCGCTTAGCTTTCGAATGGCGTTGTAGAAGGTTTGAAGTTTACGATCGTCAATGTTCTATCATGCGTGCCCGCAGATATTTTCGCCGAGGGAGGGAGGAGGCAAACACAATGGTCACGATCAACATTAATAGCAAGAGCTTCAAAAAGGCATAAACAGGAACTTAAGAAACATGGGCATTTTCCATGGAGGTTTATAAATGTAAATCTTTTAGTTTCACTTTGTTTATCATTAATAGGCCTACAATCAGTGCTTTAGAGCGAAGAATTTTCCAAGAGCCAAAAATGTAGTCTACACAGTTAAAGTAAAGAGGCGCACATTTTACTGGGGCGTGGCAATGCCCATTTTGCCCCTATGTGCGGGCGCCCATGCATGGAAATAAGATTCTTACGAGTTTCATTCATCAAGGCCGTTGCTATGGGGGTATTTTTGGTGTTGAACACCCCTCCCCAATGAAATGATGTTATAATGAAATTATGTATTCATTAAAACAATCATGATCTAAGGTCTAAGGGAATTTCATTTTGGCGTTATTATTTCTGTGTGGCATTTTACATATTCATTAAAACAATCATGATCTAAGGTCTAAGGGAATTTCATTTTGGCGTTATTATTTCTGTGTGGCATTTTACATTCTATAGATTAAACCATTCTCCACACCCTTTAGTGAGTCGATTCTGTGGCTTATCGGCTCTGCTGAGGATCGAGTAAACACCCCCGAAACAAAATCCTGGCTATGGCCATGCCCCTCATATATACATATAATATATATATATAATATAATAATATGCCTCTCATCATATAATATAATATATGATGAGGGCAAGGCCATAGCCAGAATTTTGTTTCAAATATAATTATATATGAGTGATTTGACAATCTGTCACTCAATGCCCATTGACTTACATGTATATGGGTGTGCTCTGCTGTCATTAATAATAGGCCTACATCAATAATTATGCATGCCTGTACAGTGTATAGTTTGTATACGCGAAGATTCCGACACAATGGTTATTATTATACCAGCTGCGATGTATTATTATCGTGGATAGTAATTAAATATTTTATAGTGACAAGAGCATAACAGAAATTAAGTTACTTTGCAGTTATTGAGATAATAGTAAGTCACGAGGTTGCTACTCTGCATAGTAACATAATTATTGTGATCTACCTATTCTACCATGCATGTAGGCCTACTCACATACTGCGGTTTACCACAATATACTGTTTAAGTGTTCAGTGTTTCTATGGAATCAAAATTGCTGAGTTTTTTTTAAATTTAAATATAACTTCGATGTTTTACCGAATGCAGTTCCCTATATACCCTGATCATGCACTAGACGGTACAGTGTTTGTATGTTTGTTTGTTTGTTTGTATGTATGTATGTGCACTTGTTATAGCGCCTCTTCAGCTCTCTCTCTCTTTCTCTTTCTCTTTCTCTTTCTCTCTCTCTCTCTCTCTGTCTGTCTGTCTGTCTGTCTGTCTGTCTGTCTCTCTCTCTCTCTCTCTCTCTCTACTCTGAGGCACTCCCAAATGCAGAGCGGACACTGCACCGGAGTTTTACGCCGAAGCGCTGAGCAGTTGCGAGTGAAGGCCTTGCCCAAGGTCCCTACGCGGTGACTTGAGGGCGGATTCAAACCTCGAACCTTTCGGCTCCAGGGCAACGACGCCGCCACTACACCACCGTGCCCCACATAATGTGTACGGTACACATACTTCCTGTTGACTGGTTGTTCTACTCCAATGGGAGTTGTTCATCTGTATAAATTGACAATTACATCCTACTACTAAGTTTTCAAATGTTTTTTCTTTCTGAGTTTATTTATAATGGGCCTATGTGAAAATAATTTACGCTTATACCTAGACCCTATACAGAGAAGGCCAAACTATTGAAAAGGACCAAATTCTAAAAGGAGCAAATCAGAAAGGTTCAATTTAGAATGGGACAGACAGAAACTGCTAGAGCAATAATTATTGGTGTCATCATGTGTCCATAGGACTGTCTAAATCACGGTTTACTATCAAAACCGCGCACACAAAACCGCGCACACAAAACCGCGCACACAAAACCGCGATTCACAAAACCGCGCACCCTCAGAACCGCGCACGATCATTACCGCGCACTAGACTATCATAACCGCACTTGTTTGCGCATCTGTTCAAATTCGAAATTGTAGGCCTAACGTTCGATGGGCTTCGAACATTCCTTTGAAACTAGTATTCGGTCGACGATACTAACCACTCTTGTTTGAGCATCTGTTTAAGCGGCGTCACGACTACTGGTCTACAGACAACTCGTCTAACGACAACTGGTCTACATAGGCCTACAACTGGTCCAGCGCTTGAGAAATGGAAGCTGGATTAAATTATTTAGAGGTGACATGGAGGCTGGATTGATGAAAAACGCAAGAGAAATTGAGGCTGGATGAAGGTTCTTTTACAGATAACATGGAAGCTGGATTAACGAAAATAACGCATGAGAAACGGAAACTGGGTGAAGCTATTTTTAGATAGGCCTATGAAATAGAAGCTGGATTGATTAAAAACGCTTAAGAAATGGAAGCTGGATAAAGGTATTTTTATATATGAAATAGAAGCTGATGCATGTTGAAATAGGCCTACTTGAATGCGGTTATCATCGTGCGCGGTAATGATCGTGCGCGGTTCTGAGGGTGCGCGGTTTTGTGAATCGCGGTTTTGTGTGCGCGGTTTTGTGTGCGCGGTTTTGTGTGCGCGGTTTTGACCGGATACCCTAAATCACGGCCTTGTAAAACATATTGTCAAGCTGCAGCCGAGTTATAACTGCATGTACATTGTACATGTATATGGTTCTATTATTCTATACCTTTCGTATAAGACACAAAGTCATGTCTGTCAAGTATCTGGCCAAAGTCTCAACAGGAAATGGCCATCAACTCTCAAAATCATCCAAGTGGGGTATACGGGCCATGGCCTGACTGGCCTCATCTTCAACAAGGCCATCGAAATTTTCCATTTTGAGCACAATATATACATGTGTGTTTGTCCTTGTCAGGGCGCTCCTTGTCGGGGCGCCGCAGCGTGGCTGTGTTGTGGCGCAATAGAAATGGTCGTCATTGCAGTACATTACATTACATGCGTGTGTGTGTGTGTGTGTGTGTGTGCGCGTGTGTGTGTGTGTGTGTGTGTGTGTGTGTGTGATGCCCTTCTCATAATTAATCGAAATAACCACATAGGCCTAATGACAAGACCAACAGTTCTGCCCAGGCCCTAACAACGTCCTCAGCTTGAAAACAGCTGCGGTGTCGTATTTCACTTAACCCAACCGTGACTTAGCCGTCAATGCGTGCTGGGTAAACTACGCAGCTATTAGTTAGACCAGCCGTCAACTGGTAGGCTATGCTTGGTGAAACCATTCGTTTCGTATCCCATGGCTTTTAAAATAATAATAATAATAATAGTATATACTTCCTGTTTTCAACACAGAGATGGATAGGTGTTGCGGTTGCGGTGACGTCATCGAGTCTAAAAATAGAGCGGCTGCGGTTGGTCACGTGTTCGAATGCAAACACTTCTTGTGCAGAAAGTGCCTGGGGACTTTCGGCGGAACCATCCTTCGACCCGTCTGCTTTACCTGTTGTACCCCACCGCCCGCTGTTGACGCCCCAAGGTCACCGTTCGATCTTAAAGCAACAAAGGACAACAACGATAACAACGGTGGTAAGGCAAAAACCAACACAACCGGTTCCATAGTCGGTGATTTTTTCCCAACGAAAAGCTCCTCTGTTCCATCGGAACTCATCTACGATCGGATCCAGCTTGAGATCACCGATGTGTCTCTGAGCGGCGGCGGATCAGAGGTGGTGGGACACTCGATACGGATGGAGGACGGTCCTCCACGAAGCCCTCGGAGGAAGATGTCGTCTGGCAGAAGCAACCGGAAGTTCGTCGATTTCGCGCTGAGTCTTCGCGAGAAGAAGAAGGAACTGGAGGCGGCCGAGAATTCCTTCAAGGACCAAGGAGCTCGGATCCGCAATGAGATCGAGAAACACGCGCAGATGTGTCGAGCGTTGATTGATCGAGATGAGAAGCTTCTGCTGCAGCAGCTTGATGCTACGATGAATGCTATTGTCAGCGAGAATACGGCAGCCATCAGCAGCATCTGGAGCCTGATACGGAGGCTGGAGAGAGCGGATGAAGAGGTGATTGATGGAACGGATGATGTGGAGCAGATGATGACGACGAGAATCAGCACGACGCAGTTCAAGGACATCGGAGTTTATCTGAACGTCATCTCTCCACCGGATGAGAGGAACATCGTCGGAGAACTGAAGGTCGATCCGATTCCAGGTCAGAGGTCGTTCAGTCGCTCGTTTCATCCATCCATACATCCATCCATACATCCATCTTTTCCATTCGTTCGTTCATTCATTCATCCATCCATTCATCCATACATCCATTTATTCATCCATCCATCCATCCATTCATTCGTTCTTTCGTTCATTCGTTCATTCATTTATTCATCCATCCATCCATCCATCCATCCATTCATCCATCCATTCATCCATCCATTCATCCATCCATCCATCTTTCCCATTCGTTCATTCGCTCGTTCGTTCGTTCATTCGTTTCTTTGTTCGTTCATTCGTTCGTTCGTTCATTCGTTCGCTTGTGTTTGTTCATTCATCCATTCGTTCGTTCGTTCGTTTATTTATTCGTTCGTTCATTTATTCTTTCATTCGTTCGTTCGTTCATTCATTCATTTTTTCTTCATGCATTACTTCATTCACTCGTTCGTTCGTTCATCTGTTCGTTTATTTGTTCTTTCATTCATCAAGTCAATAAAGCCAAAAGGCAGAGGAGTGAAACTTGTTCGATTTATTAACTGAAGGAAAGATTTGCATCTCTATGACCCAATTGATCAGTGTTTAATATAAGTGACAACAAGGTGCTTCTCTAGATTGGCGCTATAGAAATACAACACGCTAGATAAATCAAATATCGGACACAACTGAGTAGTTGATAGATTCTCGAATGTTCCCATATAAACAGGATCCAAGTGGTGGCCTATAAACCTATAGTTGCAAATAGTTTGACATGGGCCTACATACATGTATTTGTACTTGTCTTGAACTAATCGTCCTGCCCCAAAGTCCGCTAAGACTGCTACCATTTAATTAGTAATTAATATTGCTATTATTAAGGTGGCTGTGAAACTGTTACATCATCGTTACTATTAATTACTACTAAACTTTTATTGCTGCTAGTATAAGCTTATCATCTTGTATCCTGCTGCCCTCCATCGCACTAAACTACGACTCATTCCTTAGAAATCTGAATACATTGGCTATTCAACTAAGCAAAATTTGACTTTCGTAATTGTAAACAGCCTTCCTTAGTAATTGTAAACGACCTTCGAATTGTAAACGACCTTCCTTAGTAATTGTAAACGACCTTCAAATTGTAAACAACCTTCCTTAGTAATTGTAAACAATCTTCAAATTGTAAACAACCTTTCTTAGTAATTGTAAACGACCTTCAAATTCTAAACAACCTTCCTTAGTAATTGAAAACGACCTTCAAATTGTAAATACCTTCCTTAGTAATTGTAAACGACCTTCAAATTCTAAACAACCTTTCTTAGTAATTGTAAACGACCTTAAAATTGTAAACAACCTTCCTTAGTAATTGTAGGCCTAAATGACTTTCCTTACCAATTTTAAACAGCTTCCTTCATGCTTGTAAACAGAGTTACTTCGTAATTGTTAACAACCTTCCTTTGTTACAATTGCAAATGACATTCCTTCGCTATTGTAAACAACCTTCTTTCGCAATTGTGAAAACCTTCCTTTGTAATTGTTAACAACCTTCCTTCATAATAAATTGCAAGCATCCTTCCTTCGCAATTTAACCACTAGAACATCATAAGAAAATCTGAACACATAAGCAAAATTCCACTTTCTTAATTGTAAACAGCCTTCCTTTGTAATAATTGCAAGCGAATTTCGTAATTTTGTAAATGTCCTTTGCCTTCGTTTGTAACCGCCAGTGTGTTTGCTGTTGTGTGTTACATTCAGATCATTCAACGTTCCTGCCGACCCCAGTCCAAGTCGGTTCGATCCCCGGGCAAACGGCGGTGACCGGAGTGACGGCCCTCGACCGGGAGATCTTCATCACCCACGCCAGTTCCCCTGACATCTCCGTCCACTCCGTGATGACCAGCACCTTCCTTCGTTCCCTCTCACTTCTCCACCTCCTCGAGCCCATCGTCATTCCCTCTCCCGTCGACCTGGCCGCCTGCCGCGCCACCCGGACCCTCTACGTCGCCGACGAGAGCAACAAATACGTCTTCCGTCTACGTACGGACGGCAAGCTGGTCCACTGGTGGATGGTGGACAATCTCCGCGGTCTGTCCGTCACCACCACTGGGACGGTGCTCGTGGGAAGCGGTAAGGCCATCAGGGAGTACGACCCCATGGGGAAGCTGGTTCGGACGATCAGTACGTCTTCAATTGGGTCCCTGTTCCGCGGTAGGGAGCGGCCGTCGATGAAACACCCGACGCATTTTCTCGAGACGGACAGCGGACGGATTGTCGTCTGCGATTTTCCCGCCGACGCGTCACGTGGGGGACAACACGTCGTCTATGACGTCGACCGGAAGGGAAGCGCCGTCGCCTGTTGGCATGGCAACCGAGCGGACTCCGGGGACGAGTTCCTCAACGAGCCACGTCATCTCGCCACTGACGTCACCGGTCACGTGATGGTCGTGGATCGACGTAACGATCGGGTTAAATTGTTGGACGCCGAACTGAAGTTTGTGAGGAACCTGATGGGCGCTGGACAGTTTTTCAAACGCCCCCAGCGGTTGCACTATGACCCCGCGAGAGGACTTCTGTACGTTGGACTCGTAGCCGGTGATACACTTGTATTTAGGGTGTCCCTTTAATCGCATACTTATGTCGTTTCTCGAAATTTGGTTGTAAATTTGTAATTTAATGCTATAACGTATTAGGCCCTAAATATGTGTAAATGCATGCGGATTGCGTAGCACCTTTTAAAGCACAAAGATTCATAGGCCCTATCTCTGTGTTACACATTATAATTATAACGTGGATAATTGTGCCGATATCCAGAAGCTTCGTGATAAAAGACACGTCACTGGTGAACTGTGGCCTTTTGTGTGGTATAATAAGGTAGGCCTACATGCAGTTCAGTTGCACTAATCTTGCAACTCAAGGTCTTTGGCCTGGCCCCACCCTTGCCCACCCTACGGCAGGCTACCGAGTGGCGCTTTATAAGTTAGCAGTTTACGATTTTGCCATTATTAGGTTCTTACCGTAAGCTGACGAACTCCACTTATCATATGGGTGACTTTGTGCTTCTGAATCGTTGCTAAGGTTTTTTAATCGATTGCTTACGAACCCATGGCACCTAGGCCTAAATATCTACATATTATTTGAAAATTTGCAACTCGATTCCAAGCACTTTACCGCCGTGTATTAGGCTAAAGTTCCAAAGTTTGGCAGCTTGACTAAAACCATTATTGTATTTAGCCTATAATAATTCGTTATCGTTTCGTTTGCAGGTTTGAAGTGTAAGTTTCTATTTAATGTTTTATTTGTAAGTTTTGAGATGATCCAATCTGCATGTCACGTCCTCGTTTGCAGCAATAGTAAACGAGCCACTGTTTTTAACATTAAATACCATTATATGTATGTGCACTTGTTATAGTGCCTTTCAAGCACCCTACTCAGAGGCGCTCCCGACTGCAGAGCGGACACTTCATCAGAGTTTCTCGCCGAAGCGCTGAGCAATTGCGAGTGAAGGACTTGCCCAAAGTCTTTGCGCGACGACTTGAGGTGGATTCGAACCCGCAATCCTTCGGCCCACGAGCAGCATCATTAACAGCATCATCAGTGCCTGATGTCAGCCATTTATCGGCGATAGGTACGAAGAGGTCCACGGTGGTTATTTGTCAGGTATATTGGTTCGAAGACACCATTTTTGTAAGTCAACACTGCCATTCCCTAGGTGTCGTTGTTGAAGTTAAATTAACACAGTGAGGTTGATGCACGCAATAATAATCAGCTCGCCTACAAATTTGTAGACCTAGGCTTATACGTCGGCCTATAAATCCTACACCGAGTAGGTCAACAGTCTACATAATTTTAGATGAATGGTTACTAATTAAAAATTGTATATCCGTTTCTATCCATTTGATGTCGCACCGCTCCAATTTTTTGCGACAGCTTTAAAATCGTGATGTTTTAAGCTTAATTATATCCGCTTGCAAGTTTTTTTTTACTGCACAAGCGTAATAATTGTTTGTTGATTAAATGTAATAAACTGAATGCATTCGATATGCTTATGTAAACAAGAGTGTGTTTCTGACTCCTGATAATCACCCAGAAACTGATAACACGAAATTACATAATAATTTTCGAGTCCTGTGTGGCCAGGATATAAGCTTACACACGCATATCCACACACGATGTTATATTGGACATGTTCGTCGCATTGCAGCCGAAGGGCTGCAGGTTCGAATCCACCTCAAGTCACTGCGTAGGACCTTGGACAAGTCCTTCACTCGCAATTGCTCAGCGCTTCGGCGTGAAACTTCGATGCAGTGTCCGCCCTGCATTCGGGACTCGGGAGCGCCTCTGAGGAGAGAGCTTAGAGGAGCGCTACAACAAGTGCATATATATATATATAGGCCTATATGGCTTCTAAGTGGCTTGCACCAATATGGCCTTCCTCGTTGGCTTACCCAGTGGAGGGACCCGCTGTTCATTTTCAGCAGGAGGTCGCGTCAGGGTCATGGGAGTTATTCAACAGGTCGAAGAAATTAAATGCAAGAAAATGCTAAAAACATAATTTTTGGCAGGTCATAAGCATGTCAAGAATGCAATTGGAAGTATGTCAAAATTATGACCTGTCGCGACCTATGGTGGCGCCGCCACTGGGCTTGCACGTAATCGTAATCTCCAAATTTTTAAAGCGCTATCGAAAGCCAAGCGCGGGGCACCAGCCTATTCACGAGCGCTGCGTCAAGTCAAAAGCGTTGTCCGTAAGAGTGGTCCAAAAATGGTTCGGGTCGAGCTACCATAGGATCAGAGGGGCGGAACAGCTACTAAGGCGGGTGTCGTATGGGTCGAGAATTGGAAGGTGAAGGATCAGATGAGACAGAGTAAAAAGAGTTCTTGAAAAGGTGTGACCTCAGTTTCGAATGAAAAGCCCAAGGTGTGATGGATAGAGAAAATGGAAGGGGAGTGGTGGCCTTCGAGATTCGAACGTCTTTCTTCTCTTCTGTCCGTTGGCTACTGAATGTTGCTGGGAGACCTAGGCCCTATATGGCTGACCTACTGTACATCTGTGACTCTACAGACCAGTCTACACACAAAAACAGGCATTAATGTGATACTGAGCTTAGTAGGTCTTGCATCATTTCAAATTCACAGGTCTTGCATAAGGCTTCAAAATAGCACAAATGTTATTGCTCTTGCTTTATTCTAACTCAAGCTATGAGACAGAAGGTTCTACAATTAAATTTATCACTGGACGAGGGGCTCCGTGTGAATAAGCCTAAGTGTTTTGCAGCCATCAGATCTGATCTGACAGCTGACTACTAACTCCGTAAAACGAAGACGCAGTGATCGCACCAAAACCAATTAAACCAACGAAGCAATTTTCTATGAATTCTATCGTGGGTCCCCGAACAGAAGAGAAGGAGGGATATTCACTCTTCTTGGAAACTTTACACCTTTTAAAGTACATTCAGGCCTACTAGTTTTTAGTTTGTATCAAGTTATTTATTTATTTATTTATTGCCAAAGAAACAAAAACCAAAATGAATATGAGTACAAGTATAGTGGATAAGTTTCCATCACTCTAAACTTTCTAAAGCACTAGGCCTAGTGATCATCACTCTAAAGCACTAGTGATACTAATGATACACAAAAGTGAAACTGACAAATTCTTTCATCTATGCAAAATACCAACGTTCTTGATTTCCTGCTTTGCATTTTCCAGACACTTGCAAAAGAATTTAACAGCGACCATTATGCTTTGCTTCTTCTGCAAATAATTATATAGGCCATATATAATTTTTTAGGGCGCTCTTGCTTCCTATTGAGAGCCCCGAAAGGAGGACAATAGGGTGTTAGCTGAACGGCAATTGCAAAGGAAATTAACACAGACTTATCTATATCAGACATCGACTCCAATTTCTGTGGAATGCTATTCTCTCTCTGCTATCGCGCGGATCATCTTTCAATTTTTCTGTTGCGTAAAAATGAGATATTAC
Organism: Lumbricus rubellus; assembly: GCA_945859605.1. Taxonomy (NCBI): domain Eukaryota; kingdom Metazoa; phylum Annelida; class Clitellata; order Crassiclitellata; family Lumbricidae; genus Lumbricus; species Lumbricus rubellus. The sequence goes on from OX243828.1 coordinate 11,024,242, forward strand.
GTTTCCGGTTTTTGTGTTTGTCTCTCCCAACAAAAGCAGATTGAATTTCTGAAAGTCGTCAAGTTGCCCGACGTTAATTTCCTCTCGTCTCAGCGATTCATTCATTTATGTCCGTTTCTATTCCATTTTCACACTTCTATTTTCACTCAGCACGTCTGTAGTCGTTTAATATGCATGGGACTATTTACAGAGTAGGCTATACGCTATTCACTGTGTAAGAGCTTATAATAAAAACTGATGCTATCTCTATTCTCAAAGGGCAGCCTGACAATGCAGTTTATGATTGCTGTGAAACAAATCTTTGACGCAGTACGGTTTTCAACTCGCGATAAATAGATCTACTAGCGATAAATACTGAACATTTAAGCTTAGTATAGGCCTATGCATTTTATTTATTTACTCATATTTCTATTTCTATAGCATTAGCGAACCTTCAAACTCTCTACTCAGAAGCGCTCCCGACTACAGCACGGACGCTGCATCGGAGTTTCACGCCGAAGCGCTGAGCAATATTGCGAGTGAAGGACTTGCTTAACGTCCATACACGGCGGCTTGAGGTGGATTCGAACCTGGAACTCTCTGAAACACTCCAGCGCCCCACTATGCAATGCATGCACATATAGAATGTCATAGATATATCTGATTATATCATGTTCCAGTCCACTCCGCCATTATTTCTGGAGGTGCTGCTCCATATTTCAATCACCTCGAATCTGCTTTTTCTCGGGGTCTGTTGCTTTGGTATAGCGCTTCTCAAAGTCTCATGCTGTAGAAGTGCTATATAATTTTGGCCATAATAAGCATACATTGCAATACGCATGAATGCAGGCCTGCATTAAGGTGCTAGTAGATGCTAATTAAGGGCACTGCAGCACCCGGACCTGCAGTTTTCAGGGGCAAGTCACTGCAAAAAATGAGAAACCGAAAGCAGATACCAATTTTAAAAGAGTTTAATTCATAATTGACACGTTCGTTAAAATCGTTAATTATGTATAATTGAACAGTCGGTAGTCAATTGAAGGAAGAGATAACGGTTTGGAACCTGCTGGGCAACAGTGGGTATAATAGGTCCTATATTGACCTGAATGAGACTGCAAATCGGAAGGCTATGTTGTATTTTTAAGCGAAGGTTGCTGCTAGCTCTAGTAAGAATAATAGGATAGAATTTTGCTAATCTTGCATCGTGTCTGCTTCTGTCAGAATCTGTCTATGTCGGTCTGACATAGACAGATTCTGACAGAAACAGACACCCAGAGACAACAAACATAGACTGACAGAGACAGACAGACAGAAACAAACAGAGGCAGACAGAGACATATAGACAGAGACAGACAGAGGCAGGCAGACAGAAACAGACAGACAGAGACTGACAGGTAGGCAGGCAGGTAGGCAGGCAGGCTGACAGACAGAGACATACAGAAACAGGTAAACAGACAGAAACATACAGACATCGAGTAGGCCTGTCGTGTATTGAAGACGATCACCAGGTGTCTTGTGTGTAGTAGAAGTGGTCTACTTACGTGTCGTCCACGTGACTAAAGTCGTCACACATCCCACTGTGATAATGGAGAAGTGCTCCAACTCGAAACACTGAAGCGTCTAATTCATTAAAAGTAAAAATACTACCGAGGATTGTGGGAAGGAAGGGAGGAAACGAGGAGGATTGTGGGAAGGAAGGGAGGAAACTAGGAGGATTGTGGGAAGGAAGGGAGGAAACGATGAGGATTGTGGTAAGGAAGGGAGGAAACGATGAGGATTGTGGGAAGGAAGGGAGGAAACGAGGAGGATTGTGGGAAGGAAGGAGGAGGATTGTGGGAAGGAAGGGAGGCAACGAGGAGGATTGTGGGAAGGAAGGGAGGAAACGATGAGGATTGTGGGAAGGAAGGGAGGAAACGATGAGGATTGTGGGAAGGAAGGGAGGAAACGAGGAGGATTGTGGGAAGGAAGGGAGGAAACGAGGAGGATTGTGGGAAGGAAGGAAGGAAACAAGGAGGAAGGTCAAAGGAGTAAGCTAGGGAAACATGGAGGGAAGGTCGGATAAAGACTTGGAGGGAGTGACGGAGGGATGGAGGACAATAGAAGATCTCTTTTGGCCATGAACGAAGTGGCAGTTTTTATTGCAGACATAGGTTTATCTCGTCATTAGTGGTTTAACATCAGAATAGATCTAATAATAATAATAATAATTATAACATTAGGATGCTTGTATCTTATAATCATGACGAACTTCATATATTTCGCTCAAGGTAAACCTACGAATATACCTGTTTAAATGGCATTATGTGTTAGACATGTCCACTGTCATCTCTCTATATGTATGTGTGTGTTTGTGTGTGTGTGAGTGAGAGAGAGAGAGAGATGAGAGAGAGAGAGAGAGAGAGAGAGAGAGAGAGAGAGAGAGACAGACAGACAGACAGACAGACATACAGACAGACAGACAGACAGACAGACAGACAGACAGACAGAGACAGAGAGAGAGTATCTCTCTGTCTCCTTGTCTTTGCATCTGTCTCTGCCTGTCTTTTGTCTGTCTGTCTGTCTGTCTGTATGTCTGTCTGTCTGTCTCTCTAAACTTCTAAAGCTAAGTCAAGGCCGTAGCCAGGATTTCTTTGGGGGGGTGTTTACTTAGCTGAAATAAACAGTTTCCAAATCATCATCATGATTAGAACATGTATCGTCGTGATCTACTCTATGGTAAAATTTCACATAGAAATAGGAGCTTCAAAATTAATAGTTACAGTTCTTACATCGTGTGTTAGTAAATGCATTATAATTATCATCTTTACATTGTTTCATTGCGGGGGTGTTCAAACACCCAAAGCACCCCTAAGTAGGGCCTTGGCCTAAGTGACCCTGCAGCTACAGATGCCATCGTTGGGCAGTGTGAATGAATAAATGAATGAACGAACGAATGAAAGAATAAATGAATGAAATGAATGAAAAAATAAATAAATGAATGAATTATTGACTAAATGAATGAATGAATGAATAAATAAATAAATGAATGAATTATTGACTAAATGAATGAATGAATGAATGAATAAATGAATGAAATGAATGAAAAAATAAATAAATGAATGAATTATTGACTAAATGAATGAATGAATGAATGATTGAATAAATAAATAAATAAATAAATAAATTAGTGAGTGAATGATAATTAATTGATAGATTATAGATAGTATACTAGCCTACTATAGGCTACTACAGATGAAACATTCACAGTCGACGTGTTATACCTTGAAATCCCAAACTGAAGCCCCTTCGTTCAACGTGGCCAGTCGATATCGTTAACCCATTGAGCGCTGAATTGGTAGCAAACTGACCACAACGGGTTCGGTGGTCAAATGACTTGCTGCCAACAAAGACAATTCACTTGATCGTCCAGTTGATCCGCAATGTCAAAGAGCGGACATGTCTACTGTCATCAAGCGATTAACATCGTGGTCCACATCTCCAGACAACAGAACTATGCCGTTCCTATTTAAGTCCTGTCTTTAAGACCAGCTTATGCACAATATGTAGCCATTGTGCAGAGCCTGACGTATACAATGCACAAATTGTCTAAATATATTATGCTTACCCGCGTTCGACACGTCGCGTTGTCTATGTATTATGTTAGCATAATATGTTTTATACAAGCCATATTATATACATGTATGTTGTATGTAGTTGTATGGCCCAAGCGGGTAGGCATAATTCTGACTTTCTTATAAATGGTCCATGCAGTATTCTTTCTTTGGTTTTTCTGGACTTGAAGAAGCCGCTAAACACAGCAAATCTCTAAACATGATTATTAAGTATGTAGGCATAGGTGCAATCACGTCCTGAAAGTTGAGGGGGGGCATAATGAATCACATCCTAAAAGATGGGGGGACCATAATAATAAAGTTAGGGGACCACTCAAAAGTTGGGGGGACGCGTCCCGTGGGTCCCATAGGGTGGTTGTGCCTATGTATGTAGGCTATATAATTTTCCAGGGTTATTTTAATGAATGTTATAAATGTAGCCTAAAGACATTCGCTCCCTTCCCATCCTGCATGGTATTATTTGGTATAGCCTACATTATTCCAAATCGGATGACAATTAATGGACACTTTTGTAAACTATTATTAGCTGCACAAAATGCTTATAACATACCGGTATACTGTATAGTGTATACAGTTGTACGAATGCATCTACAATAGAACTGTACAACTGCACATGCTATGTAAAACTGCATACTGTTTAAATCCCTGTTTTGAATCTCCATGGTTCCCATTATTATTATTTTTTTACCCGAGGTATTTATGATCCCTCGGTATTAAGAATCTATTCTATGTAGTTAGTGGTCCTCGTCCTCGGTGCGTTGTGCGAACGTGCCTCTGAATGCAATTGCATTAAATCTTTGAGTGCAAATGGAAAACCGCTGGAATAAGTGCACGGTCTCCAAAGGGACACCTGAGACGGCGGTCATTCTGCGCCCCAACTCTACCAATGATGATTATTATTATTATTATTATTATTATTATTATTATATTATAATTACTATAGGTGGCCGGCAGCTAGATTATTATTATTATTATTATTATTATTATTATTATTATTATGGAAAAGTCGCTCAGCTGAATGTCATTCACAGCTCGGGGAGTAGTGGCAATGTCCCGGAAAGGCAGATGGCATTCCCACGTTGTAGAGCCACCGAGATTCGCTGGAATAGGTACGAAGTCTCCATTGGGTCGTGGGTTGCGGCGGTTATTCGGCTCCCCAACTCAGAAATGAATGTTTGTCCTTCATTACACCACGCGCCGCTGGTCTCTAATTATTATTATTATTATTATTATTATTTTTTTTTTTTTTAAATTATTATTATCCTTTTAATATTTCCGACAAACAACATCAGACACATAAAGAACAATAAACAACAGAAGCGGTAGTCATTGTTCTAAATGATGATAAAAGTTATTAGCTCTCCTCTGGGTCTGACTCGGCTAAAGTGCCTCTAAAGGCCACCGAGTTGAAGCGCTGGACAGTAATAGAGAGGCGTTGCAGCAAAAAACAGGTCTCTCTCATATCACCAGACGACAATGTTAGGATGCGGCCTAAATCAGACAAAAAGTCGAGGCCAATACTGCAAATGGGACCTAAAGTCTCAAAGGCTAAAGGAATGAAAAAGTGAGTGTTTACAAGAGAGACGTATTTAGTGTTTTTCCTTTCCGTAGCAATCTCGGCTGCCGCGCCCGCCGTCGAAGCCGTGGCCTGGATATATGATGGTGCAAGTGTGTCAACCACTGTCGCATCCCACACAAGATGACGACCCGCACGCCATGGAATCATGGTAAGGCCGTCTGGTCGTCTACCATCCGTGCGAAGAAGACCTGGTGGTTCTTTAATGGACGGTATTCCTGCCTTTGAAAGGGAGCGGTATACAATGTCATTGATCGTATTATGTCGAGCTATTCGACCGAAGCCGAGAGAGCAAGACAGGCCGTGGCTGCCTCTGGCGTCAATTTGAGCTCCGCAGGCGCAAGTGTGGGGTTCACATATTGCGGCCCCAAGTCGCAAACCGACGGCAACTCGAACATCCTCGTTATCCAGACGTAGTCCACATGCGGTTATCGGTAACGCATGGAGCCAGTCACTAGCATGGGGCGATGAGACTGCTTTTAGTCGTGCGATGTTATATACATCCACTGTGTTTTCGAGCAGTGTCTTCGCAGTTTTCTCCAACAAAGGTTTGTCCCATGATGCTTGCTGATTTGTTGGCATGATTCCTGCTTCATCAAATTCTGTCTTGGAACGCCACTCGGTTGTCATCGTTTGAAAGTGTGAGTCATGTTCGAGATTAATAGAACTGAGAATGAGAGTCTGGAGAGGGAGAGTGCTTGCAGCTGAAGCCAGAAAGGCTGGAAGTGCTAGCGAAGACGCTCTCCGAATCCCCAGACCACCCATCTTTATGGGCAATGAGGCTTGTGTCCATTGGTTATCGTCTAGAGAAATGTTGAGAATCTTTTCTAAGCCTTGGCGTAGTTTGGTGTCGTAAGTCTCCAATTCGGGATGCTTGTCGCTTGGATGGCATCGGAGAGTGTAAATAATTTTAGGCGCACCCAGCGAACTTCTCAAAATTAGGAGTGCGTCCTGCCTTGCTATGAAAGTTAATTTGTACAGACTCTCCTCCAGTTCTTTGGTTCTACTCTCAAGACATTGCTGCAGTGCTTTTCCCGATGAGAGTGGGGCGCCGAGTAGCTGGGCTTCATCCACATCAATTAGTTTGAACTCTCTCATTGAGTCGTGTCCTGTGTTGTTATTGTTACGTGCTATCACCTCGCATTTGGAACGATTAAGTGTCAGGCCCATAGTGGAGCACGATCTCTCGATGAAGTCGACATCGGCTGCAACCGTTTCCGCCTTCCCACCTAAGGTGAGATCGTCGAGGTATCCGAATGATAGGGGTGAAGCCAACTGAAGAAGAATAGGCTGCAGAGGCAGGCAGAAAAGCAAGGGTCCCAGCGGATCGCCTTGCTGAGGCCCCAATCGAGATTGAACCATGTAGCCGCCGAATTGTAATGTTGATTCTTCGGCGTAGGACTGGAAACAGTATGGAGCCAGATCGGGTAAGATTTCGATCACTGAAGCCAGCATGCGGTCTCGGTAGAGACTATTGAAGGCGTTTGATAAATCGAGTTTCACAACGATGTTTTCGTCATCCATGTTTGTGATAAACCTACGGGTTGCATGAACCGCTGCCTCGCATCCGCCTGGAATTCCAACACCCAGTTGTTTCGGAGATAGATAAGCTGCTGCTTGGTCGCTCGCATATTTGTTGGCACATTTAGAGGTTAGTCTGCGCCAATAGTAGCCGATGGCTATTGGTCGTAGGCCGCCAGTTTTTTTCTTCAGAGCAAAGAGGGTGCCACCAAAGAGAATTGGACGCATCTCTGCCGGACATTTTCCAGCTAAAAGAACGTTGACCAGACCCGTGATGGCGGACAACAGCTCCGGTCCGGTGTCCTTTGTGTTGATCATTTCTAGAACGTGTTGTGGCTTTAGGCCATCGGGACCACCTGACGAGCCCGGTGGGAAGTGCCGTATCTGGTCGTGGACCATCGTTTCAGATGCCTGATAGGCCTCGGTCGAAGAAGGAGGAGCAGGCATCGGGGGTCGATCAGAGGGTGGTGACGGGTGTTTTGATCGAAGCTCATCAAGCGTAATTTCATTGATTGGAGCTGGAGCATCTCCCGAGCACAAAATTCGTGTCGCGGCCCTGATGTTGCCCTCTTCAATCTTAGCCGCTACTGCTGCGGCCATCTTATGTTCGACGCTGAGCGAAGTCTTTGTAGGATAGATGTCTGATTTGTTTTGATCGTAAATATCCGGAAGCTTATTTGGCAGCAAATGATGGAAATCCGTTATCCGTTTTCTGATGCAAGACGTCAAATTGTGCCGTTTTCCACCACGAGTTGGTTGTTCCAGAACTATGGCTGTAAAGGCCAAGAGATTTCGCCAGCTTTCGATTTTCATAGGATTCGAAATGATGCTGCTAATAATGATTGTCAAAAGCCTTCCGGACTCGGATCTAGCCCCTTTCGGGATGTGCTTGAGCAGCCTCGTTGTGATGTTCGGATGTTGAATCATGCCCTCTCCCATAACGGTCGTATGCTGGCTGCCTCCTATGTCAGTGACTCCATTATTTCCTATTCTCGGCTGAAGAGGGGTTGAGAGGGAGTGAGAAGAATGGTCAACGAGGCTGTTAGCACCCGCTTCTGTTTGGACCCCAGATAAAACTGCGTTGGGGGCTAATGACTCTGCTGACGGCTGACTAGAACCGGGGCAGGGCGAAGGCCTAGGACCGTGACGATGAACGGTGCCATCAGATGAATGAGTTTTAAACTTTGCCCAGCAAACACGGCAAGTTCCGTTACCCTTAGATTGTTTTTGTTCATGTTGTGTTTGCGCTGATAAATATCTTATTTCAAACGAAAACGTAAACAGTTACGATCCGCCTTGAAAAAACGGTACGTCGTCATGGTAACGTAAACGTCACCGGCCATTTAAACAGGACGGTGGTATTTAAATGTTGCGATGATCGCCCATGATGAAAAATAATTTGAATCCAATCGAAATAAATTGAAACCTGTACAGATCGTCTGTGATGAATAAAGTTTTCGTAGTCACAAGATCTTTAAACAACAAAATATCGAAAAATCCAGTTCTGACGATGGTTTTAAACGGATAAAAAGTATAAAAAAATATTATTATTATTATTATTATTATTATTATTATTATTATTATTATTATTATTATTATTATTATTGACTTTTATATAGCGCACCTTCAAGGTTATCTACTCAGAAGCGCTCCCAGTCTAACAACGGCTAAAAAAGGCAGTTTTTAAGTAAGACTGAAACATTTAACATAGTATGACTATGTGTGACCTCTAGGCACAAGGCGGAGTGCAACAGGTTCTAGGCCTCTAGGGCCAGTCACTGAGAAAGAGCGCCTCTGCATTATACATGTAGCAGTTCGAGAACTAGGGGTCAAGAGTTCAGCTTGATCAGCCGATCGGAGGTCAGATCTAACCTTATGCAACCGATGCGGAGCATAATTTTTATTATAGGACTTCTACTCAAAACATTAAACATCGACCAGACTAGGCGGGAACAGATCAGGGAATATAGTTTAGGGCAGCTGGTCTTGATGCAGTTTCACGCCGAAGCGCACGAGCAATTGCAAGTGAAGGACTTGCTCAAGGTCCATAGGCCTATGCACGGCGGCTTCAGATGGATTCGAACCTGGAACCTTCCGTCTCCAAGGCATAGAAACCACCACTACACCACTAAGCCCCGCAAGATTAACGAGCGAATAGTGAAAACGAATAGAAAGAACACCTTAGTATCTGCCTGTCATCCGCCTGTATTTATTTCTTTATTTTTAAAATTCTTTAGGCCTATTCAGCTTTAATTTTATCCACCAGAGAATCACTCCCATGATCCGGATGATGTGAATATGTCTCAGCGCTGTCCGCTTTCTAAACACCTTCCGACAACACGGAACCCTTATCATCGTCTCTACCTCTCCTCCCTCCCCATGGGTGGAAATTCCTCTTCTCGTGGAACTCCTCCCGTGCCCTCTTTCCACCCCACGGATGAAACTCACGCTTTCCATCTCCCTCACCCTCCCCCTCCTCTTCGTCCTCCCCGTTTACGAACCCCATTGAGTCGCTGCGTTTTCCGCCCCACGGGGTGAATCGGTTCTTGGCTATATCTGCGGCCGAGCTTCCCGAGTGTTTTTCGACGATCCATCTTGGTCGAAGAAAGATGAAACGTTTCTGTGTTGGTTCGTAGCGGTTGTAGTCGACCTCATGCCTCCTCTGCAGCTGTCCAACCACATCTCTCTCTTCTTCGTCTGCTGTCGACGACGTCATCGCTACGTCAGCGACAACGTCATCGCATCGACCGCTAAAACAGTCTCCGTTTCTCAAATGTTGTTGTTGCTGTTGTTGTCGTTGTTGTTGTTGTTGTTGTCGTTGCTGTTGTTGTTGTTGTTGTTGTTGTCCTACGAGTGCGGATACGATTTGCGGAGGAAGTCCTCCGAAGTGTCGGTATGCGTCACGTGATCCGTACACGTGACCACGTGATCCGGTCACGTGAAGCAATAGCGCGATTACGATGAACGACTGGCATTTCTTCGCGACGACCACCGCCATTTTGTTGGCAGTATGGCGACGACGACGAAGAGAATCTCTCGGTGGAAGACAGAAAGCTCTCTTCTGAATGACGGTGGATCTTCTGGAGAGATGTTGCGGAACTCTGTGTACATCAGAAAGCAATTAAAACTATTAATCACACTTGTTGGGTTGAAGTTGAGCGCTCGATGGCCTTGTGATGCGGAGGGATTAAATACGGACTGGAGCAGATTCCTCAGGGTCGGCTATAATTAGAATTGAAGACCTACGCTGAAAAGTTGGTAGGCGTCATCGATTGATTCCTGTTCCTGACCATTAGACGTTTAGTTAATAGTGATGATATTAACTAAGTTTAAGATTGATACAATATGTAAATAACAATAATAAATAGTGTGTATTAAAGAAAGTAACAGTAGTAGAAGTAGTGGTGGTGGTGGTGGTAGTGGTGGTGGTAGTGGTAGTAGTAGTAGTAGTAGTAGTAGTAGTAGTAGTAGTAGTAGTAGTAGTAGTAGTAGCAGCAGCAGCAGCAGCAGCAGCAGTAGTAGTAGTAGTAGTAGTAGTAGTAGTAGTAGTAGTAGTAGTAGTAGTAGTAGTAGTAGTAGTAGTAGTAGTAGTAGTAGTAGTAGTATTAGTAGTAGTAGTATAGTAGCAGCAGCAGCAGTAGTAGTAGCAGCAATAGTATAGTGGTAGCAGTAGCAGTAGCAGTAGCAGTAGCAGTAGTAGTAGTAGTAGTAGTAGTAGTAGTAGTAGTAGTAGTAGTAGTAGTAGTAGTAGTAGTAGTAGTAGTAGTGGAAGTAGTGGTAGTAGCAGCAATAGTATAGTGGTAGGAGTAGCAGCAGCAGTAGTAGTAGCTGTAGCTGCTGCAGCTGTTGCAGTAGTTGTTGTAGTAGTAATAGCAGTAGTAGCAGGTGTAGTATATAGTAGCAGCAGCAGTAGAAGAAGTAGCAGCAATGGTGGTTGTAGCAACGGCGGTGGTGGCGGTGACTGTGGTGGTGATGATGGTGACGGTGGTGGCTGTGGTGGTGGTGGTGACGGTGGTGGTGGTGACTGTGGTGGTGATGATGGTGACGGTGGTGGTGACGGTGGTGGTGGCTGTGGTGGTGATGGTGGTGGTGATGGTGGTGGTGGCTGTGGTGGTGGTGGTGGTGGTGACGGTGGTGGTGGTGGCTGTGGTGGTGACGGTGGTGGTGGTGACGGTGGTGGTGGTGGTGGTGGTGGTGGTGACGGTGGTGGTGGTATTGCACTGCAGGCGCTGCAACTTCATCAACTAAAGGTATACAGTAAGAATCGGAAGCAGAAGTATATATATAAATAGACGTTATCAGCGCACTAATAGCGCCCTGGGCAAAGCATAGCGTATACATTTGTTGCCCTCTGACCCCAGTCCAAGGTCCAACTCACGTTGCAACATAGTCATGAACCAGTTGCCACGCTGAGAGCGCCTCTGAATAGATAGTATAGCCTACTTATAAGGCGCCTTATAAATAAAATCTCATATATAGGACTACTATAATTCCAGTCCCATACCGAACTACTCTGGCATTTGACGGAGAGCTCACGAGTGTAGGTTCTGGCGAATAATAATTATGCTTGTACAATCTCTATTGTTTCTATAGTTACCTTCAGTGCTTATAGTATGGGAAAAATAAGTGTCTGGACGCCCCGTGCCTGTCCAAAAGAAGTGCTTGGACGCATAGGCATAGGGGAGATTTCAACGTTGGGGGGGCAAAAATGAGACTTTTGCCCGAAAATTTTTTTTTTCATCTGGCCAAAATCTTAAGAAAAATTTGCGTTACGTTTGCCCGAAAATTCTGACGACCTTTTTTTAGTCATCCGGCCGAAATCTTCTGAAATTTTCCGTTACTTTTTGCCCGAAAGGTCTAACGACCTTTTTTTATTCGGGCAAGACTGATTTTTCGGGCAAAAAGACCCGGAAAAATTAAAAAAAGTAATTTTGTTTAAAAACTTTTTTATTTTTCCGGGTCTGGTTGCCCGAAAAATCAGACTTGCCCGAAATTTGGGGGGCATTTGCCCCCCCTGGACCCCCGTCTCCTACGCCTATGCTTGGACGCCCCTCACCTTTCCAGACTGTGCTGGCCAATAGGTGGCAGGACGGCTTTCAGATTTTAAAATAAGTGCATGGACGCCGTCTATGACCGTCCAGGCGCACTTTAAGCCCTGGTTACCTTGGAAGGTTGGAACAAGGCAGTAAACTAAAGTAGGCCTATAGTAGGATGAAGCGTCTTTTAATCAACGAAATCTCTTGAATTTTCCAAGCCAATGCTAAAACAAAATGTTGATCAATTGCTTTTTAGTCTTATCCTATACTTTCACCCTTTCCCGCTGCATTGGTCGAAAGATTGTTGAAAAATGATGGGGGGGGGGGCGCAAGTCCTATGCCCATTTCTGATGGGGAGCCATGGCCGGATTGGCCCCCTGGGTCCGCCCATGGTGCTGGTGCATAAATTAAAATAGACCATACAATATAGTTTGGATGAATGTAATTCGGGGAAATATTTAACAGATTCAGCTTTACGTCTTCAGTTGAAATAAATTATGTCATATTATAGCAGCATAAGATCTACCATAGCCTACACTGTGACACAGTTAGTTACTGACTTACTGAGTATACTGCCCTACTTTGGCAAAAGGAAGCAAGTCACAAATTTCAGTTTCTGAGAAAAATGCGAAAAACAACTCAGGCATCACCTCGGTCGGCTTTAAAGCTATAATCAGTGTTATCTTGATATAGCCTTAGTATTAATTATCAGTCAGGTTTATTGTTTAAATGGCACATCAGCTACAGGGAGCAGGCCTATAGGCCTTTAATCCAACAAATAATTTGCCAGTACTGCGATCACGTGACCCGAATTTAGGCCTACGAGTACAATTGGTTTATGGACATGCTTCTTTTTGCCTTGGAATTTTCCAGAAATAGGTGGACTTGCTTCTTTTCGCCTCTGCTTTTCCGCCAGAACTACGTGAGATAAAAACTAGCTATATAGATGATTGTGTTGGACTTGCTTCATCAACCAAAATTATACCAAAATGTCATTTTGACCCAAAACTGGACTTGCTTCCTTTTGCCAAAGTAGGGCAGTATAAGCCTATGGACAGGCGCGTCTATTGAATTTAATGGTTTCTAAAAAATGTGCGTGTTGTCTCATATTTAATTAGGCTACTCTAAACGGTGCAATGAAATAATTTCACATTTTTGCGAAAATGGCGCTCCTAGACTGTGGCGCTCTAGGGCCTAGGCAACAGCTTGCTTTTCCTTGTCTAAGGTCTACCCTGGGCGGCTGGGCCTAATTAAAATTGCACGAAGATAACGTTTACCTGTTATATACTCTTTCGCGCTAGTCTGTAAACTAAACCGACTCGAACATCGCTTCCAGTACAAGAAACATCATGCGCGGAAGGATATTATAGCCGAGACAGATACGAAAACTGAAATCCTGAACGTCTGCGGCTTTCTTACGACGCGCAAATGACGCACTGTCTACGCAAACGCGTTCTTTTATACGACACGGCGAGCAGACGACTGACACGCGCCGCAGACCGTGCGTACGTCTATTCTTCATACGCGTCAATGACATCACGTTAGCCAAAGGACATTTAGAAGCAACTACTGCAAACGTTTGCTTGACAAAAGGTACGTCGTTCGTGTTAGCCTATTGTGAGAAGATTTAGGCTCAATTCAATTTCCGATGGTTCACGCTAATGTGGATACACGTTTTCTTAGGTTTTCCGCCCTCGGGCAAGCTCGTGTGAGATTGTAGGCGGCGTAGTCCTATTCCTCGCAACGAAATGTTGCACTCCACTTGACGCTGGTTGTTAACTTGTTACTATAGAGTACTAGTCCTACATCCGTCCATTAGCCATGAGAGGCTTTACCACAGAGACAACCTATAGGCCTAATAGACCTAGACTATGACCAGTAGCAATTACAAATAAAGATTTAATTTAATAATCAAATTATTTAAAACTACGAGCGAGAACAAGAATTAAAAGAGTAAGAACACGTATCGTGTTCCCACTGCTCACATATTCGGCGTTCCCACTGCTCACATATTCGGCGTTCCCACTGCTCACCCAAATCGCCTCCGACTCCCGTAGGACGTGAACGATAAAACCTATTGCAGTTAAGCCTAGGCCTACGTGATTAGAATATTATAATAGGCCTATGTGGGGCGCGGTGGTCTAGTGGTGGCGTCGTTGCCTTGGAGCCGGAAGGTCCGAGGTTCGAATCCACCTCCCCGCGTAAGGACCTTGGGCAAGTCCTTCACTTACAATTGCTCAGCGCTTCGGCGTGAAACTCCGATGCAGTGTCCGCTCTGCATCGGGAGCGCCTCTGAGTAGAGAGAGCTTGAAGGGGCGCTATAACAAGTGCACATACAAACAAACAATAATAAAATAGTAATAATAAGGAAAATAATAATTCGTCTGACAACGCTCTTCGGCAAGAATAAAGCGATTCGGCGTGTAGAATGATGCAGATAAATTTAAAGAAAATCAGAGAAACCTCGGGCAACGTCTTTCGCAATTGCAACAACAAGCGCTTGCTTTAGCTAAGTCTTTTCACTTTCGTTTCTTATCAAAAGACTCTGCTTTTCACCTGGTCTGGGTCGAAACGTCTTTCGATTTGAATAGAATGTCTTTCTCGTAAGTAATTTCATCGCTGGAGAATAGCAACAGTTTGTACTCGCAAAGCAGACAACGAACCGTCTGCCATAATTGAATAAACGGCCATTCAATGTTCGAGAAATGCGGGAACGGTGTGACCAGTATGGAAAGCCGATGCGTAAAAATTGAAGCCTATGTTTAGCACCGTAACAAAATAACAATGATACAGGACTTTTCTTTAGCGTGCAGTTGTACACACAATGTGCAGTTCTAACTGGATTTGTGCAGTTGTACTGTTGTAGAAGCACTTCTGTACAGTAAAAATTAGCAAAAAGGTCATTGTTCTCCGATTGGAAGTAATTTAACATGGAGGATGGGAAAGAAAAGAAGTTGTGCAGTTCTAAAAATTCCTTAAAAACAGCCCTGCAATGATACTATCAGTAGGCCTAGTGGTAATAATAAATAAATAATAGTAGTAATAATAATAATAATTTGTAGATAATCCGAAAATTTATGAAGTGACATGCTAAAATGCTCTAGAAACACTTTGTGTTACATTGCATTGTCTTTGTTAACTTATGCAATAATTATAATGACTCGTTAACATTAAATAGGTCAGCACAGAAAGCACCTCGAGTAGGTCTCTTAAAGACTTGAAGAAGCTCTGTATAAACTCTCGGAATTAAATAAAATTGTTGTGCAAGGCAAACAGTTGTGTACAATCAAATGCCAAGAAGGAAAGGAGTCCAAGAAAGAAGATGTGCCATTAGGTGAGATCTGCCAATATGGGTACAATGTTCAACTTTTGTTACAACCCCGTTATTACACCCAATCCCCTTTCACCACTACTGTGTATTATAGCATACAGCAATAATTAATCAGACACAAAACAGACTTAATTAACCCTTTAATGTCCAGCTGCATGTTTTTTTATGCGTTTAGTATACGGTGGTCGTTAAAGGATTATAAACACAAAACCCGTGTATTCAGGACATTTCTTCGAAAATTTCCATCTATTGCGCAGAGGAAGTGATGTTGTAAAATGCATTAAGTCCCATTGTGTGTTTGCTCAATGTTAAACACCTTCTTTAGAAGTTATTGTATCTTGCCAGCCATGTGAAGTACTGTCATAGCCATCTAATAGAAAACGAGTACTCAGTAGTCAGTACTGGTTTTAATAAGTGGTGTTCTAAGATAGGTGAAACATTGGGAATGGGCTAACAGGCTTTTCAGAACTGGCTGCACGTGTTTAACCCTGCACTATAATAATGTGTCACAAACAGCATAAAATTCAGTATATAGTGGCTATTTTATTTGTTCTGTACACAGTATCTCTTTTGCACATTCCTGACATATGCCTAAAATCTCAGTTTTCCCACAGAACTAATTTTCGTTTCCACCGTCAGCAATAAGAATGTTCCCAAGGACTTTGACCGACATGCGGCGATCACCGGATGAACTTTACGACCTCGGGAATGTAGAACTGAGCAGGATCTGGAAGCGGATCATCCGTAAGAAAACTGGCGATGTACTCTGGTTTCAGACAGGATACACCACAACGTACCATACCTTCAAGGTCAATCTTAAAATCGAACACAAAAAAACAAAGTCAGTAAGAAAACTGCAACAATGTATACTGTACTCCTAATAATAATAATAATAATAATATGTAGAGATTTAAGTGCCATGGGTTCGTAAGCAATCAATTAAAAAACCGTAGCAACGATTCAGAAGCACTCTTATAACACTTATAATATAAGGCTTGGAATTAGTATGTCTTTCGATGATGCCTAAAGTCAGCAAATGAAAAAAAACAATCTTTCCTGCAGCACAGAACATGTTTTTGCTCAAGAGCACATACTCCAGTTTTAAATGTGCATACAATGCCATGAAAAAAAGTTGATTCAATACATAAAAATCGGACATCAGCGATGAAGCCCATGAGAATAAATAAAATTGTTGCATTTAATCCTACTTCTGGACAACTGACATGACTGCAAGTAGCATTTGCTGCACTGGTTTAGCTTCATCTCCGTGGCCATGCTCTGGCCAAGTGAGCTCTGCTGTCCAGTATCTGTTGTCCTATAGCTCGCTCGCAGAGCCCTTTGTTCTGCCTCCAAAGCACAAAGGAGCAACAGAAAGTTCCAGTAGCACAGCATCATATTAGAGAGAAATTGATAGGCTGGCAACATGAAATCACACTAGTACCTGAAATTTTAACTTTAAAAGGTCGATAAAAGCATGAGTTGCCTTCGAATAGTCTAATGGAAGTCTGCAAAAGAAAGAAAAACAGCAAAATAAAACACCAAACAATAAATATCATGACAATTTATACAACTAAACATGACCTTGCTAAGCAACGGTTGCCAATATACAATCAAAGTAAAATGCCCACTTTACATACATTAAATCAAAGCCTGTAATAGTACATTAACTTATTGTCTCTTACATATACATTCGTTCACAACCTGTTATACATACGTTATACATTTATTCATAACCTGTTATAAATATATCATACATTTATTCATAACTTGTTATACATACATTATACATTTATTCATCCCCTGTAATACATACATTATACATTTATTCATAACCTGTTATACATACATTGTACATTTATTCATAACCTGTTATACATACATTATACATTAATGCATTGACTGTTATACATACATTATACATAAATGCATTTACTGTTATGCCCTCAACCGTTTGCTAACCATTGCTGCGTGATCTGGATATTAGAATGACTGATTTCCACATAATTGAACATTATCAACAATATTTAAATTAACTTTATCTTTATATTCATTATCGTTATTGAGTTTTTAGGCGTACGGAAGATTTCAGCAGTGGGGGAGGGGGGCAAAGATTTGACTTCTGCCAAAAAATCTCGTGGTGGGATTTTTCCAGACAAAAAAAGTTGACAACCTTTTTTTAGTCATCAAGTTGAAATGTCGTTAAAAATAAAAAATTTCAAATATTTTAGCGGGTCTCTTTGCCCGAAAAAACAGAATTGCCCGAAATTTGGGGGAATTTGCCCCCTCTGGACCCCCGCCTCGTACACTTATGGCTTTGTTTGTACTGACTTGTTCGAAAGTACGGTTGCTCCTCCTGCTTCCAGCAGACGCTTGAATCCGTCCTCCCTTCGACTTTCCGTCAGCAGCAGAACATTCCAGTTCTCGAAAGAACCACGTCCAGTCGAACCGCTCTGAAAACGCACAGAAAACGAGACCAAGATTATGAACGCACATAGAACAATACATGGAATCAAAATCACATCTGCTTTAAAAGTTTCTGACCAAGTCAGATAATTAATTTCGTTATTTAATGGTGTTCTTGTAAAACACTAATTAATAGCATTATTGGATCCACGGCATGGAATGAGCTCCGGCTGTCTTATGTCTATGGTTTGTTCAGATGCGTTCCATCATCACAGCCTTAAAACCGTGCGTCACTAATGAGGTTGGGTAGGGAGTGCTTCTGAGTAGTAACCATGAAGGGGGTGCTATATAAATCTCCATAATAAATAAATGAATGAATATAAATAAAAATAATCTATGCCTACCTTTCCTGCTTTGGAGAGACAGAGGCGCCACCTGTGAGCCGCTTCAGCGAGTTTAACCGACTGGAGAGGGAGGCTGCTCCAGAGAGTGGCTATTGCGCTTCCGCCCCATTCGTACGATTCCTCCTGTTAAAAATCAGAGACACGACAGAGGTAAATGGTCTATTTGCAGGGATTCACCCTATGGTTAAAGAGCAAGTCCCAAAGCTTTTCAAAGTCATTGTTTTAACAAACAATGCACGTCACCTAAATAGTCCAGCAATTCCCTATGCTTATAAACACAATTCCCTATGCTTATAAACACAATTCCCTATGCTTATAAACACAATTCCCTATGCTTATAAACACAATTCCCTATGCTTATAAACACAATTCCCTATGCTTATAAACACAATTCCCTATGCTTATAAACACAATTCCCTATGCTTATAAACACAATTCCCTATGCTTATAAACACAATTCCCTATGCTTATAAACACAATTCCCTATGCTTATAAACACAATTCCCTATGCTTATAAACACAATTCCCTATGCTTATAAACACAATTCCCTATGCTTATAAACACAATTCCCTATTTCCCTAAACACTTCTGCAAAGAGCTGCATTGCTTTCCATGTCACTTATATAGTAGACTCCTGTCGCTACAGTGCTAAAAAAGCACCAGTCTGAAATGCACTTGCCATGCTGGTGCTGAAATACATAGTCCAGCTGATTCACAAACACAAAACTACTCTGAATTTCTTTCATGTTTTCATGGCCCAACGATGTCACCGAGGGACTGCCACACGAGAATGCAAAAATAAAAGACATCCACACAGGAGATGGTATCAAACCTCAAACCCAAGTCTCCAGTATTGCAAGAGGTGCTATATAAATTCTCTGAATGAATGAACAAATGAATGAATGAATGAAACCCAAAAATCAGAATTTAGACCAGCATGTTTCTTACTGGCAGAAATTCTTTAGCTGACATACAGGCCTCCACGTACGACTTGTGCAGGACCCATTTGCCTGTGGCCACACATGCCAGGTACTTCTCATTACGCGTTGGCTTCTCTACACAAAACAAAATCAATGCACATTTTGCTAAATCAATAATTGATTCTTCACAATCAAACCTATTCTAATAACTTCAAATGATATCCCACTTGAACAGGCAACCGTGCACTGCGCTCCGCTGTCCACGATGACACAATGGCATCTTCTGCCATGCATCTGCATCAATGCTTTCAATCACAGCCATACTAAAATGTTGAGACCAATCTGATCAACTATTTACACTCATTCTGTTGCTCCATAGAGAAATCTAACAGAATAGACGACTGTATGGGTACACACTACACAGGCATGTAAATATAAACAAACGTGTCAGTTTAATCCAAACATCAGACTTTCACACATCAATTAAGAGTGCTACATAGAAGCCAACTCCATGCATACATATTTTTTTTTTTTTACATATTTTTTTTTATTTTTTTTTTTTTATGCATTGATTTTGCATTATATCTTTTTCATGAGAAGAATTATTCAGTGAATTTGTTAGATTAGGCGTAAAAAAAAATTGTTGTGTTTCCGGTAACCCGACCGACCCATTTTTACGGCCGCGACCCAAATATTTTTGTAAAAAATTTTTATTAAAAAAAAATTAAAAAAAAAAAAAAAAAAAAATTTCAACAAAAAAATTTAATTTTTTTTTCAAAAATTTTTTTTTAACATTTGTATTGACATAACATAAGAGACGTCAACAAAATGAAATTAATAGGACTGTTTCTAGACCAGTTTTAGGTGCAGACAGTCGGGAAATAGGCAGTTTATACTTGCTTAGAACACGTACTTTGTTTCAGCGTGCAAAAAAGACTAGCGGGGTATACTTTTTCGGATAGTCACTGCATAAAAATATTTTACAAAATAAAAATATTTTCCGACCTACCTACCCAATTTTTTTTAGCTCTGTTACCGGAAACACAGCATTTTTTTTTTAGGCCTTAGATGATTGCACACTGCTTACCTATGATAAGATGAGTGCATTCACTTGTATAGTTGGCCGTATCAAGTGCTAATCCTCCAAATGTCTCAACTGCGACAGCGAATCTATCCCTTTCCTAAGAAAATCAAAACAAAGCAACACTCCAATTTGTACGCTCTCATATTTCAAAAACATGTATTTGTTCCTCTTATAACAATGTCTCTATTTAATCAGGACCTAACAAAGCACAAACATATGAATTTATTTTAAAAATAACACCAAAACTAGATAAACTTAAAATTAATAGTCTTTGGTTGATTAGCCACCTCAGTAGACTCTTTTAAATCAAAGCTTAAAACTTATCTGTTTGCTAAGGCTTATCTCGCAGATAGCCGTTTGTGAGGCGCCCTTGTAGCAGTATGATCGCATTATGGCGTCATATAAATTGTCATTATTATTTTATTATATTATTATTATTAGTCAAAACTGAAGCCAAAGTAAATAAAACTGCTATAACTGATATCTCAAAGTTCTGCTACTGGCTAACACCGTAATCACAATTTCCAGAGCAAGTTCATCTCTCATATTTCATAACACTGCGGATAGAATCAATTGCACCCCAATTGGCCTTGCGTTAAATTTATTTTTCAAGATAAAGCAAGCCAAAATTATGCTTTCGCAGAAAACTCTGCATACATCTTACAAAAGCTACCAAGACAGATGGTGAATCTAGGTTAAGTTTGCCTAAATAAGTTATTAATAGATAATTGATAATTGATTAGATAATAATTAGATAATATTATATATTAAATTATTGATACATAATTCTGAGCTACATTACAATTAGCTCAATTCTATGTAGTGATGAGAAATGCTAGAACTTTCTGATATACCTCGGCTGATAGTCCAGAAAATATAAAGATCGGTTTTGGCCTGTTGTCGTTGACGACCACTTCTTGTACAGCAGCAGCAGCGGCCATCGATGGACGACAGGGAGATGGAACAACCACAGGAATTGACGTTGCTTCAAACTTTTTATTTGTATTTTCATTCGATGATTTCTGAGCTGGAATAAGAAAAACAAAACAGCACCGTCAAGACTCTTAACAATGTCTATGTGATGTCATAACACCAACATTTATTCAAAAAGTCATATTTCATTTGCTGAAAACGACTAAGACAACTGCGTCCAGTGTACGTAACTTTCATTGTTTGCAATAAAATAGAAAAAACAGGTCATAGCCATAGCAACACTCGGTTGCAGGGCCGTTCATCTGGAATGACCCTCTCCCCTTAACCTTTTAATGCCGAGATGGTAGTAAATGGTATGGGAATCCTATACCCTCCAGCATTAAAGGGTTAAAGCTGCGTTTACATCTGACCGAACAAACTTTGTTTCTAGATATCTCAAGTTTGTCTTCCTCTAATGTGTCTGGGAGCGCTCCTGAGTGGATCTCTTGAAGAAGCAAAAAGCTTTTTTAATCCAGCACATCGTTTCAATCCTTGTCGATAAATCTCATCAAATACTTTATAGATGTTTTAATACAATACAAAAATTTATACCTTCTGACGGTCGAAGCGATTGTTTCTTTGAAATGACCGTATTTCCTTTTGGCTCCGTGGTCATCTCTGGCAGTGGTTTGCTTTTGAAACCAACAACCACCTGATTATAAAAACACATTAAAGCATTCACGAATCAAGAGTATCAACTGAACAACTTCTTTCACAGCAAGTGACACATTACTACCTCAAAATCTCATCTATGTATCCTATATAACATGCTGGTCCCACATATCCTAACAAACTTTACCACTCTCATTCATACATTCATTCTGGAAATGTACTTAGCACCCTTCAAGAAGTCTACTCAAAGGCACTCTGGTAGTAACCCTAATTTGAGATTTTAAATTTCAGAATCCTGCCTGATGTGACATGAGAAACACATTTATACAGCTTAGAACCCTAAACACTTGTACTTGTGAGCTCAAATTTCAAGTTAGGAGATGCCTTTGTCAAATCCGTGAATTTACTGTTACAGGTTTAACTGGCATAAATAATGAAAATCTAGAAAATTACTAAAACATAAAATGGCTTAATGCTTGACACTTCAAAAAAGTATAGTTCCACCCTACTCCACACAAATATTCTGTCAATTATTTTCTACAAAATAGGTAAGTTATACTACTCAGATACATGTGATCTCTAGGTGCAATATTGCGATATTTAGGTGTGTACGAGATGTTACATCAAGTTAATTACCTTCTTAACCCTTTCCAGCCGGAATTGTTTTGATACCTATCTTGCAGGTCCGGCGGGAAAGGGTTAACCTAGCAATCGAAAAAGTATCGGTCTTACTTTGATGGCTGGTGGATCGTTCGCACTCTCCACAACTTGCACCTCATGACCTGGTGACCTGTGAGGACTTAGCGATTCGCTGTTCTTTGCGAGATCTGAGGCTAACATTTCCCTCTGCTCCCTAAACAGAAACAATGATCAAAATCAGTTTTTAAAAAACCAAAACAACCCAAGCAAAACAGGATGTGTACCAACCACCAAAACAGTTGTTATTCACATTCACAAACTGTACGACTACTTAGTTTACTCTTTATATGCTGCAAATTGTCTTGAGCTCTGGCATTTTAGAGATACTTTTAAAAGAGCTGAAATAAAATGTTAGGTAAATTTGAGATAGAATCGTTAAGTCACCACAATCAGCACAATAAAATCATTGTGGCAGAAAACAGCAACAACGTAATAGAATCCAAATTCTTCTATGATGAATCGATGATAACGTACAATGCAGAAAATAGTCAGTGAAACATTTAGTAAAGAGAACTTTAAGAAGACCTTGCTCCTGGATCATCCCAGACGACTTCGACAAACTGCGATGGCTGCGTATGGAGATCTGCCAGCATTTCTGAAAGAAAGCAAATCAAGAACTGAACCAAAAGACAACAACAAATGAAGATAGCATGCAACAGCATAAAGCATATCACAAAGAAGGTCCCATTGTCGAAACACACTGCTTCTAAAGCAGGTTGCAGTCTTCTCAGCTAAATGCTCAAGAAGATATGAGATGTTCATTAGCAAAGTTGTCTGTTTACCTTAATTTCTAGGCAAATAGGCATGATCTAAACAATGAGGTATATCTGAAATGACACTCTTTAATAATAATCAAACAACAGAGGAAGCTTAGATCAGACTGAGAATGAACAAATTCATGTTATGCACTGAATTATAAATAACGAACAGTCAACAATGACCCAATAAATGCCAAACACCATCTATGCCATAAAATCATGCGATAAGTATTATATTGTATTGCATAGATGACGATTTATAAAGCAAAAGCCTTTCAGAAGCGTTCCCAGAGCAATCAACCCCGAGAGAAAAGGCAGAATTTTAGGCAAGAGAAAGATGAGGAAAGACTACCAGAGAGAAAGGCAGAACGAACTGATGGTGGAAGTTCATTCCAAGACGCTGAAGATATTACATGGAAATAATTACTGTATCATGTAAGGAAAGTCACAGATTTCTGGAAACTCACTTGGCATCGAATTAACTTTGCTCGTGTTGGGTTTTGAGACAGACGTGGACTTCTTCTCATCTAAACAAAATCAATCAAGAAAACAATCTAAAAATGCCAACCATAACCCAACACGTAAAAATGCTACGTGAATGCCCACACACGTATACTCACACCAACAATCCACAGCATTGCAAATCACTCTAAAAGAACTTTTTAAAGACTCCTTAAGGTTCTACTTTACAGTTATGTGCATAACTTTCTGCACATGACGTTTTGTTACATAAAATATACTCACTAAAAAATTCACATGATGGTCTTCACACTACCTGTTGCTCATCAATATGTAACTGAAATAGATTGGGGGCCAATGGCATTTCCTTACATGCACTGCACAGACCAGATGTAGTAACAGAGCGCTTTGATACGAGTTTGCAAACCGGTATCAAAGCGCTGCTACTACATCTCCAAAGACTCCCACTGCTACGTGACACACCAGTCAATCAGCTTAACACTTACATTAGTATCCTAAAAGTGACCACTACAGATTATCAATAAAGTGCTTGCCTGGTTACGTGAAAAGTGGGTTCAAACCCTGATCATCTCACCTGTTTCCTCTTTCGAACTGACATCTTGCACGGATCGATTCTGCTTCGGGTCGCTCAGGTTGAGCGCATCCGCTGCAATCACAAATAGATGATCGTCTCTTGCACATAATATTTCAATCTGATCAACGTTCTCATAAATGCACTCTCTAAATCTCTCTCAAAAGAATTGCGTTATGCTAGTCTAAAACATAGTTTGATAATCTCTTTCTCTGTTTCAGAATTAAACAAGTTCTCTTACAAGAATGATTAGTTGACCTGTCCTCTGATAGTAAAAGTCAACATAACACAGGAAGAGATCACAAACTTCTAATCACAAATTCACAATTACAATATCTGTAATTGCCATTTAAAGCACAGCTGTATACCCTCAGAATGTACATTTGTCGCTGCATATGTTGTAATTCTCAACAAAAAAGCTTTAACCCCTTTACCGGCAACCCCGATTATAATCGTCGATTTTACATACGATTATGTGCCGGTCGGCCGGTAAATGGATTAATGTGCAAAAAGTCATAAATAAAAGAACACGTTTTCTCACATGAAAGAATTCGTGTCAAAGGCTTTCCTCGTCCATGATTCCTACAAAGAAAAGCAAAACCATAAAGTCTCCTTCATCCGCCTTAAATTCATTCTTTCTGCCCTTCATGACACAGCCTTTGCCCGCACAACACAGTCTATTTTTCAACAGTTTCTTTCATGTCAAATATGATTTTTGTTATTCACTGTTCAATGTGTTCATTGCCTGACTTGATATAATGAGCCGTGTGAGTTAAGAATTTTCAATAGCAAATTATCATAATGAAAATGATGGTAACAACCAAACTGCGGTGTTCTACGCTTAGAATAGATTTTGAAACCTGGAGCTCAAGATCATGATATCCTGAAAATAATTTTTTTTTTAGTAAGCCAGTTTAATATTTAAACAGAATCTTACTTTGACGCTTCGTTAAGTCGTTTTAGCCCATCTAGCAATGCTGACTCTCGAGATGACTTCTCCTAAACAAAGAAAACATCATAAAGTCACATATCTCCAAGAAAGGAATTTTTATGAAAACCATTAATAAATCTCAAACAAGGATCTCTGCTTAACTAAGCAACACTGTTAGACACTAATAAATACTTTACAGAGAGATTAACTAAAGGAAAACAAATCAAAATTCTTGTTACTTCTTACGCATAAGGATGACACGATAGCTTGACACTTTCAGGTGTTCACAACGCAATTAACGAGATCATTTCCTATTGAGTAAACTACAAACACAAATTGGAGACTTGATCTGGTATAAACTTCAGCAAAAATTTAAGCCAATGCATAGCACCTCATATAGCCCAGCTTATTCCATAAATAAGATACTGAAAATGTATTCTTTTTGCAAAGTAAGCAGTAGGGTGCCAATGAAATACACAGGAAAAAATAAAGTTTTGATTTTCTGTGGTCTCACACTTTACAAATGTTCCTTTATATATGGAAGTTAATCATGAAAAAAATGAAGAAAAAATATAAACATTTAGAGGATGCACAATGCTCCTGAAGTTGCATACAGTTATATGTGCCGTAATGCTAGTTGATTTCTGACATATTAGATTATTGGTCTGTCTCAATATTGAAAGTTGTTAACTCTGTGTATTACTAACAGTTCTGGTTATATCTGTGCTTTATATCAGTTCTATATCATATCCACATGCATGTTTTATAATAAATCTCTATGATATATAACATCACTTGCACAGAGGGGAAAGGAAGACGTTATAGTCCGGCACCCATTGACTTGAATCCTGCGATGGTTGAAGACCGTCGTTGTAAGGAGAAAACAGGTTACCATAAACAGAAGGGAAAAGATAACAAAGGAGTAGGGTAGGATTATCACTATTGAAAATCCAGATAACAATACACACTGTGATTGAAGCAGTACAGCTGATGATGAAAACAGTTATGTGAAAATTCCTGTGGTAAGGGAAAGGAAAACAGCAAAGCCACTATGCATAATATTATACTTAATCATGATGCAGTATCAGCACTGGATAGAACATCTATAGGTATTGGGCAGAAAGTTTAATGCAACATTTATCCTGGCAGCTACGGCATCTTCTCTGGGTCACAGTCCATCAGAATTGATTCTTAACAAGGAATCCGTACGATTGGCACGAAGGCAACATCGTGTGTGCATCTACTACTTCAATAAAGGAAGCATCTTCCTTTGATGGTATTCCTGGTCCTAAACGATACACTGGGATGGTAAGATATTGCCTGCTCTAATATGTAGGTAAAGACACCGTTGATAGGCTGGGCAGTCATATGTGTGCTGCCATGGAGATGGGGAGATGAAGCTTCTCTGAGTCCCAAAGTTATGCAGTGGTTCTAGTGAGGCACAGACTGCAGCAGTCTTTCAAATGATTGACAAATGGAAACTCAGTGAGCATGTCCAGCTGATGTGTATTGACACGGATGCCAGTAGCACAGGCAACAAAGTGGGAGCTTGTGTCACATACTGCAGCAAAAAAACTTCACAAGCAGCTCGCTAACGTGACATGCAGGCAGGCATCATGTACACGAACCAATTGTCGCAAAAGTATTTTATACGCCTATGGGATGTTCTAGTGGCACAAATGTCAGTCTCTTTTAAAGGTTTTCTGCTGCATAGATTTACACTGACATTCTATGAACTCAAACCGCTGAAAGACAACTTCATGGTATTTCTTCGTCAGTAGCTGCAACAGTATCATCCAAGAGATGAATACAAGGAGTTGTTGCAGTTATCTCTGATGTTTGTAGGAAATTAATTTTTGGCCAGTATTGCAAGCATCCATATCAACACACCTGGAGCTTACCACAGGGCACGATGGAAGGGAAATTTGTAAAACAGTACTATAATTTATTTATTTCGGTCACAGTTTCGTTTGACAGCTTCTGAACTGCCTGGGCTTAAAAGTTTAATATATTTGTGGTTAGCCTGTAATTATCTCAAAGCATGGCACACAATACAAATGCATATCAGCAACTTCTGCTCCACGATACGTCTTTCAGATGTTGTAAGATCTTGTAGTCTACCACAGTGCAAGCAAACCCGCTGCAGATGTAGCCATAAAACTTTCATGTGCCGTTTGCGGCACTTGAATGAATCACTTATTGGCTTCGCCTTATCGTAAACATTCTGTTATGGAAAAGTTTACATAGTTGCAGCCCTTAGTAAGGTGGGTGAAGAAGATTTTCCAGTTCGAATGACAATTGACAAGAACTGAATCTCTGAAAAACAGCTGTCTCGTTTTGTGTCACGTAACACAAAGGCATTTTTACTTCCATGGATATCCCACAAGATTTCCTTTTGCAAGATCGAAGGTTTTGGAACACCAGTGAAGCATATAATCACAGCAGAGTGCAAGGCATAAGAGCTGAAGGTGGTTTTAAAAAAGACACAGCTGAACGGGGAGTCGCATTGAAACATATGTTCAAGTCCGCCATCACAAATCAGGAGGAGCAAAAAGCAGTATCTGCTTAAGGTGGTTGAAAACCATCACCAGCATCTTCAAGCAACCATAAAAGTTTTCTCAGTCAAAGACTGGGCAACCAATAGCAGTTATTAAACACTGAAGCAACGAGGAACACTGCATGTATATCGTGCACAGTGCATAGCATTCTGCTATACATTGCGGCCTATGTGATTTCATATTGTAGCTTTTTTAAACTTTAGAGGTGTTGTGCAGCCCCTAAATGTCACCTGATTGCTTCAAAACTTTATATGTTTCAGTTTTAGGGCTAAATGAACAAATCTTAGGGGTGAGACCGAAAAAAAATCAAACTTTGTTTTTCATTGGCACCCTAGTAAGCAGCTAAGAAATCATACTCATGAACAAGCTGATGCTCAACGCTTAGAGTAGTGCTTTAGAAATTTGAGCTGACGATTAAGATATACTGAAAATAAATACCTTAGAGTAAGTCAGTCCAGATTCAAGCAATTTAGTCAAAACTTTCTAGGCAATTCATAGCAACTGCGAAAAGGAGGGAGCGTATTCTGAATGAGAACGGATATTGTGATCAGCCCAGTTATCTGGAATGGGCCCCCACAGGAGCTACGTCTACTTTCTGGAGTTATTACTGAAACATTTTTTACTAAACTCAAAACTGTCCTTTTTGCCGTGCTAGAGTCGGGAGCGCTTCTGAGTAGTCCCCCTTGAAGAAGTGCTATATAAATTCTTGAATGAATGAATTCTTGAATGAATGAATGAATAATAGTATATTTCATGTGGTCTGCATTTGCTTTAATAATAACAATAATAATAATAATAACAGATAATACAACAGACTCGAACAGTCAAGACACATGGAGGTCTAGCACTGAATGACTACGTTAGTTCTTATTGTGAACAGAAGCATTTCCATTAGACTGTAAATGACTTTGTCAGTTTCTTTGGAAAAATAAATGCGTGTTATAATAAAATTAAAATAAATAATAATAATAAAAGTATGTACACCAACCCGGTTCTCCAACTCCCCACATGCCTTCGCAATGTCTTCATCGCTCAACGTCATGTCGGTCATCTCACATCCTTCGTCTTCGTCTTTCTCCTCCACCGTCGATATGACGACTTTCTCCGCCTCATCACTCTTCCCAGCCGACTGCTCTGACTGCTCTTTCAAAACAAGAGATTGTGTTACAGGCTCAGCAGCCTTAGTTGATGGAGCGTTAGAGCGCGCGGCAACAGACTCGGCAGCTCGGACCGAGTTGGTGTTGGTGCGAGTAGCGGTGCGAGTCTGACGAGCAGGAGTTTTATGCGCTGTTATGCTCTGCCGATCAGAAATAACAAGGTAAATTAAAAGTGCAATCATTGGTTAACTTTTACATTAAATGCAGCATCAATGCATCAAAGCGTAGTATAATCATGCCATCGTATATCATGCCAAGTACCTGTGCATTCAAAGACTTCATCTTGAAAATCATGCTTTTTCTAGATCTCTCCGAAAAGAGATGCTTTATGTTTTGTCTAAAATGCAGCTGTAGTTTGTATATCTCTTTCCCTGCTTCCGAATCAGACAAATTCTTATATACGAGAATGAGTAGTCATCTGACACAACATAATTCTCAAAACTAGACACAATGCGTAAAACAGTAGTCTCTGTCACTCAGCCATCATTTCAGATTAATTGTTACATCAAAAAATTGTACAAATGAATGATTACAAATGAAAAGCGCAGTTCCTTAACTTTGGCATGGCTTAGGAAAAATGCCCATGCTGATAGCCACAGCAGAAACTTTAATTCAGGTAACAACCAGGAAAGTTGCTAAGCATAAAAATACCATCTACTGGATTTGACAGAAGATTTTCACGATGACTTCAATACCACTTACGAGTGACATGTTGGGATTAAATGTATGTGGAAAGCTTGATTCGTCCACTCGACAGCTCTGCTCTTCACACTATCGTGCACAGATAAAAATAAACAAAATACAGACAAGTTCAAAATTGATGAGAATAGAAGACATAAGGCCGCAATGAGCAAGTGACCTTCAGACAATCAACAAAAAGGAGAAGAACAAGCCTACACAACACAATTGCCAAGTTTTGTTTAAACATTCAAATGATGATCGCATACTGTGTACTGCTGGTAAACTAATGCAGCTTGACATGAATGCTACAGAATGCCTTCAAACTGCTTAAACACATTCCTCTCCATTCCAGGATGCAGTTAAATGTAGACCTATTATCAGCACACCGTTAGAACTACCGTATTTCCCTAGAAACCTGACATTAGTTAGAGTTCTTACACCCATAGTGCAGTGTGCCTAGACATTGTTTTGAGGAACTAAAAAGTTTTGAGGTACATGCACATATTGATTTCACATTATTCCATAAAAAGCAGACATTTATTTAGTCAGAATGTTCAATGACTAGTTTCTGAGAATGATTCACTTACACAAACATTAATTGTCTAGTATTAACACTGCAGCCTATGCACAGAATGCACTAGGTAGCAATTGGACATTCGGTAGAACTTAGATAAACTCCACCTATGCCAGAATGGAGCAACAGTTGAACAGATCGAGGTGGTAAAACAAACAGCGAGCAGCACTTACCGCTGTAAGCCAATGTGGAGAAACAATAAATTTTCCCTGATCTCTTGCCAATCGAAATTCTTTGTTTGTGTCATTCAGTCGGCCCTTGAAACAAATTACAAGAACGAATGAATAAAACGAAAATGGAACATCAGCAATAAAACAATAATAAACAATCAAACCATTAATAAAAAAAGATGATGATTTTTCTGCCCAAAGGTAGGTTCATTGGCATTATACACCTGGTGACGAGACGAGTGAGGTGGTTTCCTATTGCCTTCCTCACACACAATTATGGGTTCACTCATCCAAAGGTCGCTACTCAGTGGCTTGAGGTAGATTCGAACCTGCGACTCTCACTTACAAGGCACAGAACATACCACTACACCACCATGTCCCGGTAATTCATAATTAAAACAAATGATCGATCAATAACAATACAAAAGCACAAGCAATCAGAAGAAGGCAGCCAGACCCATCCACATGGAAGCGAGGGAGATAGCAACGTTGTAAATAATACCTGGAAGATGAAATGCGTACAGCTGCTGTCGTATGTCCAACGATAATCGGCTCCAAGCGAGGCCGCAATGTTGTTATATTCGCTCTGATTTTTACTCAGTTTCTTTCCAACGGCAATGACGACGCCCTTCAAAGGACCTACAGCTGCATCCTGTCCACAGAACAAAAACACTCACAGTATGTCCACATGTATCCAGACACCCAAAATAAAACTCTATTATAAGCAACATGCAAATCAACTTCAAACAGCTGTTCGCTTTATATTTCAAATTTTTCACAGGAGCAACATTACGCAACTCTATCACCAAGGCAATTCATGTAATCACATTGCGGTCTGTCAGCTTGAATAGTATGTAAACAAGCATCATTATTATTATTTTGCATGTTTATGTATGTTAGCGCAAATAATGTGAGAATGTTGAACTGAAAACAACGATCATAGACACCTACTCTTGTCAGGCAGTATTCTTCGTCCTGCATTTTCTGTGAGAATGATTCGTCTTTTCCCCAGCCAGCCATACTGTTCTTGACGGCAATTCCAATATTCTCTGCAAACACCTCTTCCAGTGGCTGAAGAATCAACAAGAAAACGCCTGACATAATTTAAATTTAATTCAATTCTAATTTAATGTAATTACAGCTACAGTCAATATTCATGACAAGAAACGAATAACACAAAGTTTCAAATTCAAACCAAAATTTAAAATTAATGTCGTTATAGAAAACAAAAAGATGCATCGATAGAGGGATTTGCTGGCTGTACTCACAAGACTCACACGAGTTGGTTTCTTTGCTACTTCTACTGGAGAAATCCAAGGACTGAGAACACCCTGGGAACAGTAACAGCATCCACTTAGATACATGTATGAATCCACGCATGACTTACTGAACCCCCCTCAAGAACCTCTCAAAAGCACGACCTGTGGATTGCGCAACCCAAAATGAAGTCAAAGTTTTGGGAGTCATTGGCCCACATGTGTGAAACAGCCTACTGGCTTTTCAGCAGGCCGAGTGATCAAGTCTTCAAAAGATAGCTGAAATATCATCCTAGCTTTTAGTGTTCGATCAATTGTTTCAATAATGGTCATTTGCAAATTGGTCGAGAAATAGCCTGCTGCTGACAAAGTCACGTAGATTGTCGTCATTACATATTAGGATGGTTTCTGGTGTTTGAGATCAGATACGTTACAGATGAATCCCAGTTACAAGATCGTAGCAGAAAAAAGAAGAAGATGACACATTCAATTAAATTCATTTAAATTGCCCAGTATAAACAATTTCAGTAACAAACAGCAATTGAACAAGAGTAACAAAGAAACGATTAAATACCAGCATTTATAAGTTAGTTTATACGGGAAGAAAAGGCGCACCTGAAAGGGTGGGTTCCGATAGATAGAGTGACCCATTGAAACAAGACAAAGAGCACTAGAAACGTCATACAGCAAACAATGCAAAAGAGGGTCAATTTCTTCAGACCCAACTGCAAAATGGACAATCGTGTATAAAAGATTGACTCAACAGGTTTTGTGCCTAGAATGATTGACAGCACAGGGATCAGAATGTCTTTATGAAACCAGAGATATGTGCAAAATTTATTTCTCACTTTAAGGTTGAGCTTCGGATGGTACGCTTCACTTCCCATGAACTTGCTTGGAGTGTCCACTTCCAGCGCAAACTCCGGCATAGCAGCCGGAGATGGAAAGGATCCAACCGGAGAGGACGGTATTCGTCTTTCACGCTGAATTAGATCCTGACAGAGAATGTGACAAATAAAAAGGCCCTTAACCCTTTAATGCCGAGAGGGTAGTAAATGATTTGGAAAATCCTATACCTTCTGGCATTAAAGGGTTAAACCTTCACAATATAATAGATGTTTCCTGTTCTAAGAAGATAGAAATAACTTCAAGGACCGCATGTTAGACAGCATGGCAATGGACATTGGACAATGAATGACCCAACTTTCAAGTAGGTCCTACATGCAAAATCAATGTGGGTCAATGCTTGTACCATGGCAGCCATGTTCCTAGCAGCGCCAGATTATAGCATTAACCATCAGTGTGTGTGTGCGCGCGCGCGCTTGAGGCATGTGTGTGTCCTCATTTCACATCTCAGTTGCACAGAAAGACATTTCTGCTTCAAAATAAACTTTATATAATACTAAAATTGAACAACAATTTATTACCTCAACTTGGCGCTACCTAAATTCATAGATAAATACAATACAATACAATACCTCGACTCGACTGTTCTTTGGAGTCTTTCTGAAGATGGCGCCACCTTTTGTCTCAACCACAGCAGTCGGTTCCTTGACAGGATTCGCTGATCGAAAAAATAATTTTAGCATCAAATCATACTTTGAACATAACTTCAAACGCTTTCTACACAAAAGGTATGCCTTTCAACTATATGCACAACAAACAACACTCAACGCAACTATACCCATGCAAACCAATGTTATTGTTAAGATAAGATATATGGTAAATGGTAGTTAACCAGTCGTTTAAACAACAGTTCATGATAGTCTTAGCATTTTAAGAGCACTGGAAAACTATCAAATTTGGTAATGTATATTACCATTTATGAAGCAATTCTTTCAGCAAAAAGCCTTTCAGAAGCGCTCTCAACATGACCGACCCCGAGAGAAAAGGCAGAATCTTAAGGCGTGAGAAAGATGAGGAAAGACTGCCAGAGTGTAAGATGGAGCAAAATGATGGTGAAAGTCCATTCCGTAGAGAGTGACCTATGTAAAAAGATCTGGATTTAACCATAGCAGTCCTGACTAATGACCCTAACATGGGTATTGTTGTATTTGACCATTTATGAAGTGCTTCTCAGCAAAAGCCTTTCAGAAGCACTCCCAGTGCAACCCTTTATGCATTGTAATAAAAGCACCATAGAAGTCCCATAGAAGTCTTTAGATCAGGCTGGAGTGTGAATTTTTAGATAAATTTCAACAAAATTATTCAGATGAGACGGATCTTACGTAGCGATGAACTTCTGTCTTTGTTCAACAAATCGATTTCTTCGATTCTCTCCAAGTCTTCGCTTCCAATTTTAGTCTTTCTCAACTTCGTTCCATCATCGGAAGAATTTTTGTCGGACGAATTCAGCATCAGATGTTTGTCTGCCGATCCAAACGGCTTCTTACATTTAACAGTTGTAGGCACCGATACACATTCGGTATTCGTATGAACAAAATCATTTAAAACCGAAAACGAGTTTGCGTTGGCTGAAGTGACTGGTTTCTTACGATTTGTGTCCACATTTTTATCTTCATCCTCCGGCTGATTTTTATCAAAGACGGAGTCATTCCCTTCCATATCCACTTCCGACACTCCAGCTCCATCGTCCCTTGAGGTGACTGGGTCATGGAGCGCTGGCGCAGAGGTTCCTATGACCGAGCTCGAACTCTCGGAAACTGAAGCGACATCATCAGTCGCGGAAGATTTTCCGGTTCTCGTCAGTTTGTTCCTCTTCTTCGAAAGCGGAGATGCGGAGGTTTCCGCGTGAGACATGGAGCTGCTCCTTGTTGACCTCCGTGATCCTCGACTGTCCTCAACCAATGATGATGATGATGATGATGATGATCGAGCTGCTGCACCGGGCGGAGGAGGAGGCTCTTTGAAAACGACGCCTGCATCCGAAGCAGCTTTGGACGTCTTTCCTGCATCATCCTGGTTCCCTGTTGCTGACAGGGCACCAGTCACGATGCCACGGGATCGTTTAGCTGGGACGGGTGAATCAGACGCATTGTCGTTTGCTCTCTTGTTTGTTGCCACAGCAGCGGACGGTGGAGCTTTGGATTCTGATGTTGATTGGCGACGACAGTTATCGACACCTGTCAATCATAAACAGTGCAACAGGTGGTGATGTTTAATACCTTCAAATGGAAAAAACATACATATAGAGCAACACAAAAAGAGAATGCTTGCAGTGTTCACAGATATGATCCAACAGAGAAAGTTCTCTCTACTAAGTCATGAGCCGGATGCAGAGAATTTCTGAAAAATTATAAAGAAGAATTTTTAGTGGCGAACACATCAAGTAAAGCCAAATTTCAGATGAATTTTTAAAAATATACTGATAAGAAACTAAATTTACTTAGGTCAGATGAAGGTGTGAACATAAATTGTTCAGTTTGCCATACCTTCCTCGCCTTGCTTAACTTCACCTTTTATACTAAAAAAGGACAGATAGCCACAAACCGACCATTATAAAAACTGACCATTATAAAAAAACTTGCATGGATATGAGTTAGAAAACTGACCATTAGAACAAACTGACCATTAGAAGAAATACTTACCATTTGAATCATCTGGAAAATCATCAATTAAGTGCTTTCCCACATCGACTTGCTTCCCGGTTCGAGCACATTCAAACAACCACCTGTTACAAAGTCAGAATTGTCAGTGATAGAACTGTCAATCACACTTCACGGTAGAGCAGTACTTTTGATAATATTGAAATGTAAATAATCATAACTTAGCTGACAAATGCAAAAATCTATTAAGAATTGCTACTCTCGATACTCTTCCAGC
This sequence comes from Lumbricus rubellus, assembly GCA_945859605.1. Taxonomy (NCBI): domain Eukaryota; kingdom Metazoa; phylum Annelida; class Clitellata; order Crassiclitellata; family Lumbricidae; genus Lumbricus; species Lumbricus rubellus. Next base: position 11,059,310 of record OX243828.1, read on the forward strand.
TCACACTAGAGGCTGGTCCACAACTCACAGCTCTGGTTAAGAACTATAATAAATAGGTGACTTATCAGTCATTTCGCAACAAAAGCAGCCAATATTGAAAATTTTACTAATCATGAGTAAGTGCTAAGTGATAATATTTCTTCAAAACCGGTTTTATCAAACCCAACAAATCTGCTAACTACAGGCTGGCTCTAACTTACATTTTATTAACTGCAGGTATGTTCCACTTCTTAGCTGCATCGTACTTGGATCCCTCGGCCGACTTAACAATCAGATGCGTGCTGGCCAGAAGATTCCCTTTTGCCCGCCTCAGAAAGTAATCCTGACACCTGCAACAAACAAAAAAACCACATGTACTTGAAGCGTACAGCAATTATTTTTTTCAGAACGAAGCCATCTCACAGGCAAACATGCTCTGAGCAAATAAACACCACTACAGCCGAGCAGAGTAAGTGTAACAGGGCATTCAACAGTGCGCTTCTCTCCATAAGATGATCAGACAGCAAGGGTTAATAGGACGTCTGCGCTCATATGCCAAAGCCAAGAAAGCTACAGTCATCAACATTCCTTATATTATGTAAAAAATCATATTTTCGCCCCACCCACCCCATTGCAACTCGTACAAATCGCCTATATCTGGTGACCCCCACCCCTTGCTGCATAATATACCTCTCCGGCTAGTCTAATCCTTTGTTGGCGAGAGTGTACTGAATGCCACTGGGAAAACAATGCTAAAGAACTGCTCCTCTTCTTCTTCTTCTTACTTACTTACTGACGTTTCATCTACAGCAAGCGCAATCAATCAAAAAATACAACTCTGCCACTGGTTGCACTCTGCCAGTGCCAGTCCCAAGAATAGATAAAGGAGGGGGGCGTCGCTAATGGTCTTTGTTACCATAGAGTGACGTTAAACTGCAACTACTAATCGAAAAATAATTTATGCTTAATTTCCAATTCTGAAGACTTCACAAAGGAAAAAAAAGGGAAAGAAAGAAAGAATTGATTGTGGACTCACTTGCCGCCCAACGTTTGCGATACCTCGAGTAGAACGTCTCTCTCGATTCCTGAATAACCGCTGAAAGATACAAACATCCAAATAAATTGTTAAATTATATCAGAAACACATCAGATGCTCAATGATTTGTAATTAATTTACAATAATTCTTAAATTAATATTATTAGAACTGTTAGACATTGAAGTAATTCGTTTTACCTGATGGACAAGATGCAGCCGAGCAGTGGTTGCACATCGGGAACGAGCAACAGAGGTGTGTAGACGACGTTCTCTTCGACAGGAAGCACTTGCTCGCTTTCGATGCTCATTTGCTACACAGTAAAAGCATGCTCATGTAATGCTCATGTAATGGAACAAAATAAGATTTTCATGTAGCACCAGTTTATGGCTGTCCCTCAGTAGTACACAGTCGAGACCTCACATAAATAAATACAGGACTACGAAGATCATCAACATAAAAACAAGAAGAGCAGTCCCACAAGCTAGCCTTCAGACAGCCATGGGTGTGAAGCGTTAGCGATTTCATTTTTTAGCGTCGGCACATGAGGGCAGCTGGCCAGTCCTTTCCCTCGCTGTCTCCTCTTACCACCGGCAGTGTACGGTCGTTGTACTCGTCATAACGGAGTTGACGTGGGAGCAAAGGTGGAGTGCAGAAATGTCAACACAAATTTTGCTCTGGTGGGATTTTAACACTTATCTCTCACTTGACAGTCAAGCATGCTAAACTACTAGATTACCGTGCAACACAAAAATAAGAAGCAGGGTATCAATTTTAAATCCACAATTGCTGGGAAGACAAGGAAGATAATTGTTCAAAGCAGTTCACACTTATGCCTGTCTCTTCTCATTACTTTTCTTCCCATGTAACCTGCACTCTGCACTTAATGCAACAAGATGCAATTTAATTTGCAGCTTGCTCATTTTGCTCACGAGTGGACAACTTTAACGAAGAAAACATTTGTAATAAAAAATGCTTTAGAATGTTTAACCCCTTAACGTTTGCTCCGAGAACATCCGCTGAAAACATGGGCTAAACGGGAAAAATGAACGGGTAAAGGGTTAATTTCATGCAAACCAAAGTGTGGTTATGCAGTTGGATAAATAAAACAAATACTTACTTACTCGTAAGGATTACATGCAACAAAGATGAATTTAATTGAACCAACCAGCCAAGCGTTTGTGACGACCTCTCCGACTGTGACATTGACAGGACAACCGAATAGCGGCACGACGCCAAAGTCTGCTACGGTTCGCGCGGTTGGTGAAAGAACAATACCTGTCACCATGAAACAAACAGTACAGTGCAATGTTCTGATGCATATCAGAATGGAGACAAAGAAGAGTAAACTTCCGAGACCTTTATTTTTTGGCAGCCATGACCTATCTATCTGATATCTTTTTGCTGCCATCAAAATTTGGTGTTTAGCAAAGTTTACCTATGCAGTGGTACTATACGAACGTCTTATAATATAATTATATCAAGAAAGTCATACACAATCAGCATCAATTCAATCACGAAATCTTGCTTCTAATTGCTCCTAAATCAATAATTACAGTGACATTGTTTGAAACTAGATGCATCAGTATTCAGTTGTTCTTTCCACCAATCAGCAGATTAACCAATCAGAGTAAGGAACAAAGCTTTCTGCTGGTTTGAATCCATGTTCATTTTTAACAGAACTCTAAAATATGTTACCTATCAATGACCATAGTTAGCACCACCATCATCAATAATTACAATACTACCTCCATGTTCCTTGATCAAGCTGCACAGCATTTCCTCCTCCTCCAAATCAAACCCAAACACACGGAACTTCCTCTCAGCGAACAGCGGCCCTGAAACACGTTCAACGTATCGTTCAGCTACGATACAGCGTACAAAACATGAACATTTTGAAGCAACTCTACAAGCTAATTGTATCATGTCTAAAAATTCATAGAGAGTGCTTCTTGCTGCATAGACTATTCAGAGGTGCTTTCAGTAAAAACGTCTTGAGAAAACAACGGAATGCGAAAAAGATCCCAGTCATGAGTTTAGCCCAAAGAAGAGGGGGAAGGCCATTCCATGTGGAGCAACCTATCCCAGCAAATGCCTGGCTGCTTGACTAAAGTATTTTATTTGTGCGGCTCTTGTCATCCTTCGTTCCTCATTATGCACGGCGGAGAAACTTTGACGTCATCAGTTAAATTTTTGGCAAGAGTTCGTACGTTAGGCTATGTGTACACATGAACAGGTGACTTTTCTACTTATCTATGCACTGCTTGATTAACTTTCTGTTCTTAATAACACCTAACTTTAGCACTTGTTCCAAAACGTATAGTGCTTACACTACTGGCATAATGCACAAACTCCTAACCTATGCAGCACCAACTGGCCCAAAGTCAAATATTTTACAAGACAGAGTTAGTAACTTTTTCCTAATACAAAAGACATAACAAATGTTCTGAACATGATATATCACAGAATTTTACTATTACAATATCAAGAACCATAAACAACGACATCATTATTGTTGCTAAATTTTAGCAGTGATGAAAGAATATTAGTTGACAGATTATAGATCTTACCAACTGCAGTTGTTTCACATTCTTCTTCCCCCGCATCATCTCCATCTTCCCCATCACCTGCCTCAGCATCTTCATCAACAGTCGGTGGTGGAACATAGATAGTGACTTCTTCATCTTGTCTGCTGCTGCTGCGGTTCGATGTCTCCATGGAGACGTTCTCAGCATTTCGCGCACACGCTTCCCCAGCTTCCGCAGCCCTCATTAGGGTACTCTCGCCAAAAGTACACCCTGTACCATAAATTAGACGATTAAAATTCTAGGCAAGCGCACTTCTGCTGAGCATCTGTAATTCATTCATTCAAAAATTTATATAGCGCCCCTTCAAGAAAAACTTCTTAGAGGCAGATGTGTTTCAGCTGTTATATCCCTCAAAAACCTGGACTATTATACACGTATAAGAACTGCTGAAACAAGGCCTGTACTAAACGAGCAAAAACATTACCTATATTTTACATTACTGCTACGAACTATGCCTGACATGTTGAACGTGTTTAATATTTTGAGCATGGTGATCACATTAAAATCTCCTCAATCACAATCACTTCTTCTGGAGCTACATGAATGCCTGCAATATTTGTCTGCCGCCAACAACTAAGGCCCAGCCATTCCTTCCTTAAGTCCACAGACCCCCTCCCCTCCCTTTACATCACTAAAACATCACCTGTTTGATCACCTATGCACAATCCATTTCTACGCATGTCCTCACCATCGTCACTGTCTGTCCACAGCATACTAAACTGTTTTTCTATAACACCTCCTTGCCAAGAACCTAAAAACTGTTTTATTTAGCCGTGGTTGGGCCGGGAGCGCTTCTGAGTAGCCTACCTTGAAGAGGCGCTATATATAAATTTCCGAAATAAATAAACAAGATACAAATTACAAAAATGAAACGGTCTGGCAAAGTAGTAGCCGTTGAATATCAATATAACATTGTACAACTACAAGAAAAATTAACATTGCACCGATGAGACCAAACTGCTCTTTCCATAACATCTCCTTGCCAAGATACAAATTATGGAAATGAAACGGTCTGGCAAAGTAGCCGTTAAATATATCAACAGCATCATACACCCACAATTGATGGGAGAATGACGACGAGGGGAAAACTGCACCTGAGGTCGCCGATGTTTCCATGTATTGACTGAGCAACTGTTGCATTTCATCGTTGCATTCCTTCAGCGTTCGACTCTTATCTGATCCATCATTCGGCGCCGCAGGAACCAACGGCGCCGCTTTTCTATTGTCTTCTACACTCGAAGTCTTCCGCATTTGTCTGCGCACAGAAAACATTAGACATTAATTAATCAACGTCCCATTGACATCATTGGACAAACAATCACACACAGCATGACAACAATCAAACATGGTAACTGACTAGATAGCCATCAGAGATGTCAAAATTTCAATAAAATTTGGCCCATGTATTGAAATCAAAGAATTTGATATATCTAGCTAGCTTTTCACTTGGTGACTGATTAGTCACATCTCCAATGTGAATCTCTGTGCAACCTGAACAGCGAACACGTTAAAAAAATGTTATTAACAATAAATAAATCATTCATTCATTACGAAAATTTATACAGCGCCACATGAGGAAGCCTACTCAAAGGCGCTCCCAGCACATCCACGGACATAAAGTGAAAGGTCTTGAGCAACTGGTAGAAAGCAGGCAAATTATTCTGAGGTAGCAAGTGCAGCAGGTACCCAACAACCCACATTAGACTACCAGTAAATGCACAGAAGAAATATAAATGCAAAGCAATACAACATTCTCACAACAAAACTACATAATTAATTACTATCAAACAATACAACCAAAATTGCATTTAAATCAAGTAACAGAAAGCCAACCGTTTCTGAGGAGGTGACGAAACAAGAGGCATCATCATGTCTGGTAAGTCGATACATCTGTACTCGTCCTCTGGCATCCACTGACTCATACGGAAGCAGTCTGCCAGCCACTGGATGCTTACAACTTGTGGTCTACAACACAACATCATAACCACCAGACATTAACCAACTAGAGCATTTAAACTTAATAACAGAGCACAATGCAATTCAATCAATCAATCAATCAATCAAGTTTTTTGGAACTCTCTGTTCCCGTCTCCAATCAACAAGGTCGTCGATCCTTGCAATGCGTCTCGTGAAAACTTTATTAAATGCATTAGGCTACACCTGAAATTATGTGAATGAGGCTATGCCACACCTTAGCTTCCCTGAATGAGGTCACACCTCAATTTACCTGACTTGGGGAGACTTGATTAAATGTATTAGGCTACACCTGAGATTACATGAATGAGGCTAAACTTAGCTTACCCGAATGAAGCCACACCTCAATTTACCTGAATGAAGCCACACCTCAATTTACCTGACTGAGGTTACACCTGAGCTTACCTGAACGAGGCTTGCTGTATGCGTTGAACAGTTTCATCAACAATTTCACCCATAACTACATGCGACACGCTTTCGTTAATCTGATTAAACCTGAAAAAACAAAAGAAATTCCAAAGGCATAATTCACGTCACAGTAGACGTCTAAACAAGGCATAACAACAATGCTCCGAACAAACACAGGACTGAAGCTGAAAACTCAGGACAAAGACTACGGATGACAAAAACCAAACAAAATTATGGGCGATGATTTGAGGCGGAACAACAAAGTATAATTTTCAAGTCTAGTACTAACAATCCTGAAAGAAAGTAGCTAAATTTTTAACGCTTCATGTGACCATTATTTTGTAAGCCACAAATCTGTAATTCTACAGTGCCACCGCGAGGAATAGGTAATGAAAGGGTTAAATGTTTCTCACTCACCTTGTGCCACCACCAAGATTAATAATTCGCCGCACTCTTTCCAAATACGCTGAAGAAATTCCACTTATATATATCTAAAGAAACAGAAAAAATAAAATTATTAGACAACTCTCTTGATACGTATGGATCAAAATGAATGGCCCTAGCTAGTATTCCCTAAAGAACTAGACTTGAAGGCCAGTTTTGCAATGCAAGAATGAATTTTAAAAAACGAATAAAAAACCAATGTTTTCTTTTCACCTTACAGCCATCGAGAAAGAAACCAGCTTTGGCGCCATTCAGGTCGATCGAGTCCAGAAGCTCTGCAACAGAGTTCCTTGAAGTCTTCGACTGACCGTGCAGTGAGGAGGCGCTAGAGGATGGGTTGTGTCGCTTTGGTGGTGGCGCAGGGCCCTGTGTAGGAAGGCTGGATGATGAGAGCTGCCTCTGAAGCGCCGTGTCGTTTATCGTTGTCATGGAAACTGCACTCATGTTCGACAGAATGGATACATGACCACCTGTAACAAACATCACGTTATATATTTAACCTTTTAATGCCGAGATGGCAGTAAATGGTATGGGAAATCCTATACCCTCCGGCATTAAACGGTTAAGGTAGGAATCCATTTAACTTCGACCACTTTCTAATCCATCACCTTATCCACCACATTTCTTACCACTAATCTAATGAATGGTAGAAATACAAACTGGTGTTGTCAAAGTGATAAATAATCAAAGCTATTGCTGATCAAACAAATTACTATAGCCGTAGGTCCGTCTCTCTGGAATAATCTCTTTTTGGAGATACGCCTGTTACCTAGGATTGACTCATCAGTGCTCACAGGCTACTGAAGACCCATTCATATCACCGTGGTTAGACTGGGAGCACCTCTGAGTGGACTTCTTGAATGAGTGCTATACAAATTCTTGAAATGAATAATTGAACGAGTAAAAAGTATAACTACTAATACGAGAGCTGCGTAGAAAATGAAAATCAACACACATCAATCTGACCTTCAAGACTTTCTCCAGATGGCGTCGAGGTCAAGCCGCTTCGAAGGGCGTCGGCTTTCGTCGCCGCCGGCTTATCGACGGCGTACAGATGTTCCTGGAGACAATAGCCGGAGACAATGCAGTCGTCGATCCATTTGGGACTGACGATGTTGATCTTCCACTTCCGCGCGAACTCGTATTTCTGTCCTGTCACGAAAGAAAGTGACAGAAACACGTGTCACAACAGTCTACGTGTTTACTGGGCAGGCAATGAAAAGGTGCCATATAATCTGCACAAACAATTATGAATATGTATGTGTAATATGAATACATATCCGGATATCAAGGCCGTAGCCAGGATTTTATTTCGGGGGGTGTTTCTTGTTTCTTCGGGTGCCAAAATTTTTTTCCTCGGCCCAAAAAAGTTGATGACCTTTTTTAGTCATTCGATCAAAGTTTCGTTCCCTTCATTTCGGGTAGGGGTGGGTGGGTGTTTTCATGATTTTATTTCATGGTTTTTACATAATGTGCTAGTAAATGCGTTATATTTTTTACATTTTTCATTTCGGGGGTGTTCAAACACCCAAAACACCCCCTAGCTACGGCCTTGCTGGATATGTAAGTGTGTAATACACATACATATCCATAATTGTCTTAAAGGCTAAGACTAAAGCATCAGCTAAACAATGTTAAAGATCAAAAGTCTCAGTTGTTACATTAACAAGACCGTTAACAAGAACAAACAAGATTTTTAAAATAGTTGTCACATGGTACATGATCACTACTTCAAGAAAGCTCCCTGGCAGTGCTCAAGTATGGTAAGATAAGCTATGACAGTAATCTTTTAACTATCTTTATAATTATATATCAACAACACATGAATGTGCTGACCATAATGTATCAAAGCACTACAACATGTCATTTCTGGCTGTGACAAAACCTACCTCTTGCCATCGTCACAACAAGATGCGTACATTCGTTAATCTTCATCTCTCCTGAATAATGTCCACCTAAAAAAACAGAAATCTCTTCTTAATATCTAGCGTTCATACAAATTTCAAGCTAGCTTAAAAGCAAAGCCGAAAAAATTGTACTCTTGTCTTGCTAATGTTTAGATGTTTTTGAAATGCAACACCGTTTAATGGATGAAAATGACAGTGCAAAATCGGATAAAATATAAACAAACAGATCTGATAGGAGATTATTAATCAAGCAATCAGACTTAAAAATATATAATAACGCACCTTCAAGATCTCTACAAAGAGGTGCTCCAAAACCAGGCCAGATGGAAGAAAACAGACATGAGCTGCTGATAGATGAGAAAGAAGGGGAACATGGGGAGCAGACACATCCCCAGACATCATCATTAAGTAAATTAATTGCAAGAATTTTATTAAAAGCTGCCTTTGTGTTACTGCTGAATGCTTGAAAGCTATGCTTCACACATCGGACTCTTCCAGGGTTAATTTTGGAACTCAAATAATGTACTCCGTGGCCTGTGTTTTCCACCTATTCAATATCATAAATCCATGACACTGTTACATTACTATAACAGTAAGCGAAATGCTAGCTGAACAATGGAGGCCATACCTGCTTGTTCGACAAGATTCTTGATTCGTGTTCTTTCTTCGTTGTCGAAGCCAGAAACGGAGACAACGAATCCTTTGAACGGAGGACAACGCAGACTCTCAAACTGAGGATCGTCACCGTGAACAAAGCTGCAGAAAATAAAACGAAATAAACAAAAAGAATTTACAGACATTAATTAACTGTATCACAAGCCATTCTGTTAGTAGTTCAGATTTGTGATTTGTGTTCCTGTGAATTGTTTCAATTGCATAACTGTAACCAGTTGCAGTCTGTCAAACGGATTATTTAATAAAGGAAATTATATATAACAAATATCAAACATCACTTAGACAGAAGGTTCTCAATCCACGAAGGATAGGCATACCAGACAAAAACCAGCCAGAAAATTAAATTCTAATTAATCTTTTACCCGTTTGCCCCGAGAATATCCGCTGAAAACGGGCTTAAATTTAAAAATGAACTGATAAAGGGTTAAACTGGAAAACTAAAAACCTTGACTGGCAGCGTTCCCAAACGGCCGAGACCCATTCGAGCGACATGATCTTCTTTTTCAGACTGACCGCCACAGTGTACTTCTTCGAACCCACTTCCCCCGCAATTAGATGGGTCACCCGCTCGTGAAAGTCCTTGCTTGCCTCGCCCATCATCCAGTTAACACGCTGATGTAACTCATCCTAAACAACAACAAACAGATTAACCCTTTCGTTACAGGAACGGACCCGCATACTGGCTTAATAACCCGTCGCCGCGACGGGTTCCGTAGCAAAAGGGTTAATAGCAAAGGTCAGACAAACTTCAGATATCAGATTAACAGATAAGGTCAGACAAACTTCAGATATCAGATTAACAGATAAGGTCAGACAAACTTCAGATATCAGATTAACAGCAAAGGTCACACAAACTTCAGATACCACGTTGAAAGACAACACAAAAACACAAAACAGAAACTCATCAAGTGCTACAATAATCTTCGTTTAATTTCAAACTAACACACCGGAGAGTGATAACAATTCATAGTATGACGGATGATCGCAAGCTGTTATATGATTCGAATTTAACTGTCGGCATCCAGCAAGGCGACGATCACGCCCTACAACTCATTTTACCAACACCATCTACCGATTGAAAGGTTGAGTGGACCCTTGGGAGGGTAGAGGGAAGCGATTCTGCGTCGATGCACTCTTTGAGTGTTAGCCATTACACGCTTATAAAGAAAACAGCATCCACAGATAAATTAACCCTTTCATGACCAGTGATGCTTTTCATGCATCTTAGTACACGCTGGTCACTAAAGGGTTAAGGAGCTAGAGATTGTAATTTGGAAACATACCCTGAAGTTACTCGGCAGATTCGTGCAGCTGATGACGAGTCCTTCCATTGCTTTGCAGAAAACCGGATGAGGTAATCGAGGTAAAGTCTATGAAGACCAAAATTTATCATTTTCACTTTACTGCACAAAGTCACATGTATGCAATTCAAATGAATAAAATATCTGTAAAATGCCAACAGAAAATGACAGAACTTCTCAAACACTTTGATATAAAGATCTATGGACTAGCGGAAACACGCCAAGATTTCTACAGTATGACATTGCAAATATTCTGCATTCTGTAGTTTTCATATGGATGGGGTATGCTCATTGAGGGCCAGACAATCATGTCACTGATCAAAGTTGTACTGGGAGCACTCCTGAGTAGAAACCTTCATCAAAACCTATATCAAATAGCTTCAATAAATAAATAATAAATAAATAAAATGGGCCAGACAATCATGTTATTGATCAAAGTTGTACTGGGAGTGCTCCTTAGTAGACAACCTTCAATGGGTGTTATATTGATAAATTGCTCCAATAAATAAATAAAATCATTAGGATAAAAGTCAACCATACCATAGGCATTACCCAAACAGTGCACCATATCATGTGGTAAGTACAGGGATTATTTATAGATACCTCTCCATTCTTTACACATTGCAAAATGCACGACGGTCCATAAATTCTAAAACAGACAAACAAAAATTACCGTCACGTAAAAATATCACCAATTTTTTTTAATCCTACAACTTTTACCTAAACCAGATTCAATATTTTAAAAAAAAATTTAACCTATAAGGGTAAGTGTGTAAATGGCATATTTCAATATGACAGTTATCGGCGTTCTTACATAGAGACAACAGAACTTTCTCAGTCCAACATGAAAAACGCTTAACATATTCGATCTGCATAGATCTGCAAAACTGGTGCAACATGCTTCAAAAATCTAGATCAGTATGTATAATGTTCATCAATCTGATGAATGTAATATACTACAAGGTTCAGGTTTAAAAAAGAAGAAATTTTACAGTAATTCCAAATATTAAAGTTTCTCAGCATAGCCCAAAGCAGCAGACTATTTTAAACACATTCAAAGTACCCACCATGATTTGAGTTTTCCTTCATAATTTCAAGACACTTGTCTACATTAACACATCTATAGACAAGTTTTTCCTGCCTTCCTTCTCTTGTCATATATGTACCAAGTTCATAATTTTCTATCTCCTTTCACTCATACTACCCTCAGTCCCTCACTCTCCATCACTATACCACCTATACTTAAACTTTACAGCTATTTTAATAGTATAATAATCATGACAATTCACATGGTATCATAACACAACCATGTTATTAAGGAACCTTACAAATTACAATATGAGCTTGACCCCTCAAGATACTCAGAGGCACTCCCGGCTAGCAATGGCTGAAAAGAATGATTTTAGCAACATATTTTAGTAAAATGCCAAAGTTAATCTAGAACTAAGTCTGAAGGTAATTTCACAGACATCAGCAGCATAAAATTTTCTGCTCTGCCCGCCCTCCTTTTCGTTCGTATGCAATGTACGCACGTTCTCAAAGCTGTACATCAGATTCCGGTTGCGCGTTTCTCACCTGCTTCCAGTTGAAGCGACATGTTCGAAAGCGCGTCCACAGAACGAGCTGAACACATAGACAAGCTGCCTGTCTTTCTTCTTAACCTGAAGGCAATCGTCCACTGGAAACCAAACGCTCTTACCACCCGTCTCACACACTGCCTGCAAGGCACAGAAACAAAAATATTCAACAGCGTGGTTTGGAAGAGATTGTACTTTGGACAATTGATGCCATAGATGAATAACAGCACAATAGGGAATGGCTAGAGATGAATGGAACAATGGCAATTCTAGTATTAAAAGGTCAGAAGGTATCTAGAATAATATGTATGCATAGGCTGCGTGTGACTGAATCTGAAATACGTAAATTATCATCAAAAAAACTATGTCTTCATTATCACCATTAGTACAACAATATCAACATCTGGCATGTTTCACACTGCAGATTACACAGGTACCATATTCGACCTATTTGTCATGTTCACAACCTTATGGCAATGCAAACTGGATGTACAAATGGGTCATCATTTCCTTCATTATCATCTCAGTCCATGCATACTCATCATCATATCCTGATCAGCTGAAGATATCATGCAATCCCAATGCGCATATGGATTGCATTTGACCACATGAGAAATTTAAAATCCATGCCTGTCATCACAAAGTCTTGTTTATGAAGCATATATATGATCAACCTCAACATTATTCTTAACACTCTGACTGGTATGACAGCCATCATCATCATCATCATCATTGTCGTCATCGTCATCATCATCATCATCCCCATTATCTTGAGACTACGTACTTCAAACGCCTCTTGCATAAGATCCAAGGTGTTTTCCGTGACTTTCACGAATCGTACAACCACACTTGCTTCACGTTCAGCCATTCTCTAAGAAAACAATCAGCACACAGAAATTTACTCAAACTGCATTTCAGAAAGATCATTTTAGGAATTTAATTTCTATACAAAATACCACACAATACAGAACAAGAGCGGACAAGCAAGCAGAGCAGTGGCTGAACAAAGTTGTGGAACATAAATGGGTGCTTACAAAGTAAGATGCCCGTTATAATTAGTACAGTTTAATGTGAAGTATTTTCTTATATGAGAATGTTTGTAGGGTAAGCTGTGCTTTTCGAAGACAGGCAGTTAGGACACAAATCACAAATTACAAGCAACGGTTCTGTAAGGAATCACTCTTTATATTGCTTGATCAGCAATAATTCTCAGCATCATTGTTCAGAGATTTAAGAACCTTTCTGCCAAAGCTCACACAGGACAACTCAGCATGGTTCAATAAAATCGGGACGACACATTAAAACACGATTGTGAATCTTGCATACACCGATAGAGAAACCACTAGAATAGAAAGACACTGTTGGCCACCCAGTACGTTTACGAACCCGTAGAGTTGGAACAGCACGGTACAATAAAAGTTAAGAATGGATTCGGAGAGTGTAAGTAAGTCCGTATATTTTACAGCCGAATTACATCAATAGATTTCATATAAAATAATAATTTTGTACGATTGGGTAAAACATCAAAACATTTGGTTCGCGCTACCGCTAATCGCGAGAAACGACGATACCTGCTCACCGAATTTCTTTAGCGCTATTATAACAAATAATTATTGTTCAACTTCAAAATAATATGCGTTCCTAACTTTCATCTCGGTTTCTAAATGTTAGTGTTCGATTGAAATTAAGCAAAATCTTGACAACAGGTTTTATACTCACCCTCTATTTTGTTTTAAACGGGACACCCGTTCGATTTTTATTCCTTAGCGTCTTAAAATTAAGTTTTTAAAATAGCCTAGCCTGTAATTGTCGGGCATTAGGGCCTAGGCCTATAGTTGTTGTGAAATTCAACCATTATCGTCTAAAACGGACTTTTTTGTTTTCTGCGGTGACGTCGTGACGAAACTATCATAATTGAAAATGTCAAGTTCTTGTCTACCACTTTAAAACCCTTATAGGGCCTAATAGGCCTAATTATTGTGTGCAAGGCAAGCACATTTTATTTCCAATAGGCCTACAAGTCCAAACTCGAAGCAGGCCTAGGCCTACTTGCGAAGTGGGCCTAAGTCAAATAGGCGGTATTCACGGTTAGTGCTTTGGTACCATTCGGAGACATATTTTAGTGTGCAAGCAGAAATTCTAGACAATTTGCCTTCCTGCACGCACGTGTAGGCCCTACTTAAGTTTTGCACACCCCGCACCCGTAGGTGCGCTAGTCGCTTGATAACCCTTCACCCTCCCCCACTCCTATGGAAGGGTCTATATCCGCGCAGAAACAATCAAGGATTAATAAGTATAATTACTGTTTGGTATGATAATAGCATTAGGCCTACACTTCCACACAGTCGTTGCCTATTATATTTCTCCCAGTTGAGAATTGCCATGGAGTTGAAGTTTGAAGTGTTTGACCCCCCCCCCCCCCATCCCAGTTTTAGGACCAAGTATTCATTGCACACCACAGCTCCAACATTAATCAATGTCTGATCCCTCAGGTATTTTTCTGCAATTCTCATACTGCTATCGGAGGCTACTTGGCTATTGAGCTTAGAACAAGATTAGTAGTTTGGCATATTGTTGCAAAACACATCTGCATTCTGCAATCACTTACTCAAGATCAAGAATTGTTTTTTGTATGCAAACAACATTATTTAAAACCAGGATAAACTAGACAAAGAATGTGGTGAACAAAAATATTTATTGTACAGTAGTCCATGAACGCAGTAAGCACCTATAAGCACAATCACATCAGGATATTCAAGTACTTTCCGATAAATCCTAAAGATACATGGTTGTATATTTTTAATTGCCGACATTACCATTAAAACATTTTAATCTCATTCCATATGTTTCCTAAAAATAATCTTCGAAAGCTTTCCGAAGCTAAAGCTAACATGGATTTCACATACCAGTACGAACACAAACAAATAAACAGTCAGAACAAGTTTTTTTAGAAGTTACACAGGCACAAAACAAAATTTCAATTTATCATGATGCAATATAGGATTCGACATTCTTCAAGTTAAAACCTATGGGTTCATACATGGAAAAACTTGCACATTTCCAATATAATGTAACATAAAGATCGCATTTCATATGTCAGAGATCAATAGCAAGGCATTCAGTCTTGAAAATCAAGGCACACATCTCTTACAATTTTCAAAACACAAGTCTTGGCAACAGACTCATGAAGCGAACGATATTATAAACTCTACACACTACGACGACTATGTAAGGCCCCTTGTTCCAGCTAGCAGATCTGTCACTATTTCCTAAAGCTACATACAAATTACCTACTTGCAGGCTTAAGCCACAATAGAAAGAAATTAAAGAGATTAATGAAGTAATTTCTATATACAATGCCCTAATACCTTGTCATATTCAAGATTACACAAAAGTCGACCTACCATGAACCCCAGTAAACTATACACGTCAAAGCGCAACTGGACATTAACACATATTTTAAAATACTTCAGAATCAAAATCTTTTAACTAGACAACATTTCTGTAAACATTGCATGATTAAGCAACAAATTCACTGATTTCAAAATGGCACACCGGGATATAATCCAAGTCAAGAACACCCGTTTCAGGATCGATACCATAAACCAAGTTTACAAAACATGTCGTAACACCTTATTATCATAAATAGTATTAATGCACATGATTCGAAAATTCATTATTTGCAAAAATATGGCTAACTGACTATGTTAAAAATCTAAAGAACATTTTTGTGAGAGAACCTAATTGCCATAATGCATAATCTAACATTTATAATATTTAACTGCTAACAAGACCAGTTTTGATTGCAAAGGCATAACACCAGAATACAGAGTAGAGATAAAGAATAGGTTTGAGACCTTAGAGACAGACGATACAATGGAAGAGCAGGATACGAACACGTTATGGACAAAGATGAAAACTGCGATCCAGGAGACTGCGGAGAAACATGTACCAAAGAAAACATCAAGGAAAACTACCCCATGGTTATCCGAAGAGACCATTGAGGTGGCAATAGAAAGGAGAGAAGCAAAGAAGGAAGGGAACAGGGATAGGGTAAAAACGTTGAATAAGACCTTCCAAAGGAAGGCAAGGGAGGATAAAGAAAACCATCTCAACGAAATGTGCAGAGAACTGGAGGAAGAAGGAAAGAAAGGAAGAACTAAAGAACTGTTCGCAAAGATGAAGGAAATAACAAAGACAGCAGGCCCTAGAATGGGTTCACTCAAGTCGAAGGATGGGAAGATAATAGGAGATGAGGAGGAGATAAAGGAAAGGTGGAGAGAGTATACGGAAGAGCTGTACACGGAAGATGAATGTGTCGAGAAGGAAAACATCAAAATAGAGGAAGTTGAGAACGAACCAGAGATATTGGAGGTAGAGGTGGAGTGGGCGATAAAACAGCTCAAGAACAACAAAGCGCCAGGACATGATGGAATACCTATAGAACTGGTAAAAGCGGGAGATGAAGCAGTGGTGAGAACTATTACAAAACTATGCAATCAAATCTGGAAAACTGGGCAGTGGCCGGAGGATTGGAAAAGGTCCGTGTTCATACCAATATTCAAGAAAGGAGATGCAAGAGAGTGTGGAAATTATCGAACGATAGCGATGATATCGCACACGAGCAAAATACTCCTCAAAATAATCCACAAAAGAATGGAGAAGACAATCGAAAGGGAATTACCAACCAACCAAGCGGGATTTAGGAAGGCGCGAGGAACGCGCGATCACATCGCCAATATAAGGTGGATTATGGAGAGACAGAGGGAATACGGGCAACAGGTGCATATGTGTTTTATAGACTATAGCAAGGCATTTGATTGCATAGACCATACACTACTGTGGCAGACGCTAATTGAGATGGGAATTCCGAAGCATTTGATTAAACTACTACAGGGCCTCTATGTGGATCAAGAAGCGGTAATAAGAACTGAATATGGTGACACAGGGAAATTTAAAATAAGGAAAGGAGTGAGGCAGGGGTGCATTTTGTCCCCTTTCCTGTTCAATCTGTATGCCGAGAGAATTATGAGGAGGGCTGGATTGGAGGAGGCAACAGAGGGGGTAAGGATAGCGGGGAAAATACTGAATAATCTGAGGTACGCCGATGATACGACATTATTGGCGGGTAAGAGGGACGACCTAGTCGAGTTAATAAGAAGAGTCAGGAAGGAAAGCGAAAAGGCGGGACTATACTTCAATGTAAAGAAAACAAAGGTTATGACAACTGCAACATGGAAAAACTTTGAGGTGGATGGAGAAACGATAGAGGTAGTATCGAGCTTCACATTCCTGGGATCTATGATAGAGAAGGAGGGAAGAAGTGATATGGAAATAAGGAGGAGGGTAACAATGGGGAAAACGGCAATGAACGGTCTGGAAAAGATTTGGAAGGACAAATACGTGAGCAGGGAAACAAAGAAAAGACTGGTAAGAGCACTGATCTTCCCAGTCGTCCTATATCGATGCGAGACATGGACAAAGACACGGGATATGGAAAAGAAAATCAACGCGTGTGAGATGTGGATTTGGAGAAAGATGCTAAGGATTTCATGGACGGAGAAGAGAACTAACGAATCGGTGCGCGAGGAGCTCGGAATAGAGAGGGAGGAGACACTGCAGCAAACAGCAACTTGGAGGAAATTGAGCTACTTCGGCCATGTGATGAGATCTAACGGTTTGGAAAAGGAGCTGATGACGGCATGCGGTGAGGGACGGAGAAGATGCGGAAGACCAAGAAAGAAATGGTTGGATGAAGTACAGGAAAAGTCTGGCATGAGACTGGAGGAACTAAGAGAGGCGACTAGGGAGAGGATCAACTGGAGAAGATGCACCAGGGCTTTCGCCAGAGCTCCAGTAGCTGACGGCACCAGGTGACCAGGTGAACAATGGCGATCATGATCACAATTTAAAAATAATTAATAGCAAAAAATACAACCAGCTGTTCATACAGACCAATGGATGCATCGGGTACATTAAAAACTCAGAAACACATAAAACAGCATCGCTACTTTCCAGCCAAGCCCCATGATTCTGTGGATTTCTGAGTTGCAAAATAAATTGAGCAAACATAAACAAACAAAGAATGACACGAAATATTCAAGAAACTCTCACAGCAATTGCATCAGAATATGATAAACACAACTCAACATTATGCCAATAATTATAGTCATTAAATGACCCAGATATCAATTCCCGTTATTACACATAACAGATATTTTCCTAATATTCACAAACCCATCAGCAGAAGTCAACAGGCCTATTAAAGCACAACAGATACAGGGCAACAAATGCATTAATATTCATGAACCGATAAATATTCGGGAATCAATAAATATTCATGAACAATTATTATTCATGAACCGATAAATATTCGGGAATCAATAAATATTCATGAACCAATTAATATTCATGAATCGATTAATAGTGTTCAAGTACGATATGTATGAGATTAGGCATCGATTTGACCCTTTGTTAGATAAATTGCTAGCTTAATTTGGCTGCTACAGCCCCGCGGTTATTAGGACGCGTTCAGCTTTTGTTCTGCTGTGCTTGAAGAAACAGGAAGACGGAGGCAAAGTCCTTCTTATCAAATCCAGAGTTGCACATCATTCGGTAGATCTGGTGGGCCAGAGATCCCATTGGATTGGGAGAGAGTGTGGCCGTGGCAGAATTCTGCGCAAGACCAAGATCCTGCAACGGTCAAAATTATAGAAATTAAACAAACACTGTCCATATAAAAAACATCAAATTTTCAGCAATACATATTTAAAAACTTGTCCCACTGCTTAACACGTTAATGAAAAAAATGGTATTAAAACCAAATTAGAGTATTAAAACAAACTTAGAGTGTTAAAACAAACTTAGAGTGTTAAAACCAAATTAGAGTGTTAAAACAAAATTAGAGCGTTAAAACAAACTTAGAGTGTTAAAACCAAATTAGAGTGTTAAAACAAAATTAGAGCGTTAAAACAAACTTAGAGCATTGAAACAAAATTAGAGTGTTATAACCAAATTACAGTACTAAAATAAAATTAGAGTATTAAAACAAACTTAGAGTGTTAAAACCAAATTAGAGCGTTAAAACAAACTTAGAGTGTTAAAACCAAATTAGAGTGTTAAAACCAAATTAGAATATTAAAACAAAATTAGAATATTAAAACAAAATTAGAGCTTTAAAACCTTATTAGAATGTTAAAACAAAATTAGAGTGTTGAAATCAAATTAGAGTATTAAAACAAAATTAGAGTGTTAAAATAAAATTAGAGTGTTAAAACAAAATTAGAGTGTTAAAACCAAATTAGAGTGTTAAAACAAAATTAGAGTGTTAAAACAAAATTAGAGTGTTAAAACAAAATTAGAGTGCTAAAACAAAATTAGAGTATTAAAACAAGATTGAGTGTTAAAACCAAATTAGAGTGTCAAAGAGATGGCAAACAGTTGATTACAAGGTGAGCCATGTTATCTAGCAATCATGTTTATTCACTTTCACATCATCTTAAGTACATTGTGGAACGTATAAAACCATACCTTTGCCATGAGTGCAGATCCAAATCCTCCCTGATAATTGTTGCTTGCTGGAATGCCTTCCACGACCCCTGGGCATGGGTTGTATAACTCACTCGACCAGCATCGACCTGAACTCATGTTTAGTATCTTCGCCAGCATCTTTGGATCGAGGCCAAGCCTGTTTCACACAACAGCGCAAAATGTCTACACGCTTGTCTTGACAACATCAATTTCAAAGATCTAAAAGTTTAACCTTTAATACTATCAGCACTTTCATGCTGGAATAATGTGGCTATTGAAAATAGTTATCGCATTCTGCAGCCTTTGCAACCTTTTGGAACATGCTTCTGTACATCGACAAGCACAGAGTGCCTGCACCCACGATCAACCTTCTGCAACATCCTCGAATTAAAAATTGTTCTCTCAGAAATGCCATTTTCATCTGCTTCAAATAATACTCATTTACTCAAACTTAGATCCTAAACCTGTGGTTGGTAAATGGTTAAAGAAGGGTTAACTCACTTGATTCCAAGGTTCATTGTTTCTGCCGTTCCAATCATTGATATTCCAAGAAGCATATTGTTACATATCTTTGCTGCCTACAGAAAATTTATCGGTCAACATCAAATGGACAATTCATTAAAAGTTCAACTGAACTGCTATTCTCAAACTAAGATATCAGCCCTAATTAAGACCAACTTAATTGTTATTATCAAACTAAGTTATCTTAACTAAGTTAAACTGAACTGCTATTTTCAAACCAAGATAGCTGCCAGAATTAAGCTAGACTGATCTGTACATACACATTCAGATTTCACTAAACTGAAATCTTTTAAAATTTATCACATGCCCGTTAGTTTCTGTGAAAAATTACAATTGCACAGCCCAAGTGACCATTGTACACTTCTATTGTTTTAGCATTACTGACCATTGTCCACTTCTATTGTATTAGCATTACTGACCATTGTCCACTTCTATTGTTTTAGCATTACTGACCACTGTCCAATGCTACCCACCTGTCCAGTTCCACTGGGTCCGCAATGAACAACGTTTTTGCCCATTTTCTCGAGAATCGTCTTGCCCCTCGCAAAACCAGATTCCTGTCCTCCAACCATAAATGTCAACAGCGCATCTCTAGCTGCTACCACACCTACTCACACACCAACACACCATAAACAACACACATTGAACATTTGTAACTGAGCATTTATATAGCGCCACATAAAAAGCAACTTAAGTCTGTTCTATAAGTTGGCCTGTAAGTAGATAAATGTCACTATTCGATTTAGTACTGGTACAAAAACACAATGGTCTAAGACTAGAAGAGAAACCAATGATGGACCAATACATGCATGTAGGCCCAAAACAGTAGCTCACAGCGGCAGACAGCATCATGTTTAGTATCTGGAACAAGTTGCAGATGTCAAATGAAGGCAAAATACTACAAGTCTTGCAGAAATGCCACAGCTAGCAAGTGATTCCAAAGGAGGAAACTATAATTGATCCTCACCGTAGCTCTACTTGGATCATCGATCACAAAACATCACAAAGTACTCGAACCTTAACCCTTTGAACCCGGCCGGCCAGTTTTCCGGCCCGTTATCCATAGCATTACGGGAGCTCCAGGTTCAAAGGGTTAAGGATCGGCCAACACACAAAGGACTGCACAGATTAATTCTCGTTCCTTCTGTCAAAAAGAGAATTCGATGAAGAAAGAAGAAACTCACCTCCAGAGACAGGAGCGTCCATGTAAGTCGCTCCCTTCGCTGTTGCCAACTTATCCATCTCTCTCGACACGGCTGGGTCGATTGTGCTGCTGTCCAACAGTAGGGAACCACTCTGAACCGCACTAGAACGAGAGAACCATTGCCGAACATAATTACATGAACATTTGCACAGTGAACACTGATCTAAGCCAACAGAAGATTATCACAGGCTCACAGCACCCTTCAACCATTATAACACCAAAGGCACACCTGTGCAACTTCAGTTAACCTCTGTGCAGCCCAACTCACGTTTCTACATTATGTGCAACCTTATTCAAGCTATAGGATAGTTCTGAACAAGAATACACTTCACACATGATCAGGTTCAAATGCCATGATTTTGACATAAGTTACCTGAAGCAGTTGTGGAGAGGTATCATACAGAAACTTGATGATCTTTATAATTTTTTTGCACTTAGATGCATTCACTATGGCAAATGATGATGATGCACTATTTGTCCCTTGATCCTCAGAGTCAGATTAGAAGTTTAAATCATTCTGGTAACAGGACCAGCCATATTGCAAGCAACATTCATACTAGTTTATTAAACTTATCATAAACAGGGCTCATGAGTAGTAACTTTGACAAGGCACTAAATAAATCCTCGTAATAAATAAGTCATGCTTGTAGTTATGTCGTAAAGAAATATTTTCAGCCAGACTAGCCTTCTGGCAAGGCTGGCCAAGAATTATGCAAAAAATGAACTTCCCTGCACCAGCTATCGCTTATGAATTGGTGAGTTATATATTTCAGTCTTTTAAAACAGATCACTGTTGCTAAAACTAATGATTCTGCAATGTTTCCTCACAAACGCTGTACCTTAAATGCTGACCTAGCTTAGCCCAGATGCAATGAGTGGAACATAATGCATTTTTGCACCATTATTTAATCTAGGGAACTGCAGAACACCTAATGCCTAAGTTGGAAATTGTCACAACCCTTAATGACATAATCACCTTAAAATTCCTTCTTTTCCGTTGTAGACCTCTAGTACGTGAGGACTTGACGGCAACATCGTCACAATTGTCTTTGTCTTGGAGGCAATCTCAGCAGGTGACTTTGCAACCGTCGCTCCTATTGGTACAAGAAAACACTGCAACAATAAGGCCGATGACAATGAAAACATATGGAATATTTTTCAATTGAACGTAAGATATAGATATGTAAATTATGAAGATCAAATTAAGAATAATCTGTCAATTTATTAAACAAAAAAGTTCAATATCAATCAATCAAATCAATCAAATATTTTTATTTTGCAACCAGTATACATGAAAGGTTCACACATCGTTCACATTGGCTACAAAAAAGGGAGGCCCTAAAGGGATTTTAAAAAATCCCGCTTTCTAGGGACACCAACTAATATAATGAGTTGATATAAAACTGGAAAATCGACTGGAGTAATTAACAACCCATGCCGCTACTACTTCCATCAAGCTGCTAATGCGGCTAACCTAGAGTGCCTCGGAGTAGATTTCTTGAAGAGGCGCTATATAAATACTCTAAATAATAATAATAACCTGACTCGGACAGAGCAGCAACGGCTTCTTTGGTGACATCGTACACAATAACCTCATGGTTCTTCTTCAACAAATTACGAGCCATGTGGGCTCCCATGTTACCCAGGCCAATGAAGCCAATTGCATCCCCCTAAAAAAATACACACATGCAAAATATGTATAATTGTATATACGAAATTCCTGGTAAAATATCCCAAACAATTGAAAAACTAACATAACTCAACGAATCATATCAATCACTAAAAGACAAACATCAATAGAACATATCCCAAACTTCAACAACCCCATCCACAATATATTTATCAATAGTTTAATGGCAGTAAATTGAAGTTCAAAACCAATAATGTATCGTTAAATTAACTTAGCATAGCCCTCTGCTTCATATGCCCTGTGTTTAATCAATCAGAATATATCATGAGATACAGAAAGCTTTGTCAGCAAAGTAAAACAAAATAAGTAAAAATAAGGCAATAAGACAACAAAGCTAAGATAGGCAAGGTAAGTTTGTCTATCATTAATTAGGCAAGGCATTAAGATTTTAAACAAAAGAAGGCATTATATGCTAATGTTAGGCATGGTTCACAGAACCAAAACAAAACAAAACAAACTCACTGCTTTATCAGAGGACCCAACTGTAGATGACACTAAAAATGAAACAAATTGCATATTTACAGTTATGGTGATTTATTACCCAAGGATAGAAGATCAAATTAAGAAATAAATGTATATCATGCAATAAATAATTATTAACAACAACATAAAGAATAACGGCTTAGTTATAGTAAAAGGGACCGACGTGTTGGTTAGGTCAGGTTTAGGAGTTGTGAGGGTCGGTTATGATCAGGTTAGGCATCGTGAGGGCTGGTTAGGTTCAGATTAGGCATCGTGAGGGTCTGTTAGGGTTAGGGATAGGGTTAGTGCGGTCATTCGGTCCCGCTTACTATAACTATACCCACAAATTCAACATGGTGTATAGAAGTAACCGTAATACGGGCCAAGTTTGGACACTTTGGCTAGCTAGAGGGCGCTACTCGAAATGTTTGCGAAAACTTGCCCTACTTTGCAGACCCTCAAGCAGCATACACGCCTTCGGAAATGTTGTTTTGGGACGCAGATGTGCTGCAGCAAAGTTTTGGCATGGCATATTAAAGAGATGTCATACCTGAGAAGCATCTAACAAGTGCAGACTGATGCACACAAGACATAAGACATCGTCTTGAAATCACAAACGAAAACATGATTTCAAACAATCTGGAATTAAGTTACTCTGCAGCTGCGCTCCAATGTCGGTCACTACATAGAGCTATGCAAACTTGCAAAGTTCAGGAGTTACTAGTTAGGCCTAGCTCTGCGCGAGATTTGCGCAAAACCAATAGCCTAAATTAACAATTATGTAAATTTAAAAAACTTGAATTCGAAGATTTTCAGAGATTACGATTACGATCACGATTATTATTGTGGCTGAACAAAAGACCGTCACAGAAGTGCAATTTGTTATGCTAATCATTGATCATTATTAGCGTAGAGTGGCGCCACCATAGGTCGCGGCAGGTCATTGCCCACCTATGTTTACCCTTGACCTGCTTAACGCTTATGACCTGCCAAAATTCTCTTGAATTTTTAATATCTTCTTTAGGCCTACATTAGTTTAATTTCTTCTACCTGCTGACTAACTCCCATGTCTCTGACGCGACCTGCTGAAATCGTAGCCTATAGGCTAGTTGGCTCCGCCACTGATCATAATAAATTATGGTTAGCTAGGGCTTGCAGCATTAATATTATACTTTTCGTTTATTCAGCACTCCGGTTGACAGACTGCAACCGGTTAGAGTAGCCTGTTGCTACAGTTGGGGCGCGGTGGTCTAGTGGTGGCGTCGTTGACTTGGAGCCGGAAGGTCCGAGGTTCGAATCCACCATCGCCGCGTAAGGACCTTGGGCAAGTCCTTCACTTACAATTGCTCAGCGCTTCGGCGTGAAACTCCGATGCAGTGTCCGCTCTGCATCGGGAGCGCCTCTGAGTAGAGAGAGCTTGAAGGGGCGCTATAACAAGTGCACATACAAACAAACAAACAAAGTTGCCTATATGCGGGCCTATATAGGCCTACAGTTACGCAGTTGTCTTAATTAAAGTCTATTTTAACTAGCCTAGACCTATATACCAACAGAACAGCCTGCAGTTATCTGCATTTTTACTTTAACCTAAATTGCTCGATGGCCTATAGGCCTACTGCCCCCTACACGGTTCACACGCTTACCTCCGACCAATCAAACTTTGTTTCATAAGTATTCGAGTCTTTTTTCTTTAGCTGTGGTAGGCTTCTCTAAGGGGCGCTATACAAGTTCAAATAGAATGAGTGAACACGTACAGTCAAACAGGCCATAAATGAACGCAGACCTCAGAGACCTGCTAACCTACTGTTAGGCCTATATGTAGTGTAGGCCTACAGGGTAGGCCTATACACACAGACGTACCTTGCAGCTAGGTTAATATGGCGAGTATAGTAGGGCCTATCACTGCGATCAGGCGGATTCCTTTTTGTCCACAAGGCCAGTGCTTAATTTAAAATGTGGGAAAAGAAGTGTCTGGACGCCCCTTACCTTTCCAGGCTGTGCTGGCCAAAATTAACAAGTAGCAGGACGGCGTCCACATTTGAAAATTAGTGCATGGACGTCGTCCATGACCGTCCAGGCACACTTTAAGCCTTGAACCAGGCCATAGAAAAATAAAATTATTATAATTATAATATAATTCGGAGTATAGCCTAGTAGGCTATAATAATTAAATCAACAAAAATGACAAGGATAATAATTATTAGGCCTAAGCTTATATCAAGAATAAAAGTATTTGCAGGAAGACCAGAGCTTAACTCGCAACGTGATGCTTACAAAGTCTTTAATAGCACACAGTGAAGAAACAGTCGGTTCAATATAGTGAAATTAAGGACAGGTCTGTATGTGACCGAAGTATTTCACGTTGAGATCTCTGATGGCGTCATGGTCACCAGCTGCTGTCCTTAGTTTTCTTAGAGCCCCGTTCAGAAACTGAATGATGGAATGGTCACGGCCGAAGAAACCATAGTAGAGCGCAGTTCCGGCGGTCATCGACTTTTTCGGACAGACTGTCACCAGCTCAGATTCATGCTGAAACAATTGAAGATCAAGGCAAAGTTTAAAACCAGTTTTTAATGTCTGTCATTTTAGATTTGTAAAGTGAAGACTGATTGAAAATTAGACGAACTGAACCAAGGCAGGTGAAGTGGGGATGGTCAAGGTTTTGTTCTTAAGTGTCCATACATAGGGCGTAGGCCAAGGGCGGATACAGAAACTTTGGACGGGGGGGGGCAAAAGTTCTTGGCCTTGGGTCTGGAAACAAATTTTTCGTATCCGCCAAAAAATTGGTGACTTTTTTGTCATCTGATACAATTTTCGGGAAAATTATACCATTTCATTTTTAGTCATTAAGTCCAAATCCTTGAAAATATACCAAATTATAAGCTTGTTAAAACCAATTGGGGGGGGGGGGGGCACGATACATGGGCATTTCTAAATGGGAGGGGGCATGGCCGGATTGGCACCCCTGGATCCGCCTCTGGCGTAGGCTATGCATGCCATTATGGTTATCATGGAAGTTTACTCTTTTGGAAGGTCGATAAAATAATGAACACATAATTCTTTGAAAAATTTCTATGACTCTCCACAGAAAGAATTTTGTAATTAATTTTTGACAGTGGCCAATATTAACAGCATCTCATGTCTGGTAGGGTCGACATCAAACGGATGCTACACAGTGTGAGAATTGCCGAGGGTTGTGGTTTCAACCTCCCCCAGTCTTTTTTAGAGCCCCGTAGTAAATTATGTTTTTCACACCCCAATTCCAAACGGATCATGATCCAATCCTCCAGTTATTTTTCCACAATTCTCACACTGGTTGCACCCTCACTGTATAGGGATAGAAGCCCCTGCCAGAGACCAGGATGTAAGTTACCTGTTGCTCGTGGAGACGAACAGCAGCCGAGTCCTTGACTATGAAGACGTTTGGATGCTGGTGAATGTAAGACAATGCTTCATTGTTCGTTTGTACTGTCTTCAGATGTAACTGTCGGTGCCGATACTTGTGCGTTTTCTTCAGAAGATGTTCCTCTGGACTGCCGTCCAACGTCACAACAGTTGCCCTGAAATAAAAACAAAGTCGTTAGTAGGACCATTATTCTGATGGGAATATTAATACCGATCCTGTCTTTCCCATTGACTTGCCATACAGTACTGGTAGCAATGTCTCGGTGTGTGCGTGTGTGCGTGTGTGCGTGCGTACGTGCGTACGTGGGTGAATGCTTCTGTCTTCATAATTATGCAATTTTCAAATTAGTCATCATCCTCACAAAGAAAGAAGTCATCATCATCGTCGTCGTCATCATCATTTTATCCCATTGCAAGCTTCTCCGCAAAATAGCATGCAGCTAGGGACACTGGGACAGCTACTACAGCTATGCGGCTCAATTTCGCCTAGTCACTCGAACAATTTCATGGTGATTCGTTACCTTAGCAACGTGAACATAATCAACCTCTACAAAATAAAACCTTATTAGAAGAAACACTGGAAGAAAAGTTAGCCATACGGCCCAAAAGTTAGTACTTTTTACAGGGTAAAAAGTACTAACTGCAACAATTAACAATAATTTATAAATTTTTACTTTGCATATATTACGAAAAGCTGTTGAAGCCTGTCTGGGTGCTATATTTCCACGATTCTCACCCTTTCAAGTCGATTCTGCTACCCGAGTGGTAACTGTTCTCAAGA
Organism: Lumbricus rubellus; assembly: GCA_945859605.1. NCBI lineage: Eukaryota > Metazoa > Annelida > Clitellata > Crassiclitellata > Lumbricidae > Lumbricus > Lumbricus rubellus. The sequence goes on from OX243828.1 coordinate 11,086,791, forward strand.
AGCAGGGACGTCGGCGGAGTTGGTTCACCTTTGCTCTCGCCAGATGAAGTGGTAGTGGTAGTGGTAGTATCGTTAGAAGTGGTAGTGGAGGTGATGGCAGCTTGCACGTTGGTCACCTTTGTGGTCTTCTTCAAGGTAACCATCTTTAGTCCCGACTGAATGGTTGCCAATGACGCCTGCATCGATTTCCATGGCAACTCGTTTCTTAGCAACGACGGCGCTACCAACCCGTACGAAATCTGCTGTAACATTATGAGCATTGCTATAAATAGTATATTATTAATAGGCTATTAGAGGCTTCCAATGCGTGCGTATGCGTGCACGCGTGAGTATAGCCCTGTGTGTGTGTGTGTGCACGCGCACGTGTGCGTGCGTTTGTATGTGCGTTTGTTTGTGGGTGCGTGGGTGCGCGAGAGTGTGTTGTGCATGTGTGCAGTTAAACAACGATAATGGCAAAACAAAATCTTTCAAAATTAATTTAATAATAATATTATTGTTCAACAACTAACAAGCCAAAAGTTAGGTCGATGAACGTGTTGAGATTAGTTGTCTATAAGACTGCATGCAGCGCATTAATGGGAAAGGCGAAGGGGTAACGCACAGACAGACAGACAGTCAGACAGACAGACAGTCAGACAGACAGACAGTCAGACGGACAGAGGTACAAACAGAGACAGAAAAACAGATAGACAGACAAACAGACAGATGGATGTACGGAAGAACAGACAGACACACAGATACACACAGACAGACAGACACACAGACAGAGGGTAGAAGTGCTAACCCAGTGTGGGGTCGATGCTGTCGTCATCAGTGAAGACCACGTGTCGACGGCGATGACGTCATAGGGGAAGTTGTCTTCGCCGTCTTTCGTCGCAGCGTACCAGTCGCCAATCAGGCGTAGCAGTTCCGGTACGTAACCAGTACCATTAGCATAGAGAAACGGCTCCTCCTGTCAATTGCACAAGTCATTTCAGCCACGACTAAGTCTTAGACATGGCTTCAAAAAATAAATCAAACATTATAGCTCTAATTTTTATATAGCCTAAATAACGGTTGCCTCACAATCACTGTACGCTATCTTTTGGGCTATAATAGACCTATTTGTAACACTGAGGTAGGCACAATTGGCGGCCTTTTGGCAGCTTTGCGCTATGTGTAGGCAGGTACAAAATTGCCATCCATTTGCTCCTAAAATGCTATTCAAGACTAGACGTGTAGTTGACTTATTCGTCTAAACTATTCTTCATCTGCCGGATTTGGCGGCCCCTTGCAAATTTCGCCGGTACGTGCCTATAGGCCTACCTACAGCCAGCACGGACCTCCAATGAAATATAGCCTGTATTTATGACAAACATTCAGTCATTCACCATTGTAACATAGGCACGCACTACTACGATGCCGCGCCTATACTTTTCTATATACATGTTAATAATGAGCCTATGGTGAGTCACTTATCATGTGTAGGCCTACGAGTCTACGACACCTATCTAACGTTACCTGCCTAATTTCAGTTTCATTTGCTGCTATAAGACTGCTTGCACGGCCCCTGTCGAGAGCGCCTCTGTACAGGTATTATAGTTATCTTGAAAGGTCGCTTTGTAAATTCTCATTGGTTTGCCGATTTCCCCCAACCGACCGACCGGTTGACTGATCGACTTACACGACTGACTGACTGAATGACTGACTGACTCATTCATTTGTTCGTTCGTTCATTCATAATAATGATTCATTCATTCATTCATTCATTCATTCATTCATTCATTCATTCATTCACTATAATAGGTCCGAGTAGTTTTCCTGTTTACCTGTAGTACTGCTATCTTGTACCTCGACTGACCGCGACTACCTGTAAACGTAAGAATGACGCAGAATTTCAGTTCAGGTGTAAATAGGAAATTAACCAGAACAGATTAGTTTAACTTTACCCGTTCTTTAGCTACATGTAATATAGCACACAGTCAGCTGCATTGGCTAGAGCAGGGTGCAGGATAATTGCGGTGGAGATTAGGCCCTGATTAAGGGAGGGTTCAAACCTTATAGATTTTCTTAGGATCCCCATAGTAAAGTCCTTATTGAATGGACCAACTCCACATAAATTAACGTAGCCTATGACCCCCCCCCCAGTTATAATTTATTCTTCTACAATTCACATACTCGCTTAGAGTACACTATACTTCTTCAATTTAGCATAGTAGGCTAATACAAATAACAGACGCTGAAAGACAACCAGCGAAGAGCAACAACAATCCTGAGTCTCTAACCCTGTTTAACATCGTCGAGGTTTGATCCTTCTGACGTTCCCTGATTATAGTGTAACTACGAAAGACTCCTAAAAGGCCTATAGGCATACTTTTTGTCCAAATTGTGGTAGCGGGGTTGTATAAAACTGAAAGTGGTAGTAACAATAATAGCAGTGTTAGAAGTACCAGTAATAACTCTTTATAATAATTATCTTATATTTACCGATTCGTAGAGCCTTCAAGTCCGGAAACAGGAAGCCGGTTGCCTGACTGCAGAACAGAATGACCATCAGCAAAATCGTAACAGCCATGACGACATACTTTCCGATCATTCCCCTCCCTGCTTTTCCTTCTGGCCCTCCCTGGTTTCTTCTCTTGAACAGTCACAGGGCCCTTTACCACCTCCACCACCAACCGCGCACTCTCTTGGCTCTGCAAGAAGCCGCCTCTACGAAACGCCGCCCTCTAAGCGTGAACACCGTCTCAGCTCTCTGTTCGTTCTCGCTCTTTACGTCCAACTTTCAGTCTGATGACTACGCGAAGCCGGTATTCGTTTACAACTTTTATAGCTTGAGAACCGGTTTGAACCGGTTTGAAAACGCGCTTGGAATCGTTATTTCAAAACCATGAGTAGGAGTACGTATGCACCAGCATTTCCCTTGTGACCTATTTGCGTATGACCGTTAGGTGGACATTATATATACAGCTATACCACATAATATATGTGGCTATACGGCGAAGGCTATTTATAGCTATACTATACAAAGGCAACAAAGCTCGCATTTAAACGCAAACGGAACCTACAGAAACACGTGGAATAATGCCTAAAGTCTCTTTGTACACCTATGTGCTTGCGTGTCTGAGTCCTTCTATATTTGCTCGAATCTTTCAGCCCACATACCAGGACGCAGCCAGAAGCACGGCTTTCACGCTAACAAGTGGCACCGTAAAGGGTCAGGGTGTGTTCACTGTTCATGCGCTCCAATTGGTCCGACACATGTAAGCGAAGGAGCCGCGGCAGAAACAACAGGTGTCCGTTAATTATTGTGGCTGGAAAACAGTTCCCTAAAGCTGTTGACGGATTAACATCGGATAATTCTATGTAGGCCTAATATTATTATTGATCAATCTGCATAACCTTGGTAGGAGGCCTGCTTGTTTTTTATGCGGAACCGGCCCTGTAGCATGTATGGTGAGCTTGGAGAGGCCTAATTAGTGGCCTTCATTGAGTAAAGATTGAGCTTCGGATAATATCGTCTCATGATTGTGCTGTCACAGTGTCACCTGGATTTCGGATACTACAATATCCGTTGTCCACGGCGTAGGCTACGTAATGCAGGCTAACAGAGTTTCGAACCCAAAGCCATCTATAGAATATATTTAGGGCTTCAACCATTCCACGTTAAAGTTGGCCTTAGGTTTTTTCCGCTATACGCCAATGTGTCAACAGTCTCATTACCGACTTACCATTCAATTATAGTTTAGTTAATCACATATTCATATGACTAAAGTTGAGACAGACAGACAGACAGACAGACAGACAGACAGACAGACAGACAGAAAGACAGACAGACAGACAGACAGACACACACACACACACACACACACACGGAAACAGACACACGCGCACAGACAGACAGACACACACGGATACAGACACACGCGCACAGACAGACACACAGACAGGCGAAGTAGACTTATTGTTGGTAGTAACTCCAGTATGAGAATTGTAGGAAAAAAACGGGGGAGGTCAGACTGATCCACGAGGAGTTGGGGTACTCAAAGAAGACCCCTCTCTGCATGGGGTCCTAAGAAAAACAAGATGACGAACCCCTCAGCCCCCCCCCCCACCTCCGGCAATTCCCACCATGAGTAACTCCAAATCCAAGGAAAGTAAGCGCGCGCTGTAGGTCTATTATAAATGAAACATCTGAATTCTTCTGAACTGGCTCGCTTGGCTACATCGGTAAGGTCGATGGCCGCGCGCCTGCACGCTACTCTGTGAAAGAGAGCGTGCGGGCCGCGGTTCCAATCCCGAAGGTGACTATATATTTCCGAGATTCGAAATCTCGGGCTAGCACGGTCCATCCACGGGGCCTAAGTGGCGTGGCGACAGCCGCGACACTAATCATCTTCGATATGGCAGTGTCGTTAATTAAACATGTAGCCTAACAGCAACATCCTCTTACCTGTCCAGGCTTTGTTGGCCTATAGGCTAGTTGTAAGAGCGTACGTCCCACGCTGTTCCGTGCGGCGTTCTCGGTTCGACTCCCGAATGTGGCTTATAATTATCACAGTACAGTATTGTTTAAGTCGGGGTGGCACCCATTCAGAGAGTCAGCTGTGGTGAAGGATTTCACGTCATCAATTCGCAGAAAAATTAGGATCTTAATTTAGGCCGATTATATGAATATGTGCATTTTGCATTAGTGCATGCATGCACGTTAAATAATTATATTGTCTGTATAATGAGAAGACTAGTTCAAAAAGGTGATTGTTCTTTTCCGATAATTAACTGCATGACATGCATTGTGCAAACAGTTCTTTGTCCTGATAATTAACGGCGCTAACTAACAACACGACGAGCGGCAAAGTACAATAGGAAACCGGTTCAAAAACAGCTGTAGGCCTACGTGTTGATTTTTCCAGCATGAACAGAGGTCAACTTGACCTAGATCCGAAGTCAAGAACAAGAGCTATAATAATATTTATTATAACCATAGGCGATTAGGCGTAGCCTACGGAAGATTTAAGCAGTGGGGAGCAAAGGTTTTATTTCTGCCCGAAAAATAAATCTCGCGGTGGGAAATACTATTTTTTCCCAGACAAAAAAGTTGACGACTTTTTTGTTTTTAGTCATTGGGTTGAAATCTCGTGAAAGATAGCCTACTATTTTTAGCCCCCCCCCCCCCCTATTTTCCCAGGTCTGCTTGCCCGAAAAACAGACTTGCCCGCAATTTGGGCCATTTGCCCCAGCCCCCCTCTGGATCCCCGCCTCGTACGCCTATGATTCCACTGTCACGACTTAGGCCCTATTACATATTAAGCACAATTCAACAGTTTTCTGAACATAGGCCTAAACACATGGCTAAATAAGGGTCGGGCACAGTTCAGTTCAATTAACCAGTGCATAATTATATGAGTGTAGAAAAACAAGTGCCTCGACGCCCCTTTCAGCCTTATACATGTATATAGGCATAGGCCTACCTTTCCAGGCTGAGCTGGTCTAATTCAAATATTCAATCATTCATTGTGTAATTTATCTAGCGCCTCGTCAAGGTTACAACTCAGCAGTGCTCCCCACCCAACCTCGGTTGAAAAGAAAGGCAGGTCGGCTTTCAGATGTGAAAATAAGTGCCTGGACGCCATCCATGACCTTCCCAGTCACACTTTAGACTCTGCATGCAAATACCTCATGCATCCATCGCATGTCTGTTAGCCGGTCCAACGGGTCCTAGAAACATTGACATCGACATGTGGCTTACCCACAGTATAAATAATTATTTATACTGTGATGTAGACCTAGCTGGGAGTCCAAGCGAATTCGTAAGCGTCTTGTAATTAGGCCTATTAGGCATTATTATTGTTGTTGTCTTCAGACGCGATGGCCTGTAGGTCTATGCTATTTGATGACACGCGGTAAAACGCAGAGTGAGAATTGACGGGGTTTGGAGGGTTCAAGTTCCCCTGCAGTCTTTCTTAATCTTAGAGTCCTTAGTAAAATATGTTGGCGTAATTGCAGTATCGGGGACCGTGAGTGTCATTTAGGGTCAGCCCGGTCAGGTTAGGCGTCGTGAAGGTAAGTTAGGGCTATAGTGTTAGGGTTGCCTATAAAAGTGTCGTCATTAGATACACAAAGACACTGCATTCAATTGCTTCGATCCCCGATACTACAATTACGCCACGCTGTTTAGTGGATCATAGTCCAATCCCCCCGACCTCGCATAGGGCCTAAATAATTCCCACAATTCTCACACTGGTAACACGACTCAGCCAGGATAGATTTATTGGATTAGCCTGCAGTCTGTTAGCAAGAATTAACCTATTCCTTGTTCTGAGGAGTTTATTTCCACCGGTCATCTGCGCCCACGGCCACGTAGGCCTACGTACGTGAATTTGCATTACAGCTGAAAGATGATTAAAATTAATACTTCATTCGTAGAGTTCTCTATAATTGCCTTCTCAATAAAAGCTCGTGTAATTCACCCGTAGGATAGAACTAATCCATTTCTTGTAGCTTAATCATGCGATCTTAATTATCGCATTGAACGAATTTAGGTTGGCTTAACCCAGTGGTTCCCAACCTTTCTTGACTGTGTGGCCACTTTTTCTAAGTTGGAGGACACGATCGAGGGCCACATTTTCTTAATTAAAGAACATCGGGGCATTTAGGAGGCCACAATGCTAAAATTTAATTAACTAAAAGTATATAAAAATTGATATAATCGATTCAAAGTAGAATGTTTGATGTTTATGTAGCCTATAGACTTCAAAATAAAATAACTTGTAATAAAAAATAATTAGGCTAGGCTACATGTTCTATCCTGTCCAAATTGTCAATATTTTCATATATTTTTGTTAAGTCTTTGAGAGACGAGTGCCATTTTTGAGACCTGGAGGGCCATTTTAAGAGGCCTCGCGGGCCACTTTTGGCCCGCGGGCCACGGGTTGGGAACCGCTGGCTTAACCTAAGGCTTACATGTACCACGGCTTACATGTACCACGCAGAAAACAGTTTTATTTGTGCGTCAACAAAATCGGACTCGAAACGAACGACATAACGAAGGCATTCAAGGCGAACAGAGCGGTTACGTCATCGGTGTTTATATTATCAGGCCTGGATCAGCGCCACGTCTTAAGGACTTTACATTATGTTGACTTGATGACATCACGCGATGATTAAGCGTATGTCAAGGACTCTGTATTACAGGACTGGAATACCATTTTATGGCCGTCCATTTAACTCTCAACAATAGATGTCGCCCCACTTAAAATTCCATTTCTAATGTTAAAAATCATGTTTTGAATCGCCAAAGACATTTTATCATTTTTCAAATATAATAATTATTACTCGTCAATCTGACTTCACAGATGTAATTAATTGAGTGCCTTTATTTTGTAAGCAAGATGTGAAATTTTCCGGAACTCCGATTATCGTCCAAAAGCTTGTAGAAAGAAGTCAGAGAAGAATATATTCTGGTCTTTATGAGCAAAGTAACCATGAGATTGAGATCGCTGTGCGAAATGAGTCGTCAATGTTTACAATTTTCGAAAACAATGAACTGCGTCATAATAATAATAATTACTCTTGATACACATATATAATCAGCATAACATATATCTATAATCAACATAATTAATACCTAGGGCCTATACGAAAAAAGTTTAACCATATAAAATAAATATTTAAGTGCGCCTACAGATATATGTATTAATTTGGGTGAATGGGGCATTTGATTATACATGGAAGGATATAAGTAGGAAAGAAGTATTGAGGCGGGAGGAATTTTAAATGGAAGCGGGAAGCTCAGTAACATAGCCACACTGCTGGCATCCGGTGTCAGGCAACGAGGAATGGCACGTATGTATTCTGTATGCAAATGCATAAAACGCTCTATGCCATCCAATGGTGTTTATAGTCTTTGTGTACCTAACATCTTGAAGAGGTGCCATGCAAATTCATTGCATGAATGAATGAATAAATGAATGATTGAAAGAGTGAATGAATTCATGCATGAGTGAATGATTGAATGCTTGAATAAATAAATAAATGAACGAATGCATGAGTAAGTCCATCCGGCTGTGTTCTACAACTCTCTCGAGTCTTTTATTTGTTCGTGGTTGGACTGGGAGCGCCTCCGAGTATTTTTTTGAAGGGGCGCTATATAAATGCTCTGAATGAATGAATTCTGTAATACTGATCTCTCACAACTACCCTCCAAGCAGTGCTAAAAAGTGTTTAAAAAGTGCCTGGACGCCCTTACCTTTCCAAAAGAAGTGCCAGGACACCCCTTACATTTTCAGGTGTGCTAGCCAAATAAGTGGCAGGACGGCATATATAGATTTGAAAATAAGTGCCAGGACGCCGTCCATGACCGTCCTGCCACACTTTAAGCCCTGCCTCCAAGGTCTTTTTCGTTTGTCATTGTCAGCATGGCGGCAAGCAATGGTTCTGGCCAACTCTACCCTCGTTCCAGCCTTCCGTTCGGCTTCGAGGACCTGCTCAACGACCTCGTTCGGTCGGTCATCACGAGCCAACCTCTCGACCTCAACTACCACATTGCAGAATACCTCGAAGCGCTAGTTGACCGCCGCACTCTGTGGGACTTGCAGCTGCAACGCAGTAAGTCTTGTTTGTATGTCCAGTTGTCCACTTGTTATAGCGCCCCTTCAAGCTTACTACTCAGAAGCGCTCCTGAATGCAGAGCGGACACTGCATCGGAGTTTCACGCCGAAGCGCTGAGCGATTCTGAGTGAAGGACTTGCCCAAGGTCCTTACGCGGCGAGGTGGATTCGATCCTCGAACCTTCCGGCTCCAAGGCAACGACGCCACCACGTCACCACCGCGCCCCACAATTGGCTCCTATGTACAAGCTACGTACGTTCATGCAATGTCAGGACGCTTTGTCTCCCCATTTTTCGTACTCTGGCAGTGCCAGTCCCAAGCCTGGATAAAGGAGGGCGATTCATATTTGATAATTACGGCAGTGTCGTTAAACAGTAACAAGCAGCATTATGCCATTATTGTTGGTCGTTTGAGCAAAATTATTGAGAAAATCGGCCAACATTCAGCCTATCAGAGAAAACAAATAATTGAACAGCAAAAAATACACCTCCAGCCATCAGGGGCGTAACCTATACAGAATTTTTTTGGGGGGGGGGGAGTGCAAAATTGGTTTTGGGTAAAATTATTTTATTTTTGGCTCTTTCACCTAAAAATCTATATAATGACTCTTGTTTTTTTAAGCCATATGCCACTCTCTCGCCGTCTGTCACACACACACACACCTTTCCCCGCTGCCCTGCATTGATTGAAAGCTTGAAGCCTAATGGGGGGTCACGTTCTGCTAAAATCTCTGAATGGGGGGAGGGAAAGCATGGCTAGATTGCCACCCCTTCTGGATTTACCCCTGCCTAGTCATATAGGCCTAGCTAGTTCCTACATTTGCTTCAGTAAGTTGAAGTTCAGTGGTGTCATCCCAGAAGTAAATAAGTGTATAACACATAGAATATTTTTGTTTTTAGCATCCACGCAACGACCACCATGCATAAATCAGATATCAAACGTCACAAAAATCGAAACAGAGAAAAATGCGAAATACGAAATGCAACCCCGCCCCGCCGCAGCACCCCTAATATGCCCTGCTGCGACAGCGAAAAAACGATTAAAAAACGCAACTCGAAATCCGCAACAGAGTTCACCGTCGCCAGAAGACCCGGACGAAGACGGCACCGGCGGCTCAATAGAAGCCGTCAAAACCAAGTGCCAGAGACCGGCGTCAAGGAAACGTATTCGCAACGCAAAACAAAAGGAAGCGTGGACGGACGAGGCTGTGCTCGGCAGTCATCTGGCGCAACACGAGGCCCTCCGGCAGGTGATCAAAGAAATCGGGGAGACGAACGAGCAGATCATAGCGCTAGAAGAGACCGCTGGAAACGCGACGCATTCCACCCCGAAAAGGCGCAACACGGCGCAGGCGAGGGACTTGTCCGACAAACATTCGAGCTTGAAAAGTGCGCTCGACAAGCTGGCGCTCATCTGCACCTGGATAAAATCCAACGAGTTAAGTGACGGTAGAGCACCGGAGTTCCGCGAAAACGCGGCGGTCGAGAAGACAACTCGGAGAGGACGGAACGCCAACGACGTCAACAACGAGAACGTGCAGGGAACGTTGGTCAACCAAATTGACGCATTGAAGGAGACAATGCAGCAGATCCAGTCAGCGCTTGCCAACAAGGCAGCGCGCGGCAACGCTCCTTCTAGCATGCCTGCGACAGAACAGATTTCATCGAAAGCAGCACGAGGTCGTAACGAGAAGACGAATATCTTGCAAGACATTGGCAGGTTGAATCAATGGCTCCAGTACATGTTTCAAATGCGAAACGAGATACAGCAAGTCACCGCCAGTCAGGACGACACTTCCACCGATGCGAACTCCCGAAACGGCCGGCGCAACAGCGCGCAGAGATCGACGACGCAGCGCCAGCATCAAAATGTTAAAACGCTACTCGAAACCGAGACGACAAGTACGCAAGATATGATAATGCTGACAAACACAACAACGCAGACTAAGAAAGTAGCATCGAGAAAACAGAAGAAACCAAATCCGGAGACTGATAATACTCCAAGTTCATCAGTGAACAGTCTGGTCGTAGGGAAGCAGACCACAAAAACACCCGCCAACGTCGCAAATGCACCACAGAAGGAAACGAGTCTTAAACTCGAGTATCAAGTCACTGAAACGGACAGAAGCAAAGAGACTCGGGTGATGCTCTCGTCAAAGCACGGCGAATCAACCGCACCATCGCGAGAAGTAGCGCAGATTAGTTTCCAGCCCGGCGTAGGAGCCGAGACCAAGGCCTCCAGTGTATCAAGCAAGAGAAAACAAGATGTACCAACAGATACAATCAACAGCGAAGAGGCAGAAAAAGCACAACCCAAAGTAAAGTCATTTGCACCCCCTAAAGGCCCGGACAAGAGACGACGTGGTAGCGTACCCACCCCAATGAGACTGCCCCTAACGATGCCTGACCCCATGCAACTCATATCCAGCGACTCCAATATAGCCAGATTGCCACACACTGGCATGGAAATGACAAAGTCGCAAATATCAAACGACAGCAACATATCCAACGTCGACTCCTATTCTGGTGTGCCGAATATTCCGCTGTCCGTCGAAAGTGTGACGACATCCAGCTACGTCAATGTCTTCTGCGTGCAAAGCATATCGTCAGTATCGCAGAGCTCGTGGATTCCACACCAAACCACTGCATCACCGTCAAAAGAAATACTACAGACGAGGAACTACGACATCCAAAACGTCGAGCCAAAGGCACAGTTGTCGAGCCACTCTGGCCCAATCACTGCAAAGACGAAACCCACTCAAAAACAAAATGTTGACATTTCCCCCGAATATTCAGCACTTGATGCAGTTAGCGATGGCTATAGTCTATTTCTAGCAGGTCTGGAAGTTAACGCACCCACAAGTAAACACTCAATAGCATCGAATCAACAAACAAACGCACAGGTTTTGTCAAACGAAGTATTCTCTTCAAATTCCATAAAATCGCCGAGTTATGCAACCGCACAGTTGAGTGTCCAGAAGGGTGGCAGCTCAATGATTACAAAGGAAAATGCCGAAAATGCATCAGCTGCAAGTTTTCCTAAATCATCGAGTCACTCAACAGCAAGAGCAAGGCCCAAAAAAGGTGATGCCTCAATGCTTACAAAAGAAAATGCTGAAAAGTTGCCGCAAGATGCATCAGCTGCAAGCTTTCCTAAATCATCAAGTCACTCAACTGCAAAAAGTTCCCAGAGAGGTGACACAAAACGGACCATAGAAACGGTATCCGATGTCGGTGACCTACCCCCAACCGTTTACTCTTCCCTCAGTTTTTTCAAAGAATCAAGTCACGCTACTACACTCTTCAGCATCTCAAAAGCCGACTCAACAACACCACCACCACCACAACATCCAATCCCCAACTACTCAGATGCGAGTTTTGCAAAAACAACAAGCCATGTTTCAAGCAACGATTCAATGAATGACTATGCCAGCGCACATAGCCGAGACGTCAAACGTCGGTCTCCACAAACATCGAAAGCACCCACTGGACAAGTAGCAAGCCCATCAACAGCAAAAGCAGAGCCAAAGAAATATGAAGCCGGCCCATCAAGCAAGGAAGCTGTAGTCATCGCTCCACAGGCAAAAGTAGTCAGCAATTCAGCAGCGAAGTTAAGCAACCAGAAAGGCGGCGTCAGGACATCCGAAAAAGAGATCGTAATCAGCAACACGATCGTATGTCCATCGGCCAGCTTTGCAAAATCATCAAGTCACGCGACGGCGCCCGATAATGAAGATGTACCTCCATCACCATCGAAAGAAGCAGCATCCAAAGACGGCAAGTCAGTCAGTTTCACAAGATCGTCAACTGAAAGAGCGGACCACAATGCCAACGCAACCACACCGACGAAGGCAGCGAACGTAGAAAAGCCACCGCTCGATGCAGTCTCGTCTCCCAGTTTCACGAAAGCTTCATCTAATCACTCGGCAACACAATCCGTCACACCGAAAGCAATCACTATGGCCGTCGAGGCTTGGCACGACCAAATGGATGGCGCTCGATATGTCGACTACACAGACATTTTTCCACAAATAGGACAAATGCAAATAACGCCCGAATCATCCAACACGTTGCTGTCTAAAAACCATCCCTTAACATCCAGCTCCAAAAACCTCAGCAAGCCGTCTCAAACCAGCGCTCTAAGCAGTGCTGCTGCAAGCACTGAACGAGTTAAAATACAGAAGGCCCCGAGCAGCCCCGAGAAAACGGGAACGAAACAGGACACGACGAGCACGGAAGATTCTGCGGAGACGGTATTCAGCAAAGCGTCCAGCATAGTAACTCCTTCAAAGGAGAACGCAAAGCTGGAAAAAGTGAGCGTACATTCCACATCCATGAGCACAAATCAGGCAAAAGTTCCTTCAAAGGAGAACGCAAAACTGGAAAAAGTGAGCGTACATTCCACATCCATGAGCACAAATCAGGCAAAAGTTCCTTCAAAGGAGAACGCAAAACTGGAAAAAGTGAGCGTACATTCCACATCCATGAGCACAAATCAGGCAAAAGTTCCGTCAAACGACACCACAAAGCTGGAAAAAGTGAGCGTACATTCCACATCCATGAGCACAAATCAGGCAAAAGTTCCGTCAAACGACACCACAAAGCTGGAAAAAGTGAGCGTGCATTCGAGTACGGGAAACATAAACCTGGACGAACCAGCACGCATACATTCTGCGAGCACCAACCAGGTAGATTCTCCATCAAAAGACAGCGCAAAGCTGGAGAAAATGAGTATACATTCTACCTCCAGCATGAAAGGTCCAAAGCTGGGCAAATCGAGCATACATTCTACCTCCGTAATTGAGGTCACATCTGTCAAAGATTTGCCAACTGAAGGCCACAATTCCGAATCTATCACAACAAACAAGGACAGTGGAAAACAGGTCCAACCAATTCAAACAAAAGCTACTGAACTTCAATTAACTGCAGAAAGCAACAATAACAACGTAAAAAGCCAGCAGGACACGGGGCACGTTGAAAAAACCCCAAAAGCAGTTAGCACGCTGGTCCAAAATGCAAGCCAGGTGTCTTTGAGCAGCTTCAGAATGCCCGAGCCGCCAATAAAAGAAGTAAACGAATCTGAAGCAACGATGTTAACTACATAGAAGAAATCAACAAAAACAAAGAATCAGATGCAAGAACAAAATTTTAAGAGGCAGATAAATCTTAGAACTCCCATAATCAAAAAAAATCATGAAGAAAAAGAACTTGGTTTCTTAAAGAAAATATCACAGCATTCAGCAATTCACTTTGGGAATGAGTATTTCCGTTAAATTCCAGGCCATTTTTCTGCAAATTTTACCCAATTATCATCCATCAACCCAGGAAAATCGAACATTTGGGTAATTTTTAAAAAATTTTAGTGGGAGATTTCAAGTCACGCTGCGGTCCCTGCTGCACTCATTATTCTCCTCTGATAATTCTCTATTACTATAAAATATCCTGTCCTCAACCTTGTTTATATGCATGAATATTACTGAAAATATGTTTACCATAGGCATATTATTACTAGAATATTGCAAGACTTCTATCCAACATATCGTGATGTTTGATGTTAGAACACGGCAGAACTGGAATACTATATATACATTTAAAAATTATTTAAGCTTTATGTAGCAGCCAAAATCACAAGATCGTCTCCTGTTGCTGATATTTTACAGAAACTGAAAAAAAGCGAACAACAATTTCAGTTTAAAATCATAACCTTGTTACAGACCATAAAGTAAGAAAATTATCAACCATCTGTTCAGTGTTACTCTATAAATAGCTAGGCCTCGTTAACATAACGTTATGTGTCTTTTGATATCTGCATCACAATCCTATGAATCGCCTGTCACGATTAAAAAAGTCCATCCACAAATGCAGGAACAAGAACATCCGTCTTCTTCAACAGCAGACGATTCCATTTCCTCTCCATTACTGCAATGAAAACAAATACGTTATTATATCTCCGCCACTGGTTGCACTCCGCCAGTGCCAGTCCCAAGCCTGGATAAAGTAGGAGGGCATCGCTAATGATCTTTGTTATCACAAAGTGACGTTAAACTGCAACTACCAATCAACTATCATACAATATTTAGGATTCAAAGTTGATATCAAACTCAGCAAGAGAGTGTGTGATGCAACTGCACGAAAAAATTGTCATTGAAAAATCGACATTGTCAGGAAAAGTTTTTATAGATAACAATTATTATAGAATTATAAAAAAAAGCATTTTAAACATTTCATTCCTGCTAGGGTTAAGCCATATACATACGCAAACAAATTCGGTGACCACTTCCCCTCCCGGCATACGTCATATATGGACAGCCCTCTACTTCTAGATTGAATTTGTAGCTCTGAAAATGTTGAAGGTGGCTGGTTTAGAGACGTCAGACACATACACGGTTGAGCTTGGAATGCTAGTAGCCTACCTTGAAGACGCGCTATATATAATTTTCTAAATAATAACACAATACGAGAAAATTAATAGAAACGCTTACATCTCACGCAAGCAATAACAAATGGTCTCTAAAAACCATTTGAATGACATTTTAGTTGTCAACATCAGCGGTTCAGACATTAGACAGAAATATGCATCAGACATAAAAATGATCAGCCTCTGTTTTCTCATCATTTGTTGATCAAACCAAAATGTCATCAAATTAATCGCTTGAAATATAACATTCCTCTTGCCTTCGAAAACAGGGTAAATTTACTTAAAACTTTCACTTCATTTGCATTATTTTATTTTTGTGCAGAGGTCATATGAATACATTCAGAACTATATAGTGCTTGCTATCCTGGCAAAATATTGTATTAACCCTTACCACTCAGATGAATAATTAATCGGCCCAAATTTGTCCAGTGAGAGCAGACACACGAGTGGCAAAGGTTAATCTCTCTTTGTTTAGTTTTAAATAAAACACACCTTTAGTGAAGACCAGGAGCACAGCTGATGTTGCGGCTATGCACAGCATCCAGAGTTCTGCAATGAAAAATAGAGAAAAATTTGGAAAAGCTGAACATAGTTTTCTTAAATGCTGCAGAGTTATTGTGATGCTTCTGTTTTTTCATCAACTGTAAACAGATTCACTTCACAAATAAAATTTACCCGGCAGCATGCCTCAAAATTATCCAATAAATGCATCACATAATTCACCAAAAATAATTATTAAAGAAAAACTTTTCCATCTTAAAAAACACATAAGGACATTCTGGATAATAAAGTAATTTATGACATTGCATTTTTATAACCAATGCACATTAAATAAGCGATTAGTAGAATAGTATTTGATCGATTGATATTTAAAAACCAATCATAAAAAAATATTTGAAAGGATGCACATTTCAAAAGATTGCATTCAGACTTCAGATCATTTTTCTCAGTCATCTTTTAAAAAACACAAGATAAATAGCCTCAGGCATAAAAGCAGCCAATTGGTTTGGTTTCATTCTGAAATCAAATGGTAATTCCAATTTTTATCCTCACTGGCTATTTTCTCACGTTTTTTAAATGCAGCATACTAAATAGTCTATATGCACCTCGTAAATTTAACGAGAGATCCAATGCTAGTTCGGTTGCCTTTTTAGAGATTACAATACAAATACATCTTGCATTTGATGTTGCCCTCTCCAAAAGTTCAGAAGTGAATACACAACTTACAACAGAACTTTTGATGGCACATGCGTGTATGCTGGCACTCTGCATTACAGCAGGAGTCTACCCATCCGGATACCACGTCCACATTGTAGATTCCATGCTAAACACAACAGATCACAAAGACCAACTCTTTACACTTAATTAAAACCAAAATGTAAAACTCTGCTTTAAAATAAACCCACTGAAACTAAATCAGAAGTCGTAATAGTTTTCATCAAGTCTGTTCATAAACTGAACACATAGTCATTTCTAAAAGCCTCAGGCATAAAAGCAGCCAATTGGTTTGGTTTCATTCTGAAATCAAATGGTAATTCCAATTTTTATCATCATCGGCCATTGTAAACATGTTACAAAATTCAGCAGAAAGCTTTTCTGAAGATTATGAGTAGTCATTTTTTAATGTACCTGCTAAATGTAAATCATATTTTATCAATTGCGTAACTTTAATCATCATTATGAGCACACTGTGAAGTAAAGATATAAATGAAATTCTTATCAGATCATAAGACTCCCAGAATATATAATTACATATATAGCAAAATAACTGTTATACTACTGCACCCATTATGTGTGTGCATGACTTTCAATTTAATTAAATTTAGTACATGAATCACATTTAATAGTAATTTTTTTTAAAGATACTTTTAACATTAAAATAACATTTCAGCATTGACAACTTTGCTGATAATATGAATTGAAGTGCATTAGAGAGCCTCAGATGCAAAAGCAGCCAATTGGTTTGGTTTCATTCCTCAGTCAAATGGTAATTCCAATTTTTATCATCACAGGCTCTCAAAACTTGCCTAAACCTTATACAGAATAACTCAACTTGTTTTAAAAGTAATTCATAATTCAGTTTTGTTGCAAATATACAAACAATAAATTCATAGATACTCAAATCTCCTGATATTTTTTAAAAGTCATTGCCTAGAAGTAACAACATCAGGAAAAATCGTCATCACTATCGGCTTAACCTTTACCAACCGAGGGTATAGGACTCCCATATACCATTTATTACACTTTGGTCGGTAAAGGGTTAAAATATTAATGACATTCATGCATTAGAAGTGAATGGGAAACAAATGCAACTCATGGTTAAGCGCAAACACAAAAATTGTTATGTACAGTGATCAAAATATTAACATGTTAGAGCAGCAGACACTACAGCGTGGTATCCTAAGTACTCAAAAAATGACCAATTAAGATTCAGACTAGATGCCAAGTAAATTTCACGCAAAAGATTGTGACTTAAAAAAGGCCATGATGCATTTTCAACATCCATCAAAAAACACAAATATATGAATACCTTAGAAAACAATGTAGCTGTGCGTAAAGCTCAGCCACTAGCTAGACCATCTTGATCTGTTACATTTTCAGCAGCCCATTTGGCTACTAGTCACACCGTCACGATCCCCACAAATGGAATGGAACCAAAACACACAGAACTCTTTCGTCAGTGAAAGACAGTGAAGACTCCATTTCTACAGAACACAATATTAAAAATATCTCAAAATGTTTCCTTCTTCAAAGGGCTGACAAAAAGCTGGAATGTATCAGACCCTTCAAATATTTACACTCTTAGAAGATCGAAAAATAACTCTCAGTGATCTGGGAAAATCTAAGGCACTTCAAGAATTAAACAAGGTTTAGCGACTCTTCAATACATAACCAATTCAGAAAATTAAAGTGGATTCAAAGTTCAGAAAATTAAATGAAAACTGAAAAGGAACTATTCAAGACAGGCAGACACAAAAAAATTTAGGCAATCCTGTCAATGGCGGTTTTAAATTATTTCACACTCAAATTCAGATATGTTCGCCGATGACTCTACTTTGTGATGTGGTGGTGGTGGTGGTAATGGTGGTGGGTGTGGTGGTGATGGTGGTGGGTGTGATGTTGGTGGTAATGATGGTGATGGTGGTACTTGGTGGTGGTGGTGGGTGTGGTGGTGGTACCACAACCATTACCACCACCACCACCACCATCACCACCACCACCACTACTACCACCATCACACCCACCACCACCACCATCACACCCACCACCACCACCATTACTACCACCATCACCACCACGACCACCACCATTACCACCACACCCACCACCACCACCATTACTACCACCATCACCACCACACCCACCATGACCACCATTACCACCACTACTACCACCATTACCACCACCACCATTACCACCATCACCACCACACCCACCACCACCATTACCACCACCACACCCACCACCACCACATCACAAAGTAGAGACATCGGCGAACATATCTGGATTTGAGTGTGAAATAATTTAAAACCGCCGTTGACAGGATTGCCAAAATTTAAACCAACATTTCTGAAAATCAACCCAAGACATAACTGGGTAAAATCCCAGACTGGCTGCCCGTACGGTAAAAGAACTTAAGTGCGCATGTGGTCCGAGCGTAAAAATTTTCTCACCAGCGGGTACCTAAGACCGTATGCATTCAAACGCACCTATTCCCGATGTCCGGAGACGCTCCGGCGATTTTATACGAATTTTTAAATATATTTAAATCTATAGGAAATTCAATGCTAAAAATCAGACCTCACTTTCGGCCGCCATATTTACATACAGAAGTTTACGTCGGACTTCCCATGACGTCACGGGAGTGTGTGTAAATATGGCGGCCGAGAGTGAGGTCTGATTTTTAGCATTGAATTTCCTATAGATTTAAATATATTTAAAAATTCGTATAAAATCGCCGGAGCGTCTCCGGACATCGGGAATAGGTGCGTTTGAATGCATACGGTCTTAGGTATCCGCAGGTGAGAAAATTTTTACGCTCGGACCACATGCGCACTTAAGTTCTTTTACCGCCCGTACTCCAAACAATATGGCTGCCAACGAATGCAATAAAATTAGAGCGCGACCATCGACGACATTGTTCATCAATTCAGCTTCAATTTCAGCAGAATGACTGCACTAACCCTAAAACTAACCCCAACCGACCCTCACGACGCCTAACCTGAGCCCTAACCGCCCCTCACGTTGCGATGACGTCTATAGGTCGCGCTCTAATTTTATTGCATTCGTTAACGGCCATATTGTTTGGAGTACGGGCAGCCAGTCTGGGATTTTACCCATAACTGGATTCTACATACATGCTATTTTGAGAGCCGTACACAAAGAGTTCTCTGTAATGGTGTCCTTTCTGAGCTAGGGTTGATCAAATATGGAGTTCCTCAAGGCTCCAACCTCGGACCACTCCTTTTCCTGCTTTATATTAATGACTTGGCCAATGTCTCTCCAACAATGTTTTTTATTCTATTTGCCGATGACACCAACGTTTTTTTACTCCAATGGTTCATGGCAGACGTTGTTTCAAACTGTGAACGTTGAACTATCTAGCATAGCTGTTTGGTTCCATGCAAATAAACTCACCCTTAATTTAGATAAAACCAACTTTATTTTATTTAAATCCCACCGGAAAATAAAGCCAAATGACAATCTCTGTTTGCTTATTGATGATATTTCCATCAATCAAGTTGAATCTACAAAATTCTTAGGTGTGCATATAGATCAACATTTGACCTGGAAAGTTCATATTAATCAAATTGCAACTAAAATTGCTAAAAATATTGGTATTATTTCCCGCGTTGCTTATATCTTGCCAAAGACAATTAGAATGAATTTGTATTATACCCTTGTCTACCCCTACCTCACATATTGCAACCTTGTTTGGGCATCGACATACGAATCCAGGCTTCATAAACTTGTAATCTTACAGAAGAGGGCTGTTCATATAATTGCGGGTATTCGTAAACGGGAACACACTGGCCCTTCCTTTAATGAACTTCATCTCCTGAAAATTGACCAGATAAAGGATCTCCAAATTAGCGAGTTCTTTTTTCGACTCGAACACGGTCTCCTTCCTTCGGTATTCCAAGGTTACCTCCCTCACGCCTCTGACATCCATTCGCATTTCACTAGGAATTCATCTGCTTTTCGCCCTGTCAAAGCTCAATCTAATACTAGGCGGTTTACTATTAAATCTTATGGCACTAAAGTATGGAACACAATACCAATTGACATTCGTCAATCGAGTAGTCTGCAGGTATTTAAAAAGAAACTTCGTGTTCTTCTACTCTCCTCCACTAATGCTACTTGAAGTGCACATGACCATGTGTAGTTAAGATTTTAGTTAAGTACTTAGTTAAGTTTGTTTCTCTATATGCTCTTGACAATATAAGCTTTTCTGCAATCTGTCATCACCTAATTTGTTTTAGTCTCTTTCTTTTAAGCTATCTTGATTAATTTTTCTTGGGACTTTTTTACTTGGGTGACCCTTCCCAGCGGGATGTCCATCCCTTTTGGGCCCCCCTTTGTAGCCAATGCATGCATGTTTTGTACTTTTATTGTTTTCTTGTTTTCTGGTTGCAATAAAGTGAATTGTATTGTATTGTATTGTATTGTACATACATGTGCAAGAGTCGACCTGTGGAGACTCTCTGGTTTGGGCTTTATTGCTCACAGATAAACTACATAGCTTCACATTCTTAGAGGGAGCTATAAAAATGATAAACTACAAATCACACACAAATTTTACAAGAAATACAACAAGCCATATTTAGGAGGCAATTTAAACTTAAGAATTTAAGAAGCCAACAATTGATCAGCATAGATCATCTCGCAAGAACTGCATTAAAATAACTTTATTAAATAAATTAGAGCATAAAATGGTCGGCAAGTAAAGCAAAGTCAAGAACGTGTCTCAGAGGTAGTGACGATTTTCAATGTATGATTTCATTTGAAAATCAAAATCAATTGCATGCATCATTGACAACGTAACAGAAAAAAACGATAAATTAAAATCAGTAATAAAAACAGAAAATACACGAGTAGTCACAGTGACCACGCGCCCGTCGTTCTACAGATTTGGCAGCGTTCAGTTTAATTATTCAAACAAAATTATAATTAAAATGGGTAATGCCCATTCATTCTTTTAATAAACATTAAAACAAAGGATCGCACAGGATTACGCATGCCCTCCAATTACCTCAAATCAGGAATTTTTCTTCAATTTCCTACCACACACCATTTACACCGAAGGCTTGAAAGAAAGGAAAAGGAAGTGTTCGACTGAACAAGGCACGTGACAAGGAGTATGTATCACAGTCATAGCGTAGAGAATACTAATCAGAACGTAATAGAGACAAAAATAGTAGGCTGTCTGGCCGCAAGATGCTTTTTCTGTCTCTCCGTTTTCAGAGATGGTCGCGAAGTATAAAATAGAACACGTTCTATTATTATTCCGATTTATTCGCGTAGCTAAAGCTTTCAGATGATCTATTTTTCTCATTTGGTTTCGACGACCAGTCCCGTTTTGTAAATTCTATAGTCCGTGTACAAGTAGGCCTAGGCCTACATTTATTCATAAAGTTAGGCCTATTTGGTTCCAAGCTATTCAAACGAACGGAAATGGTTAAATATCTTGCTCATTTGGCCTATTAAATATGGCAAGTCGAGGTTACACAGTCATGTGCATGCAGTTGATATAGCATATATATAGGCCCATAAAATGCTTGCATTATTTTAAGCTGCGCTTTCATGTAGTTTTCCTATGTCAGTCTGTGGGGAAAATCTTGCAATCCTAGGCCCTGTTCGGTCTCCGTTTGTTGGGAAGAAGATAAATGTGGCAGACATTAGAAATTCACATTAACTAGACATTCACAGACTTCACTTGCACTGACAAAGCAAACTGAAATATAGAGCGGAAATCTGTTTTTAATTTCCGCAATGAATCAAAGCTAGGTCGTCCATTTAGTGCACTGGCTCTATAAAAAGCGAATGTCTAAGTGCAGCAAGGTTGAACAGAGCGTGGGAACGCTGAGAATAAAGAAGACTTGGTCGGCAACCATTTGTAACATTTACAAAGCAGTAAGCCTGGCAGCACCGGCCTCGCATTAGCCTACAACAATACCAATAATTAGCGTTTGCACAATTAATGCCATGTGAGAATAGAATGTGAGTACAAGGCTACAACGGTGCAAAAAGAGCATCGGATAGCCTAGTTGCAGAGAAGTAGGCCTACTAACGTCTAATTGCCTTATATTAGTGCATTGCAGGCCGTCTGTTCTCTTAGTAGGGCCTAGTCAAGATTTGTCTTCTGTGATTTGTGTTCTTGTGATTTGTTTCAATAACTGTATGCCTTTACATTGTAATCGATTGCGGTCTGTCAACCTGATCGATCAGGGACGGATACAGACATTTTCAAGAGGGGGGGGGGGGGTTAAAAAATTTGGTCTCGGGTCTGTAAAAATTTTAGGGTCTGGAAAAAATTCGTTGGTCTTTGGAAAAATCTGATGACCTTTGTTTGTTTTAGTCCTTTAATTAGCCGAAATCTTTGCAAAAACCATTTCTTCACAAATACCATTTCCTCCATCAAAATACTGAACATTTTTTTGTCATTCTCTTTCCTTCTGTGTCACCTTTTCCCATTGCATCCAACCTGTAGGGGGGGGCACGTCCATTTTGCCCGCCAGAATAACTGGTGAAAAAAAAAAATTCTCGATGGGGGGGCGGCATGCCGGATTTGCCCCCTGGATCCACCTCTGAACCTGATCGTTCAATAAATGAATATTATTATTGGACGCTAAGCACTGCTCTCGTCTATGACCGCCACGACCTTTCCCTTCAATACGTCACAGATCAATCATTTCCATGACGACCGTGACGCCAACGTAGGCGCCGCCCACAAAGTCTATAATTAGGCTAGGCGCTGCTGCTGCTGCCTAGATGCCTAGACCGCTTGCCTGGAGGCGATCCGTCATTATATAATGACCGAATCTCTATTGAGTCTTGCTTGCGCTGTAAGCACCTCTTTCACTTCGCTATTATTATGTAGTGTGTATACGTGAAATGACGAATGAGCGAACAGTCAATCACTCTTTATAATCATCTCAATCTGTCGGCCATTTCACTCCATTCTCTATTCACGCAGAAATCCGGTTTCCCCATTCGCGTTATTCTCTCGCGTGGTCCACGTCTCTAAAATGTCGACTGTCATTTAAGTCTAAATTACGCCGTCAATTGCTTGAACAGGCGTCAAACGAAAAAAATCTAGTCGACAATTCAATTAAGAAATAAATCTGTCAAGAGGCGAAGGCATACGAGCATTTAATGTGTTGAGACCATAATGACGAAAAACAGGTCATCAGAAATTGTGGTCGGCAAAAGTGGAAAAATATTTCGTCGGCGACCCAGTCATTCCCCCCCCCCCCCCCCAGTCTCCGCCCCTGCCTACTATAGCCACAGCGTTAATTTTATTTGGTTTGAAGCAAGTATACCTACAACGACAATAATAATAAAATTAATAATTATTAGTCTAATGGTGGATTCGTCTTCAACAGGTCTATGTAGGCCTAATTAAATAGGCCTAATTACACCTTCACATCAGACTAATTAGACGTATACCTGTTCTTATAATTGTTATGCTGCATAATTAATTATGTTGACGACGTCGCCCGCCTATAATTGTTGAAGGAAGAAAGAAAGAAAGAATGGGAGAGGATAGACTTGCGGTCCCATCACCTTTTGGGGGCGGAATAATAGGCCAAATAATTATTAGTAACATTAATTACATTTTGCCTGCTATATTGCACGTTGTGTCCGCATATACACATGCATGTATGCATACATACATGCATACATGTACATACATACATACATACATACATACATACATACATACATACATACATACATACAATGTCATACATACATACATACAATGTCATACATACATACATACATACATACATAAATACATACATACATACATGCATACATACATACATACATACATACATACATACATACATACATGCTTACATACATACATACATACATACATACATACATACATACATACATACATACATACATACATACATACATACATACATACATACATACAAACATACATACATACATACATACATACATACATACATACATACATACATACATACATACATACATACATACATACATACATACATACATACATACATACATACATACATACATACATACATACATACATGCATGCATACATACACACGTCTATACATGTACATTTAGGCCTACACTTAAATAAAAAAAACATATAGGCCTACGTACATACTCTGTCATACATTACATGCATGCACTCGTGAATGTATTAAAACGAACATAGTCTCATACATGTAGGCCTACACAAACACATATTGGATTAGTTCGCTGTATATGCAATAGGCCTATACAGTAGGCCTATACAACTACAAATGCGCGTTTCGGTGGTCGTCCAGTGTATATACATGTAGAGTTTTGTAGACCAATGATGTATTGACATCGATGTGAGACAGCCGTAGCCTGCTGCTGCTGCTGCTGCTGCTGCCGCTGATGATGATGCTGCTGCTGCTGCTGCGCGCGGAGAGTATTTTATCGACGTGATACTAAGCATCTAATGACGTAGAAAATGTACCGGAACCACGTCGTAGTCGTAGTCGTCGTTGCCAGCCTCTTATCAATCGATGATGATAGCTCCTCCTCGCCATGGTGTGACGCGGTGCTTTTGTATACGAGTGCTGCAGCGTAGAGGCACAAAGACAGAGACAGAGACAGAGGCATAGAAAGAGACTCATAGACAATGTGCATACTCATAGACAGTGACAGAGACAGAGACAGAATTAGAGACAGACAGAAAGAGATGTAGAAATTAATGGAAACGGAGGCAAGACAGAGGCAGAAACAGAGATATGGACAGAGACTCACAGAGTTACACAGTACACGGCTATAGAGACAGACAGAGAAAGAGACATAGACAGAAACATAGACAGAGATAGAGACAGAGACAGAGACAGAGACAGAGACAGAAACATAGACAGAGACATAGACAGAGATAGAGACAGTGACAGAAACAGAGATAAAGACAGGGGTATGCAGAGTCAGAGACAGAGGCAGCGGCAGAACTCGAAACAGAGACAGGGACAATGAGAGAGATGGAGACAGACACAGTGTCACAGACAGACAGACAGACAGACACAGAGAGGTAGATAAATACAGATACAAAGCGAGAAAGACAGAGCGCGACACAGATGGGGACACTAGAGTGACGAAGGACAAAAACAAACACATTAACCCTGCAGCAGCCTATTATAATAGGCAGGCTATTATAATCATAATTATAAATATAGAGATAGACAAAATTACATCATTTGAATAGAGATAGATCTATCCATGAACAGCTTATTGCATCTTACGTTAACTGCGCACCTAGTGAACCCGATTGAATAGCCAACTTCATAATTATAGGCCTACTTCAATCTGAGTGAATTCTATATATAGGCGCATAATTGTACATATATAATTCATATATATATATAATGCAATGGTAAGTATATCTAATCTATATATGCATAATTGCATGTAATATAGGCCTATTTCAATCTGAATGTAGTCTATGTATTGGTGTATAATTGCATATAATATATATATATATAATTATATATATATATTATTCTTCTATTATACGCACAACATTGCATTGTATGCTATTATATATATATATATATATATATATATATATATATATATATATATAATTATATATATATATATAGGCCTAATGCAATGGTATGTGTATCTGTATATGCATATACATGTAATATGGATAATGTATAAAACTTGACCTTAGGGAGCACGCAAAACAAACAAAACAAACTATAGGAATCAATAGCTCGTGTGTGACAGGACGCCATGTATACTGTATAGCGACTTGCGTTTTAGAGCTGATAATATAATTAATCAAGTGTACATATTATGCTGTGACTTCACTTGATCCCCCACCCCCACCCCATCCCCACTCCCCCACCCCCATTCAACCTCGTCCCCAGGGTGCAATTGGCCGTTGGAAGGGAGCACCCGGGGAAACATCAATCTCTACGGTCAATCGTCTGTGACGATCGGGGGAAGGGACGTGGGTCTCAGTTTACCGGAGGGAATAATGAATGGGGGGCATGGACATTAAACCCCGCGGACAAACTCCCCGGGGTGGAAGGGGATTGTCAAGGAGGTTAATGTCCTACACTCAATGAATGTGAGATAGTGCAAATGAAGGTCCTGCAGCCTTCCCCTAATCGTTCGTTGCCTTACCATACATACTTACGTGCCTTTATGGTATAGGCCCTAACAATTTGGACCCGGATAATTTGGACTCAGACAATTCGGAGTGCATATAAAAATCTTGCACTCCTATAGGAGACGATTACGGGGACGAAACTTTTATTTAACACTCGTATAAAATAATTATATGGCACCAAGCAAATGTTGTCTGATCTTCTAAAATTGGTTCAATAACTGAAAATAAGAAACTGAATTAGTATAGTTAGGCCTAAATGCAGTAAATTAACAACTTATAGGCAGTTCATTTTCATACATATAATAGACCCAGGGTTTCTATGCCCGCTAGCCAGGTGTCAGATTATTAATAGTTTGGACAGTAATACATTTTGGGTGATGGAGATGGGTGGGCTAGGAAAATCTGACCTAAAAGTAAACGTTGCGGAAAATTCAGATAAACGTAGGATATATAAACGTTTATAACTGTATAATGTATATAGGCTATATTGGAGATCCTGCGTGGCCGAGTGGGTTGTATAGCCCGCTCGCGACGCCGGCGGCCCGGGTTCGATTCCCGGTCAGAGATTAATTTCTCGGATCTTTACTGCGGGTGGCTCGGTCGCAATATAAACGTGGAGTGTGAGGTTGTACTCTGCCTCCGACACTAATCATCTTCGGTATGAAACAGTGTGAGATTGGCCTTTAAGCCCGAATACAACAATAATGTACATGACATTGTATATGCTCTGTAGAGCCATACGCTTTCGTTTACTTTACCCATGCATTGCTAATCAAGGACCTGCACCTGTAATGTCACTTAGGACCTTAGGTCATGTACCTATATGCAGACCTACACACGTGCACTGCATACGCACTTCATATAAGCTTATACACACACATAATTATACATGTATATCATATATATATATATATATATATATATATATATATATATATGTTGAGCATGCTCCGTATGGATTGTATAATTACACAATGTAACAATTGACGAGTGCATGGCCGTCATCATGAATCGGCATTTCGGTATTAGCATAACCATGGTTGGATCTCCTCCTCCTCCTGATACTCTCCTCCTGCTCTTTCTGCTCCTGCTCCTGCTGCTGCTCCTCCTCCTCCTCCTATTCCTCTTCCTTCTCTTCCTCCTCCTTTCCATCATTGTTTATTATTCCTCCTCCCTATCCTCTTCCTCCTCCTCTTCCTCCTCCTCCTAATCCTTCTCCTATTCCTCATCCTCCATCGTTGTTTATTATTCCTCCTCCTTATCCTATTCCTCCTCCACATCCTCATCCACCTCCTATTCCTTCTCTTGTATCATTCCTCCTCCCTATCCTTCTTCTCCTCCTATTCCTCCTCCTATTCCTCATCCTCCTTCTCCATCATTGTTTATTATTCTTCCTCCCTATCCTATTCCTCCTCCACATCCTCATCCACCTCCTATTCCTTCTCTTGTATCATTCCTCCTCATCTTGAGTCCTCCCTATCATCCTCCTCCTCTTCCTTCTCCTCCTCCTACAGAACCCATCTCGCCCTCTGCCTCCTATTATTTTTTGTCACCCTAAACGCCATCTGCCGACGGACGTCGTCGTCGTCGGTCGTGGCGCCCTCTCCCGGTGGTGGTGACCATCGTCCCCCTTTCCCCTTTCTCTGTCTTGACCCTCCTCCCCTATATCCCCTAAGCCCTCATATCGTTCCGTGCGAAGCCTGTCATCACCACCATCATCATTGTCGTCGTCGTCATCGTAGTCATCGTAGTAGTCGTAGCGTATGCCGTATACGACGTGCGTAGGCACGCGTTTATGCGCCTGCGCACAGAAAGGAAAAATCGCACCAGGTGCAGTGCTATATTCTTCAACCGGGGAACGAGCACCAATCCTGGATCCCCGCTATGCTGAACGGACCGGTGAAACTGGTAATCGAAACGGACACAACCGAGTCCGTACTCCACTCGGTGCCGCCCTTTTCTCGTTCCCGGCCGATCCATAATGAAAACGGCGTTGCCAAGTAAAC
>OX243828.1:11122679-11172679 GCA_945859605.1 Lumbricus rubellus
CCCAATTTACCCTAAGTTTACTCCAATCTACCCTCAATTTACCACAATTTACTCCCAGTATATCCAAATTTACCCTAAGCTTACCCCAATTTACCCTCAGTTTACCGCCCTCAGTTCACCCTCTGACCAATAATCCCGCCTCTCGTTCGAAGAAGTCGTTCGCCGCCGATGATCTCGTTAAGGAGATGACCATCATCATCATCATCATCATCCGACGACAGCTGCAGCAGAGATGTGGAAGCGGTTGAAGACGAAGGTTCTGCTGAAGCCACCAGGCTCTGCAACCAGAACAAACACCACCAGCACCAGCCTCCTCCACCATCTCCAATCTTCCTGCAGTAGCGACACAACTGATGAACGATCCCTCAACGACTACGATCCGTCGGAACCGGACGATCCGGACCTGATCCGGGACAGCAGGAAGATGTCCTTCCCATACCTCGACAAGTGTTCCTGCGGCTCTCCGGGGCTGAGCGTCAAGGATACGGGGGTTGGCGGCACAGTGCGGCGTACGGCGTCCTTGAGGCGCAAGAGCAACAATCTAACGATATCGGAGATCAACCGGAAGAATGACGGGGGAACACTACGCGGGAAGGAGTCCTGCGAGACTGCCAAGAATGAGTACACGAAACCGGAGAGTCTGTTTGAGGAGAGACGTAAAGGAAGCGCGACGTCAACGCCGGTGATGACGGCAGCAACGACAACAGCGATGACGACGACGGCGATGATGACGGCGGCGACGACGACGACGGCAGCGATATCAACGGCCGCAACGACGACAACAACAACGACAAGTGCAGGGTACAGTACCCCGACTGGACCAGGTCGCGATGAGGATAGAGTGCCCAGGATCGCGCAACAAGGAGTGGTGGTAACAGGACGGAAACCCGGATCTGTAGTCGCAGTTCAGAGATCTTCGACTGGTCTGGATGACGATGACGATTCGGACGAGTCCTCCGACGATGAGGACCCGCAGACCCCGTCGTCATCGTCGGAGAGTGGATCGATGGCACTCCTACAGAAGCAGCAGCAGCAGCAGCAGAAGCAGAAGCAGAGGGAGTCCGGTGGTTCGTCGGACTACACATCGTTGGCATTCGACGTCAACTACGTTCGGGTTTCACCTCCGAAGATGACGCGGCGTCAGAAGCCGATGGTGGAGATGTCGTCGACCGCGAAGAAGAAACCGAGTCGGGGGTCCCTGCTGTCTGGACTGAGGGTGACCGAGGCCCCACCCTCTGCCACCCCTGCTGAAGTTGAATCGGAGGTGCGCACTGTCAAGCAGCCGCAGCAGGCGCTGAGAGATGAGGGTCAAGCAGGGTCGAAAGTGGAGGGTGTCGTGGAGGGTACGTTGGTTTTGACGGATGGAAAGAGAGAGGGGGCGGTGGTGGTGCAGACGTTAAAGGAGACGCTTGGGGGTACGAGTGAAAATCGGAAACCGGTTTCAGTTGAAGGAGTTGGAGTTGGAGGAGGAATGGTTTCTCGTTCATCCACTGAGGTCAGTCGTGGTAAGAACACGGAGTACATCTCACTCCAGGATCTCCAGCAACAGATGCGGAAACCGGACGAAGTAGTACAGGAGCAAGCAATCGATGATACATCGATCATGAAGGACGCCAGACCATCCAACATCACTCCGAAATCCTTTCCCAACCCCTCCTCCTCCTCAATAGTCGACCTCGTGGGACCTCTGGTGGACGATCCAGCCGCGGGGGACAGCGTCACGCTCTTCCAGGACGGGGACAGCTCCGTCCTCGAATTCACGTTCACCGTTCGTCTCGAGAATGACGTCATCCGCCGGATCCGTCCGGAAGATGACCGGACAAAGCCGGACTCGAACTCCGGAAGTCCGGTAGTCTCAGGAAGCGTGAACATCGTGAAGACGGCAGCGACGGCGGACAACAATTCGACTCTTCAGGGCGTCCTCAAGCCGGTCATAACCGTCGGTCTGCGCAACGTGACGGTCGACAGCGTGGCAACGAAGTCAACGGACCATGACGTCGGAGCGAGGAAAAAGCATCCGGACTCCGCAGAGATGACGATCTCCTCTTCGAAACAACATCTAGCTGAGCGTCAGCCTCTTCTGCAGCAGCAGCAGCAGCAGCATACGACGACGTCACGTGACTGTACCGATGGTTCGTCGTCCCAGTCCCAGGTGACCAGCAGGTCCCCTCTGCGGTCGACCGACGGGGGCAGAGCGAGGAAGGGGTTGGATGCGGTGACTCTTGGACGGGGGACGAGCGACAGTAGGGGGTCTTTAGCGGACGGGGTTAAAACAGTTACATGGGCGTTTGACAGATCGAGCACTTCTTCACACGCCCAGCAGCATCCACCGATTGGCCACTCCTCCTCTCACAGGGTTGAGGAAACGAGTCCATCGCTGGATGCGGAGAGGAGGAGCCCCTTCGCACGGAAATACCCCCAGCAGCAACACCCCCAGCAGCAGCAGCCACAGCAGCAGCAGCAGACCCTGGCCGACTTCATCTCCAGCCATCAGACGAAGATCACGACTGTAGCCATTGTCCACAAATCGGCCGACTTCGACGAGTCAACCACAACATCCGGTGAGAACAACGTCGACACAATCTGCCATCGTGCGTCATCATCGGACCGGAAACACGTGACCGGAAGTGGATCGTCGCCTGCCACGTCATCAACGCACAGCAATAAGAGCACCCCGACGGCGGAGGGAGGGGGTAACCACCGCGGTGGCGGGGGTGTTCGGGGTTCCGCGCAGGTCGTAAAGGAACCTGAGTTGACCCACATGAGTTGGGAAGAGGTGATGAGGGAGGCGAAGGCGCTTGGGATTCCACTGGCACGTCCTGGATCGGCCACAAGACAACAGCAGCATCACCACCAGCAGCAGCAGCTACAGCATCTTCATCATCAGACTCAGAGAAGGTCCTCCGTGTCATCAACTACCACCGACTGCGCCCTGGTGAACCCCGTTGGGGATGCGAAGATGACGTCATCGTGGGCGTGTCCCACGTGCAACTGCCCGGAAGCGGCGATGACGTCAACGATGACGTCGACGATGACTTCCCGGCGTGCAGCGCGCGATGCGGAGAAGGCGAAGAAGGGTGGAAGTCCGTTCAAGGAGAAGTTCAAGTTGCAGAATCTGTTCTGCCGGAAGCAGAAGGATGTTGATGATGGCGGGAAAACGACAATGACCATCAAGAACAAAGCACAACAACAATGCCATCCGCATCAACATCATCAGCATCAGCATCATCAGCAGCAGCAGAATCTCTTTCACACGATGCCACAGAGCTGCGGCGGCAGAGTGGCATCGAGCATCGAGGACGGCTGCTGTCTGAGATGCGTCTCATCCTCGAAGGGTGGTGGTGGTGGAGGTGGTGGTGGAGGTCACCCCCCTGGAAAGACCCCGATGATGTCCCCCAGTCGACTCCAATCGCCCCTCAGGATGTCCTTCTTCTCAGGAACGTCGTCGAGCGCCAAGAAGACGCAGAGCAACGGTGGTGGAAGTGGTGACTGTACGGCGGCTGCTGCAACTGTGCATCGCTTGGGATGTCAGTGGAACCATGGCCACAACAGCAGTCCTCCCGGAGGAGGAGGAGGAGGAACGGGGAAGAATAACACCAGCAGCAGCTGTAGCAAAGGCAATGGAGCGACAATGAACAGCCAGAGGGACAATGCCAACTCAAATTCAGGTAATTAAAACAATGATGATGATGATGATGGTGGTGGTGGTGGTGGTGGTGGCGATGTTGGTGGTGATGGTGGTGATGATGATGATGATGAAGATTATGATGATGATGATGAAGATTATGATGATGATGGTAATGATGATGATGATGATGATGAAGATGATGATGATGACGATGACGATGATGATGATGGACAATAATAGATGGTGATAGATTTCAATGTAAATAATGATCATATATAAATAACTAAATACATAAATTAAGTAATTAATGAATATAGATAACAATAGTAATAATGTGAACAGCAACAGCAGTATTATCAGTACCACCATTCTTGCTAGCTAAGCACTTGCTTGCATATAAACGACACCCCATACCACCCTTGCTAATCTGCATGCGTGCATGTGGTAGAAATCCATTGTTATATAACTAGACAAAAGGTCAATAATATTCTGTTCACTGTACGTTTCATTCGCTTCTGACGCTTTTGTAAACAGATGAAGTAAATCGTCCACAGCCAAACGCACCCCAGAATGGGGGGAGGAATGGGGTAGGGGTGGGTGGTTCGAGTGAGACTTGCTTTTCATTCAGCAACAAGCTTTCACTGTTGCCTTGTCAGATATATTATATTTTTACTGTTGCCTTGTCAGATATTATATTGAACGTTGTCCCCAGCATGCACCTGCATTGCAAGTTGCAAGTGTCAGAGATGTTGGACTCTCCGCGTTCTTAATGCCATCTCTATCTCCACTTATACCTATCACTTCCTGCACCACTTACCAAACACCTCATACACCACTTACCCACCACCTCATGCATACACCACTTAGTCACCTACCCAGCAACTCATACACCACTTACCCAACACCTCATACACCACTTAGTCACCTACCCAGCAAGTACTCATACACCACTTACCCAACACCTCATACACCACTTGTTCACCACCTCATACACCACTTATTCACCACCTCATACACCACTTACCCACCACCGCATAGATAACTTACCTAACACCTCATGGGTCACTTTAACTCACTTACCTGCCGCCTCATACAATACGACGTCCTCACGCTCAACTTTGACCTTGCTGCATTTGCCCCAGAGAGGCTGGACTCCCCAGTAGGCTACGCAGACCGAGGGCCGCGTCCCCCACATGAAAACTTAAGGATTGGCGGCTGATTAACCCCTCTCACTCTGAACGCACTTCATTTGAGTATAACTTTTAGCTATTATTTAAGAATTGCTTCTGATTGTTGACTCTAAACAATTGCTTTTTAATTTTTATATTATTTTATTGCCATCATTCAAATTTTTGATTTATCTATCATGCTAATTTTGTTTATCTATCAATCTATTTTTGGTTCTGATTCGAGTGTACGGACGGTTGACTCATAAATCTCGCACGAGTCATTAATTGTAATTCATTCGTTTAAATGGACGCCGGATAAAATGTTGCATATATAGATATAATATATTATATTATATTTAGTTGAAGGATGTGTTCATTGTAGCGCAAGGCCCGCCCATTGTTTGTTTGTATGTACACTTGGTATAGCGCCCCTTCAAGCTCTTCCTACTCAGAGACGCTCCCGAATGCAGTGCGGACACTGCATCGGATCTTCACGCCGAAGCGCTGAGCAATTGTGAGTGAAGGACGTGCCCAAGGCCCTTACGCGGCAAGGTGGATTCGAACCTCGAACCTTCCTGCTCCAAGGCAACACCGCCACCATTACACCACCGCGCCCCACACTTGTGTTGTATTTCGATCTTGTGTAGAATGTTCTGATATTGTTTTGAGCAGAGTTCCGAAGTGATTTAGTGTACATTAATTGTTTTGAGTTTCTAATATGAATGGTGTCCTGGTTCGGATTTAATTATGACCCTGCTATAAAATTATGGTTTAGTGACCTGTTCTGGTTCTTTAATCAGACCCCCTTGCATAGGCGTACGGGAGATTTCAGCAGGGGGGGGGGGTGGGGGTGCAAAGATTGAACTTCTGCCCGAAAAATACATCCGTGAAAAAGTTGACGACCTTTTTTTTACTCGTTCGGGTCTGTGTTTGCCCGAAAAACCTGACTTGCCCGAATATGGGGGGTAGACAGTATGAGAATTGTAGAAAAATAACTGGGGGGTTGGCCTATGATAAACTTGAAATTGGGGTATGAAAAACATACTTTAACATGGAGCTCTAAAAAGACTGGGGGGTTGAACCCCCCCCCCCCCCCAACCCCCCCGGCAATTCTCACCCGGGGGGGGGCATTTGCCCTCCTGCACCCCCGCCTCGTACGCCTATGCCCCCTTGCATGCAACTTTAAATATCTAATTGAATTATTATTATTTGCTCTGACGAATGACATCATCTTTATTTATGTGGCGCAAGTGTCGAATGTCGACCAAAGCATCCAAATGATCATCGTCTCTAAATTTATATCCTGATGGAATTGAACGGTGCGTGACATCTTCTGATTCCATTATGACAACACCGTGTGTGTTATTATAGACCTAGCGTAACAGATCCTATAGATAGAACATATGGCTAAACGAACGATGAGTTGCCCTCCGTTTTCAAGGACGTCGTCCAGGTATACGCTGTGGTAGGTGGATTGATAGGAGGGAAAGGAAGAGGGAAAGGAAGAGGGAGGGAGGGAGGAGCGTGGGAAGGAAGCAAGGAAGGAAGGAAGGAAGGAGACTTCTTTGCGCTTCAGAACAATCGTGGGGAACGGACTGCATAAAATCTCTCCACACACGCACACACATACACACACACACAGACAAACACACACACAGACACACACACGCACACACACACACAGACACACACACACAAAGACACACACACACAAAGACACACACACACAAAGACACACACACAGACACACACAGACACACACACAGACACACACAGAGACACACACAGACACA
The DNA here is from genome assembly GCA_945859605.1 of Lumbricus rubellus. Classification (NCBI taxonomy): domain Eukaryota; kingdom Metazoa; phylum Annelida; class Clitellata; order Crassiclitellata; family Lumbricidae; genus Lumbricus; species Lumbricus rubellus. The sequence goes on from OX243828.1 coordinate 11,129,270, forward strand.
CACACACAGACACACACACACACACACACGCCCACACGCACACACACAAGTCATTGATTGAAGGGATCGATCTTTTGTGCGTATACGTATGCGCGTGTGTTGGGGAGGGGTTGGGGTGGGGAATGGGGTTTATGTGATCGATGGGAGTGGCACGAGGGTGGGATTGGGGGGGGGGGTTGCCAGTGATTCATCGATCGTTCTTTCGATGGCGTTCTTTCGGTGCATGGGAACGAATGAGAGAGAGTTATTTATTTCGACGGAGAAAGAGAGAAAGAGAGACAAACAGTCGATCAGTGAGACAGCCAGACAAGCAGACAGACGTATAGACTACTATAGAGGGAGAAATAAAGAGAGAAAGATAAAGAGAGAGAGACAGAGACAGAGACAGAGAGAGACCGAGAGAGAGAGAGAGACAGACAGAGACAGAGAGAAAGACAGAGAGAGTGAGTGAGAGAGACAGAGAGAGAGAGAGAGACAGAGAGAGAGAGAGAGAGACAAAGAGAGACACACATACAGAAACAGAGTCAGAGACAGACAGAGACAGGGACAGAGAGAGAAAGGGAGAGATATTAAACAGAATCAGAGACAGTCAGAGACATGGACAGAAACAGATACAGAAACAAAGAGATACTTTCGTCTAAGTCAAGGCACGCCATCGTACACGACTGCGCGCAATCGTCCTCATTGCATAGATCTACGCAAAGGTAGAATGCTACTTACACCTTAGGCACGGATCCACGCGGCAACGACGTCGATTTGCATGATGGGACAGAAGGGAGACGTGTGCCATCCAATCAATGGTTTGGATGGGTGGGGTTAACGTATACCCTAGATTTCTGGCTTGGCATTCCACTACGCTATATAAACGCTATATATATGCTGCTATGCTGTTACGTGTCTTCATGTAGTATATAGTGTGGAACCCGAGAAAAGCTTTAAAATTAAATTGATAAATATATGGATAGTTGGATAGCTACACAGACTTGTTGGTACTTGGTAGACATTGTATATATATATATATATATATATATATATATATATGTATATATATGTGTGTGTGTGTGTGTAAACAATCCTCTGCTTTTATGTATAATTATATATATACATATATAAGAATTACGCAGGATACTAAGAGTGGTTTTGAAAATGGCGTGAGAATGGTACTATATGAGTGAAATTTACAGCAGTGTTTAGAATGGCGATGGAGAAAGTGGTACTCGAATCGCACTTAGAACGGTGAAAGTGGTACTGGTATCGAGGTATACTTCATGCTGGTACAAATGAAAGCGCTACTTTGAACTGTACTCAGACTGGTATACAGATTGGTCTGTTTTTTGGCGTTGTTTAGCATCGGTGAAGAATTAGCTACTGGTGGTGCCATCTTGCTTTCACAGCGATGCCCCGCAGTGCAGCTCATTAGCCGGTCCATATAGCCTCCTACTTCCCCATGTAAACAATTACGGGATGTGGCGCGGGGACCCCACGCGCGTCAAGGGCCCCCTGCAGCCCGCCCTGCCCTGAAGCTGCTTCTACTCTCTAGAAGTGTTGTTTCATGCGAGGTCTAAAACGTTGCGTGGCCGTCGGGTGTCTACACTGTCTACTTTTAGTGTCTAGCACACAGGACTTGGTTCACAATCATATATGAACAGTGTCTGATTTGGACTATACAAGCCGAAGTGGTCGACCAATGCTTCGGGTTGACTCCACCACGCAGAATCATCTCTATAGATGGTAGACAACTTGTGTGCATCACCCGACCTATACAGAAGTGTCTGCGCTTGGCAGACATTCGCATTGTATATCCGCAGTTGATGCAGATGGTGGCGTCTGCTGCTGCAGCTGGTGATGATGATGCTGATGCTGCTGATGCTGCTGCTGCTGCTGTTGCATCTGTTCTTCTTTTGCCGTCGGAGTTCGGAGTCCTGGTGTAAATATGTTCAAGGGCGACCAGGTCCCGTTCCTTGCTCGACCGCCCGACTGACTCCTTTCAAAGGGACACCCTGAGGGAGGGATGGAAAGAGGGAGGCAAGGAGGGAGGAGGCAGGGAGGGGGTGGATGCTGCTGCAAGGACCTTCTTCATGGCGTCGTAAATGCGGTCAGGAGTTATGGCGCAATGGCTTGCGGTGGGACTGGGACAGACTGGCATGATTATCCAGGCCTCTCATTCCTCTGCATCACTCTCTCAATCTGATCCTCCTCCTCGTCTTTCTCGTCCTCCTCCTCCTCTCCCTCGTCCTCGTCTTCCTCCTCCTCCTCGTCGTCGTCGTACTCCTCCTCCTCCTTTTCTATTCGTCACCTTCTTAAAATTCCTGTAACTCGTCTTCAGCCTCTTGTTATTCCCTGCTAATCCATTAATCTTCCTTATGGCTGTCCTCGTCCCTCCTCGGTCCTCCTCCTCTTGTTTCCCTCCTCCTCCTCGTCGTCCTCCTCTTCGTCCTCCGCCTCGTCCTCCGCCTCGCCCTCCTCATCGTCCTCCGCCTCGCCCTCCTCATCGTCCTCCGCCTCGCCCTCCTCATCGTCCTCCGCCTCGTCCTCCTCTTCGTCCTCTTCTTTGTCCTCCTCGTCCTCCTCTTCGTCCTCCGCCTCGTCCTCCTCTTTGTCGTCCTCCTCGTCCTCTTCCTCTTATTCGTTCTCCTCCTTGTCCTCCTTATCATCCATATCCTCTTTTCCTCGTCCTCTTCTGACTCTTCTTCGTTCTCGTCCTCGTCCTCGTCCTCGTCCTCATCCTCTTCCTCCACAGCACTAATCATACCTTGCTCTTTCTCCTGTTTTTCTTCGTCCTCCTTCTTTCCCCCCAGAAAATATGACAGTTGCTGTTTACACCAATATTGCATTACATGAACGGTTATAATAATAAACCGTGATATTATACGCTATTATATGATTAAAGTGTTATCACTAGCAGAATAGAGAAATAGATGATGCATTACAAAAGGTTATCAGATCAGAGGCATTAGAATGATTAGATGAAGGGTGTAGTGGTGGCGTCGTTGCCTTGGAGCCGGAAAGTTCGAGGTTCGAATCCACCTCGCCGCGTAAAAGCCTTGAGCAAGTCCTTCACTCACAATTGCTCAACGCTTCGGCGTGAAACTCCGATGCAGTGTCCGCTCTGCATTCGGGAGCGCCTCTGAGTAAAGAGAGCTTGAAGGGGCGCTATAACAAGTGCACATACAAACAAACAAACAAACAAAATATAAGTCCGTACCACGTGATATTAAGTGGACAAAGACTTTAAAAGTCATAAGAAAAAAACCGAAACAAAACCCCCCTCTGTCAGCGGTGTGCGCCTCAGCGGTGCCGTCCGCGGAAAGGTCTTTTGCCCCTCCCCCAGCCAAAGCAGAGGGACTAATTCAAACATTGACCCTCCTAACTTCTCTTTTTCTTCAAGTTCCTATTCATTAAATTTCCGCTGCTTTTCCGCTCAAACGAAGAAGCATGTTGCACGCGTATGCAAATTTCACACCCACACTTGCACATGCGTAGTTGCGTTCGCATGTAGCCTGATGATGTAGGCTACACACGCATTGACCTACATAGGCTACAACTAGAATAATATCAACTCTGCCTCTGTATACTCTCTTACAGCAGCTGTTATGCTACAAAACAAGAAATGTCAATGAAAACAATAAAAACATTGCAATGTAGACCCAAGTCTCCCTGCTTGATGGGAAGTGATCGAAACGAAAGAACCGCAAATTGTAAACACGAACAATGACCTGCTTTTGAAGCCTTACATCATGCTAACCCGTAGTAAGGTAGGCTTATAATAGCTGCCGTTTGATGCTTTTCTTTTTACGTACAGGGCTACAGATTTATAAATAAAATAGCCTAAACATCTATACTTCAGCGATACCACTCATAGCCTTTTCCACCTACATCTATGTTTTTCGGTCCTGTGTAGGTTTCTATGTGTGTGTGGGTTTTTTTTGGTCAGGATCTAGCTTTTTTATCACAACGATTTTTCTGAATTTTCAAGGTAAAAAAGCATAATTTTTAGGTACAAACGTAGGAAAGACGAGCGAAAAATCGCAAGATTTTATATTTTGGAGCGAAAGCGATAAAAGGTCAGCAAAGATTTTGAGAGGAAAAAGGAAATTAGTGTGTGTGCGTGCGTGCGTGCGTGCGTGCGTGTGTGTGTGTGTGCGTGTGTGCGTGTGGTGTGTGTGTGTGTGTGTGTGTGTGTGTGTGTGTGTGTGTGTGTAATCTAATGTTCTCTTGTCTTCGTGATGACTCACACGTAGCCTCTGCAGAAGACAGAATGAGATTCTCCGCATACATCGTCCTGCGAGTGTTGCGATTTCAAATGAAGATTCATTGCATTCGATCTAGCCAACCTTTTAATAAAGATTTATTCAGATTGCATGAAACCGATTCGATGCAGCTTTGAAACGACGCTACATAATGTAAATACGTTTAGATTTGATTAGATTGGAAATAATTATATTTCATTAAATTTTATCATTTTGTATCGTATTGCATTGTCTTGTAGACCTAATTTTTGTATTGTATTGTAGTCCATTGTATTATATTGCTTTGCAGACTTACATTATGTAATTTTGTAGGCCTATACTGTATTGTTGTCTGCTGCATTGTATTGTATTGTAAACTTAAATTACATTATTTTTTTAATTGTATTGTGTTATTTTGCTTTGTGTTGTATTCTATTATTTTTACGATTGCATTGTTTCGTAAATAAGTAAATAAATAAATGGTATTGAATTGAATTTAATAGGATCTGATCGAACCGGAATAGATTTAATCAGATTAAATTAGACAGAATTAAATTAGAATAAGACAGATGGTATAATGATAATTAATTGTTATGTCAGGATTACAGGGTGGCTCAAAAAAAAATACCCCACCGGATAAAATGCAATATCTTCGCAACCCATTGACATTTTTCTACGAAAATTTTCCAATTTGTAGGGGAATGAATTTCCAACAATCCCTGAAAGTTTCAATTTCAAATTTGCATGTTTACAAAAGTTACAGCTGTTTAAACTTTCACTTCTGTTTTTTCGAATTTCCGCGGAACAATGAACGTCATTTGTTGATTTCCATGTCAAATAATATCACATTTCACTGCCACCTCAGAAATCCGTTTTACAATTTGTCGTAAAGTATGATGGGAATGTACATTCCCTGCTTTAACTCGAGATCAAAATATTTTTATGAAGCTCAGTATGCGCTTGTTGCTCGACTCCTCCGGCAACTGATCCCACATTACCAGCAAGACTTCTTTCAGCCAGCCAATGTCCTCCAACTTGGGATGAACTGTCTTGCATCGTTCCAGCATAGCTTCCCAGTCGTAATAAACAAACGGGTTAAGGTCTGGCGAGTTTGATGGTCATTCACCTGTGACAATAAATTTACCACAGTTGATGGCAATAAGATAGTATCATCATAATCAACCCTGCCGTGCGAGCAAGCAGGCGCACCGTCCTGCTGGAAAATAAAACCAATTGTTAGAACATACCTGCAGTCTTCAATGAGTCTGGGTAACAGAGTTCAACGGTAAGTTTGACATTTAGCCTACTGAATGGGATGAAGTGCAGTCTTTCCTTGCAGCCGTAACACACTCCAGCAGATTTTACGCTGAAACCATGATGTGCTTTGCAAACTTTACCTTTGCGACTACCAAGAGAATTTCGTGAACATCGCGCTTTTTTCCGTCAGACCAAACGACCACTGTGGTTATAAGTTATGATGACGCTACCTTATTGCCATCAACTGCAGAATTTTTTCACAAATATAAATGACCAACAAACTTAATATACCTTAACCCTCTTGAATATCACGTATGCTAGACATTTCATCCCAACTTGAAGAACATTGGCTGGCTGAAGGAAAGGAAGTCTTGCTGGTAATGTGGGATCATTTGCCGGAGAAGTCGATCAACAAGCCCATACCGAGTTTCACAAAAAAATTTCGAGCTCGCATTAAAGCAGGGAATGGACATTCCTATCATACTTCAAGATAAACTGTAAAACGGATTTCTGAGGTGGCAGTGAAAGGTGATATTATTTGACATGGAAATCAACAAATGACGTTCATTTCTCCACGGAAATTCGAAAAAATGGAATTGAAAGTTTAAACAGCTGTAACTTTTGCAAACATGCAAATTTGAAATTGAAACTTTCAGGGATTGTTGGAAATTCATTCCCCTACAAATTGGGAAATTTTCGTAGAAAAATGCCAATGGGTTGCGAAGATATTGCATTTTATCCGGTGGGGTATTTTTTTTGAGCCACCCTGTAGATATAATGAGATTGGATCAAAAATGTTTAAATCAGTTGCATTCCGTATCTTTAATTATGTTTCTACGATTCTTCCTCTGGTTATTTCTCTCCTTCTCCCTCTTCCTTTCCCCCTCTATTTAATTTTCCCTCCTATTATTGCCTAATATTATCCGCACACTGCGAGGTCAAAGGGTGGAATGGCCAACGTGCGGAAGTCAGGGTAAACACGGCGTCGGCCGACCGCATCATGCACCAGCGACCGTATTGAGAGAAGAAGAAAGGGAACGATTGGGAAGGAAGAAGAGAGGGAAGAAGAGAGGGAAGAAGAGAGGGAAGAAGAGAGGGGAGAAGAGAGGGAAGAAGAGAGAGAAGAAGAAAGGGAAGAAGAAAGGAAAGAAGAGATGGAAGAAGATAGGGAATAAAAAAGGGAAGGAGAGAGGGAAGAAGAGAGGGAAGAAGAAAGGGAAGGAGAGAGGGAAGAAGAGAGGGAAGAAGAGAGAGAGAGAGAGGAAGAGAGAGAAGAAGAGAGGGAAGAAGGAAGGGAAGGAGAGAGGGCAGAAGAGACGGAAGAAAGGGAAGGAGAGAGGGAAGAAGAGAGGGAAGAACAAAGGGAAGGAGAGAGGGAAGAAGAGAGGGAAGAAGAAAGGGAAGAAGAGAGGGAAGAAGAAAGGGAAGAAGAGAGGGAAGAAGAGAGAGAAGAAGAGAGGGAAGAAGGAAGGGAAGGAGAATCGGGTGATCTGAAGGGATATAGGAAGGGGGAGGGACGGATGATTTGAGGGAATTGGAGGAGGGGGGAGGAATGTTGTGGACGGAATAGCCAACTCGTCGTTCGTTCGTCGTGCCTCGCTGCAACCGTCTGCTTTATTTGCGCGCCAAATATTGTCGTCTGCCTGCCGACAGCAGCGTCATCGTCATCGTCATCAAGTGGCTGTGAGTGGGGCAAAGGGTCGGCCGCGGGGTGGGGTAAGCGGTGGGGTAAAGGGTGGTATGAAGGGTGGGACAGTTTGGGGAAATGGTTTGTCAAAGGGTGGGATGATTATATAGCAGTGCCACTGTTATATAATAATCATTACAGTGGAAATTATGGTGGGATTATCGCGGAGCATCGGGTGGATAAGGGATTGGATATTATAGGGATTAGGAAAAGATAGACAGTGATGCAAATGGGGGGGGGGGGGGGACAAGCAACGGGACATAACGATGGGATAAACATTGAGGCAGAGGGGGGAGGGGTAAACGTTGGGGTTAAACAAGTGGAATTTAAGGTTGTGTAAACGACGAGATGATAATGATAACACTGGAGTTCCATCATAGTTTTATCATCAATTCATCATACATGATGATGATAACGATCATGATCATGATCATTATCATCATTATCATGAGTTCGATCCGGATGACAGTTATTCCAATCCGAATCATCGTCATGAATCCTTGATTGATCATGAATCCTTGATTTACCATTAATCCTTGATTGATCATCAATTGCTGATTGATCATGACATTGTGATTGCATGTGAACATGAATCATGTGATTTCAGATGATTAGGTGGCGCATGTGAAGCAAGTGTTTCTACGCAAATCATGTGTTAGCAGATTAATCATTTCACTTCAACCGGATCATATGATTGCAGATGAATCATATGTCCTCATGTTAATCATACATGATTGCAGATGAATCATGTGATTGCAGGTGAATCAAATGTTCTTATGTGAATCATATGATTGCAGATGATCAGATTATGATGCAGGTAAATCAGCAGATGCTTTTTCCAGGTGATGCGGTGCTCGGCATCGCATTTGTTATAGGCACGAAACAAAGATGCTGATTAATTTATATATGGTGTTAAAAAACGAAAATAATAATATCTCAATTGCGCTACATCACGCGAGAAGACCACCAGGTCCACCATGCAACTCACGCAGGTTACCGAACTACCTTTGCTCTAACCTCTTATTAATTAAACTCATTGAACTCATTAATTAAACTCATTAACCTCTCATTAATTAAACTCATTGACCTCATTAATTAAACTCATTAACCTCTCATTAATTAAACTCATGAACCTCATTAATGAAACTCATTAACCTCTCATTAATTAAACTCATTAGCCTCTCATTAATTAAACTCATTAACCTCTCATTAATTAAACTCATTAACCTCTCATTAATTAAACTCATTAGCCTCTCATTAATTAAACTCATTAACCTCTCATTAATTAAACTCATTGACCTCATTAATTAAACTCATTAACCTCTCATTAATTAAACTCATGAACCTCATTAATGAAACTCATTAACCTCTCATTAATTAAACTCATTAGCCTCTCATTAATTAAACTCATTAACCTCTCATTAATTAAACTCATTAACCTCTCATTAATTAAACTCATTAGCCTCTCATTAATTAAACTCATTAACCTCTCATTAATTAAACTCATTGACCTCATTAATTAAACTCATTAACCTCTCATTAATTAAACTCATGAACCTCTTATTAATTAAACTCATTGAACTCATTAATTAAACTCATTAACCTCTCATTAATTAAACTCATTGACCTCATTAATTAAACTCATTAACCTCTCATTAATTAAACTCATGAACCTCATTAATGAAACTCATTAACCTCTCATTAATTAAACTCATTAGCCTCTCATTAATTAAACTCATTAACCTCTCATTAATTAAACTCATTAACCTCTCATTAATTAAACTCATTAGCCTCTCATTAATTAAACTCATTAACCTCTCATTAATTAAACTCATTAACCTCTCATTAATTAAACTCATTAACCTCTCATTAATTAAACTCATTAACCTCTCATTAATTAAACTCATTAACCTCTCATTAATTAAACTCATTAACCTCTCATTAATTAAACTCATTAACCTCTCATTAATTAAACTCATTAACCTCTCATTAATTAAACTCATTAACCTCTCATTAATTAAACTCATTAACCTCTCATTAATTAAACTCATTAACCTCTCATTAATTAAACTCATTAACCTCTCATTAATTAAACTCATTAGCCTCTCATTAATTAAACTCATTAACCTCTCATTAATTAAACTCATTAACCTCTCATTAATTAAACTCATTAGCCTCTCATTAATTAAACTCATTAACCTCTCATTAATTAAACTCATTAACCTCTCATTAATTAAACTCATTAGCCTCTCATTAATTAAACTCATTAACCTCTCATTAATTAAACTCATTAACCTCTCATTAATTAAACTCATTAACCTCTCATTAATTAAACTCATTAGCCTCTCATTAATTAAACTCATTAACCTCTCATTAATTAAACTCATTAACCTCTCATTAATTAAACTCATTAACCTCGGTAATTAAATCAATCTACAGCTTCTATGGCGCCTTTTCCAGTGGACAAGGCATCGCTCGATGGCACCCCAAGACCGATAATTATTTTAATTACTTAGATTCTCAATTAGGTAACTGATTGTTATTACATGACATAGCGTCACTCCCCTATCTCCCCTACCATACCCTTCCCTCCATTCTATCCTTCCTTCCTTCCTCCCTCTCTCCTCTCCGTCCACCCATCTGTTTCGTGTCTAATGGTCCCAGCTCACCAGAGAACAATCCAACACGTCATCAAAAATTGAACACAACCAATTGGCCAGCATGCCACTCAGTATATTTATAGAAGCGTGCAATATATTTAGGAGCATATGCCATCGTATACATGATGTATGCTATATAATTATATATATATATATATATATATATATATATATATATATATATATATGTGTATATATATGTATATGTAAATGTATATGTATATGTATATGTATATGCATATGTATAATTGTATATATATATATAATTATATATATGATTCTGTAGACTGCGTGCTATATCCCTGGATATGTCTATCGTAGTATAGTGCATGGTAGCCATTAGCAGGTTGTGCGTCAAATATGGCGCCTGGAAGGTCATTTTCTTGGGCGACCGGGCGCCATTGTTGCGTGTGAAATTATTACGTAAGAAAGACACTGAGGTTTCAGAGATGCATGCGAGAGGATGACTGGGGGTCAGAATACATTCTGTATTCGAGTGCAATTGCTATGGAAAGCAAGAGTATACCGTTAGGATTATATGGAAAGAGTTTACAGGTAAGCGAGGAAACGTAGGAAGAGGGAAGCAGGAAGAGGAGGAAGAGGAGGCGGAGAACAAAAAGAAGGGAGAGAAATTTGAGAAGGAATTGTTGAGAAAGAAATAAGATAGGGAGAGGGAGGAGAAATAGGAAGGTGATGGATAAATGGGGAAGAATTACAAGGGAAGACGGAATAGGATGAAAGGCGGGGAATTAGTGTATGAACGGATGGAGCACTAGGAGGATGAACATGGGGAGGAGGAAGAGGAGGAGGAGGAGGAGGAAGAGGAGGAGGAGGAAAGGAGAAGAAAGAGGAGGAGAAGGAGGAGGAGGATGATGAGAAGGTGGAGGGGATGAACATAAGGAGAAGGAGGAAGAGGAGGAGGAGGAGAAGAAAGAGAAGGAGGAAAAGGACGAAGAAGAGGAGGAGGAGGCGGACGAGGAGGAGAAAGAGAAGAAGGAGGAAAGGAAGAAGAGGAGTAAGAGAAGAAGGAGAAGAAGAACGAAGAGGAGGAAGAGGAGAAAGAGACGGAGAAATAGGATTTGTAGGACGAATGACAGGACGAGAAGGAGGAGGAGGAGGAATAGTGTCAAGAGGAATAGCAATAGAGGATAAGAATTGGAAATAAGAGAAGGATGAAGAGAGGAAGAAAGAGTCGAATAATCCTGGAGCAAATAAATAAGAGATGAGGAGATCATCAAGATTTATTACGGCGCTAGATAAATGTACGTGTTCCATGTCTGTTGTTTAGGATCAGCCGAGATGTGATTAAAGTTCCTTTCGATAAATTCAGAGGCTTATCTCATGACGGCAGTCGACTCTATAATGCACGTACCTCGGCCGTATAAGTCAGGCCGTAAGTCAAGGGGTTTGTTGGCATCCATTCTGTGTCCAGGCAGCTAATATTATAGCGCCTTTTTTATAGACCTATACTTCCCAAGGTGTGAATGTGAAGAATGGTATCGTGTGGTTGCTTTAGTCGTCCAAGTGCATCAGCCAAACTTTCTTTCAACCACGTTTCTCCTGCAGCGAATTCCAAAGAGCTAAACGATTAGTTTAGCCTAGTTAGCTACACCGGTAAGCGAGAGCGGCATACGTCTGTTGGTTGCAACAGACTGTGGTTCAAGCCCCGGGCTGGGAGTTGACATTCAGAGATTTAGAGATCTCGGGTATCTCGGGCCAGCACGTGTGAGACGCAGAGGTGCAAGCTGCTGCGGAACGACCTTGGGCAAGTTGCTTACCTATCATTGTCTACATGTGGGGAAGGCAACGGGAAACCACCTCACTCATCTCATCCCCAGGGGCGTAAAGCCAATGAACCTGCCTTCGGGCAGAGAACCATCGTCATCAAACGATTAGATGAAGTTACTGGAATAGCTTTCGCTGCGAGTGTGTGATGCATGTATTGTTTTCCTAGACTGTCTAAAACTGAGCATTGTGTCGAGGATGTATAGGCGGATGGATGAACCAAATGATGTATGTACGTATGTATGTATGTATGTATGTATGTATATGTGTATGTATGTATGTTTGTATGTATGTATGTATGTATGTATGTATGTATGTATGTATGTATGTATGTATGTATGTATGTATGTATGTATGTATGTATGTATGTATGTATGTATGTATGTATGTATGTATGTATGTATGTATGTATGTATGTATGTATTATGTATGTATGTATGTGTGTGTGTGTATATCTATGTATGTATGTATGTATGTATGTACGCGGAGATGGATGGATAGCTGGATAGATGGACGGACGGACGAATTGATGATTCAATGATGGATGGATGTAGGGATTAACTTGTCTAAGGCTGAAATCCAAGTCGGACCAGCTTCTGCCATCCAGTGATGTCAGATACATGTAGGCCTACACGTCGGAGACGAGTTGTCAAAACACGTTCCCGACCTGTTTCAAACGGACGCCAATTGCCCGACCTGTCAATCAATCATACAATCAATCAATCAATCAATCAATCAACCAATCAATCAATCAATCATCTACCGCCGTGAATTAAAAATAGAACCGTGTCGTATGACGCTGCGCCCAGTGTTCGTTCTGGTCTGATGGCGTTCACGCTTCACAGAACAACAGCGCTGATGAGCTCATAATAATAAGCGACTGGAGGAGTATTTCTGGCATGTCTAGTGATGAGCTTTTTGTTCCTAATTTACTCTGGCATCATTTGGGCTATGGCGTATTGCGACCATTAAAATTATACGCTCCTTTGCTTATTCACCGTTTTAAGTCGCTGTAATGTAATAAAATGATAAAGCATTTCTTAGCACAACGCAAGGGTAAAGTCAGAGAGTCCGATTTAACTCGGGCGCTATACAAACTCAAGCCAAATTGTTTTGTCCGGTTCAGGTGTAAGGGCAAAATCCGGAATGACCTTCCCGCACTTCTGTTGCTAATCTCTTGTTTGAGCCAGGGCTGTTTTAAAAGAATTTTTAGAACTGCGCAACTCCTTCTTTCCTTTCCCCGATCCTCTATGGTAAATTACTTCCAATCGGAGGACAACGACCTTTTTGCTAGTTTTAACTGTACAGAAGTGTTTCTACAAGTGCACAAATCCATCTAGAACTGCACATTTTGTGTACAACTGCACGTTAAAAAAACCTGGTCTAAGCTCTTTTCCGCATCATCTGGCTCTCTAACAACGTTTCTTTTTCCCAGGGTCTTCTTTGCTGATATAGCGTCTCTGATTGTTTACAGTGATTACTAAATCTGTGCACATGCCGCGAGGGGCGATCTGTACATTTGTAGGTACGATACGATTTGGGACAATGGAATTATAAAATGCAATCGCATTGTTTTGTCTAAGATATCTCATTGTCTACAGGCAATATAGGCTACAATGACTTTTATCTACACTTGACGTCAGTGCCTCCAGTGCACTGCTGTGCATAAGTGTCTGATAATTCTTGACATAAGTCACATTACTTTTAGTTGTAAGGAGCGCTTTGACCGTCCTTTGTTGCCGAATAAATGGACGTTGTCCACGTGGCCTGCAGCTAGACATGTAGCAGTTGCTGCTGTTAAACTAACGAAGAAACCGCGCAGTGCTATCACAGAAAAATAAATCTATTTCAAGATTTCAACCGCGGCGTTGGCCATATACATGTATACGCTGTAATGGAGTTTAATGTGAATCCGAGAAATGCCTCTGGCAGCCGCGAGACACGGAGACCGTCTTAATCTCCGCTACATATACTCAGGTAAATTGAATTCGCAAGAGCCAGGGTCTGGTCCCTCCTTCTTTTCCTTTTTCTTCTTCTCCTCCTTCTCCTTCTCTTTTTTTCTTCCTTCTCCTTCTCTTCCTTCTCCTTCTTCTTCTCGTTGCTCTTCTTCCTCTCCTCCTCATCTTTCTTCCCCTCCTTCCCTCATTCTACTCCTCTTACTCCTTCTCCTCCTTCTCCTTCTCTTCCTTCTCCATCTCCTCCTTCTCGTTCCTCTCGTTCTCCTCCTCCTCATCTTTCTCATCCTCCTCCCCTCCTTCTACTCTTACTTCTTCTCCTTCTTGTCCTTCTCCTTCTTCTTCTTCTCCTCCTCTTTCTTCTCTTTTCCTTCTCCTCTTTGTCCTCATCCTACTTCTCTATTGGAAAATTTAGTCGAGTGAATTATAAACGTTTCAGAAAGCTTAATATCGAGAGACAATGCCAGCTTTTCATAAAGGCCTATAAAATGTAACCCAACCAAAATTAATTAACCAGTGTAACCTGACCTAATTCTATATAAGCTGTAATTGACTCCAATCCAAACTAACCTGACCTTATTCTGCACAATGTGATTGACTGACCTAACCTAATTTTTTAAATAAAGTAACAAATTCCATTCCAAGCTAACACCGTATTGCCTAACCTGCTTTAACCCAATTCAAGTCAACCCAACCTAATTCTATTATAATCTAGCAGCTTCTAGCTATATATTGCCATTATTTCAATGTACAACGCATCGTTGAATCGCGCCCATGTATGTATATGAGCATTTATATAGCGCCCTAACCAGAATCTCACGAAGGCAGGAAAAGGACAATCGGCTGGAGAGGTCTTCTGCTGGAAGTCCGATAGGTCAGAGAAAATATTTGCTGGTAACCAGGACACTCTTATCAGAGAAGGAGGAGGAGGAGGAAGAGGAGGAAGAAGAGGAGGAAGAAGAGGAGGAAGAAGAGGAGGAAGAAGAGGAGGAAGAGGAGGAAGAAGAGGAGGGAGAAGAGAAGGAAGAAGAGGAGGAAGAAGAGGAGGAAGAAGAGGAGGAAGAAGAGGAGGAAGAAGAGGAGGAAGAAGAGGAGGAAGAAGAAGAGGAGGAAGAAGAGGAAGAAGAGGAGGAAGACCGCTCTCACAATGCCTCGTCATCGTTGTGTAAATAGAGGAATAGAGGAATGGAGGAATAGAGGAATGGGAAAAACGAAACCAGATTTATACGTATGCCAAGAGCACAAAAAGGGCGAACAAAGGTCTGCTTTTCGTGTGTGCACGTCTATTGTCAATTCCGAGAAACTCGATGAGCGCATGCGCGTGCTGTAGGCTGCTGCAGCCTACGTAGCCTGCATACGAGCCGTCGCCTTGCATAACCCTGGGCCCGTTGAGATTTTTATTGCGCCAGGCAAAGAGAATTGCGCGCGCGCGGGCCAAGAAGGTCTGCCATAAAAGATTCATCTGACACAAATTGCTTGACCAGTAATTATTATTGTCTCCACATGCAGAACGCATTAATGCATACAAAACAAAGATGTACAGTTAGGCACATGCACACAAATGCACACACACACACACACACACACACACACACGAACACGTATATAAAAACACACACATAAATACAGAAATACACACCTAAATAAAATAAAAACACACACAGTTACGGAAATTATATACACATACACACATACACGCATATACACACATGTGCACGCCTATACACACGCATACATACATGCCAAAAAACATTCATGCACGGATTGCACGCATAATCATTAATCACACACATGCATGCCTAAATGCACACATGCACACCTCAATAGGCCTACACACATGCAGCTTAAATGCACACATGAATCCCTAAATACACACAGGCACACCTAAATTATAGGAGTCCTACACACCACACATGCAGCTTAAATACACACATGCACATCTAAACACACATTACACAAGCACACCTATAAATACACACACGTACACGCCCAAATACACACACACACGCACATGCCTAAACACATACATGCACACCTGCATACACACACACGGACACACCTAAACACACACACACATACACACACACACACACTGTGACACACACACACACACGCACATGCCTAAATACATACATGCACACTTGCATACACACACACGGACACACCTAAACACACACACACACATACACACACACACTGTGACACACACACACACACACACGCACATGCCTAAATACATACATGCACACCTGCATACACACACACACACACGGACACACCTAAACACACCCAGGCACACACAAATGAGAACTTCCCAGTGGACGCACCGTTCTATTCCGTTATATGTCTATGCAGTGATGCTGCGGTCTATTACGTCTCTATGTCTATGTGTTATAGATGTCCAGTGTTAATCTAGCGTGGATGATGAAGCTGGTGGTGGTGACCGGTGAGAGAGGGGAGGGGAGAGTGGGGCAGAGGATGAGACAACCAGGGCAGCGGTCCTCGCTGGATGCTGCTGCTGCTGCTGCTGATGCTGCTAGTGATGCGGCTGCTGACGCAGAGAATGATGGCGATGACCGGATATGCGATACGGAAGAGACGATATAGGATGACGGCTGCTGCTGCTGCTGCTGCTGCTGCTGGTGCTGCGGCGATAGGTGATGAAACTAAATGCCGCATCATTTGCTTCTAATGATGCGCGGCTCTTCGGGATTATTGGTGAAATGAATTTCCGGCTGTATATATATATATATATATTATATGTATATATAATGTATATATATATGCATATATATGTGTGTGTGTGTATATATATATATATATATATATATATATATATATATATATATATATATATATATATATATGGTCCGATGACGGAAAGAGAGGCATTCAGTGCATGGCCGGGCAAACAGACAAAGGCAAACAGAGGCACAGACAGACACAGAGAGACACAGAGAGACATAGAAAGACACATGTAGACGTACAGAGACAGAGGCATGCTGAGACAGACATACAGGCATATATATGCCGTTGCAGACAGTCTGGACGGTCTGAGTGGACGGATGATTGGATGGATTGATGGGTGGATAGGTGGATAGACGGATAGACAGACCGACCGACCGACAGACAGACAGACAGACAGAAAGACAGACAGACAGACTAACAGACTTACTGACTGACTTACTGACTGTCTGACCTACTTACTGACTGACTGACTGACTGACAGACATACAGACTAATCGACTGACTGACTGACTGACTGACTGACAGACAGACTAACCGACTGACTGACTGACACTAACTGACTAACGGACTGACTGACTGACTGACTGACTGACTGGCTGGCTGGCTGACCACATACAGACATACAGATACAGAGAGAGACATCGGGATATAAAGAAGTCTAATTGGGTGCTGGATAGGATAGACTGGAGAGAGGAAATCGGAAGAGAGAGAAGGTGAAGAGCAACGAGGAGTCACATGGCAGCCAAACAAGAAACCATACAGCGGAGAATAGGAATAGAAATATAATTGCAGATCTGATGTGGAAGTCGGGGACGGGAGATGTCAGGCGGGAGATCATTGTTCAGGATGATGGCATAGAGTCTGTTTCAGGTGGTGGGTTGTCATGAGTGATGGATGGATGGATGGAAGTAATGGAGGAAGGAAGGATGGAAGGAAGGATGGAAGGAAGGATGGATGGATGAATAGATGGATGGATGATAAATGGATGGAATAATGGAAGTAATGAAGGAAGGAAGGAAGGATGGATGGATGAATAGATGGATGGATGATAAATGGATGGATGGATGATAGATGACTGGATGATGCATGGATGGAATAATGGAAGTAATGAAGGAAGGAAGGAAGGATGGATGGATGAATAGATGGATGGATGATAAATGGATGGATGGATGATAGATGACTGGATGATGCATGGATGGAATAATGGAAGTAATGAAGGAAGGAAAGATGGATGGATGATAGATGGATGGATGATATGTGGATGGATGATAGATGGATGGATGTATGGATGGATGAATTGAATAATGGAAGTAATGAAGGAAGATTAGGATCATTGGATGGATGGATGATATGTGGAAGATGGATGGATGTGTAGACTCTAAATTTACGTGGTGCATCACTGCATGCATCGGAGTTTCACGCCGAAGCGCTGAGCAATTGCGAGTGAAGGACTGCTCAAGGTCCCTACGCGGCGACTTGAGGTATGTAGATTCGAACCTACAACCCTGCGGCTGCAAGGCAACGAACATACCCACTACACCACCGCGCCCCACAATTTAGAATGCCTTCAACGCAGGCTACAAAGAAGCCTGCAGCATATGTAAGTGCACACACACACACACACACATATATAGATCTATATATATACGTAAGTTATATATATATATATATATACATATATATACGTAAGTTAGGTAAGTTCTGTCTTTCGTTCGTTTATCCTTAGCCAGTCAGCGGCGACTTGGGTGCGTTCGCGATGATGCTTTCCAGCGGGTGCGTTTTTGCGTCGTCTGTTATTTGTGGTCTCCTGTGATTCCAGACGTTTTCGATGATAAACAGAGGCATAACATTGCACAGCAGCATACGCACGCGCGACCTACACTTAGACGCGTGCCTCCCCTCTTCCCCCCACTGCCCCACCCTCCACTCACCGGTCCCCACAACCCCCTTCCCCCAAAACCAACAGCCATCTCCTCCAAGGGTAAACCCTAATGACCGGCCCAGAGCCTGCGTCGATTGTGTATACTACACTTCGCGATGGATCTGTCTGTCTCTGTCTCTGTATCTGTAAGCTTATGTGTATCTATCTGTCTCCCTCTCCATCTCTCTCTCCCTCTCCCTCTCCCTCTCCTTCTCCCTCTCCCTCACGTCACTTCCCAGGGAGCAATTTCTGCACAACGCAATCCATCGCGAACGCAAACACACAAACATGCTCAAACACAAACACACACACACACACTCTCAAACACAAACGCAAACACAAACACACACACACACACACACACACACACTCAAACGCAAACACAAACACACACACACTCTCAAACACAAACGCAAACACAAACACACACACACACACACACTCAAACGCAAACACAAACACACACACACACTCAAACGCAAACACACACACGCAAGCGCATCCTCCTTTTCCATCTATACTACAGATCTTCTCTCCTTGTAAAAGTCAATCTTTGTCTAATCTAATCTAATCTAATCAAAGCAAGTGCAATAGTCTAGTCTATTTTAATCTTATTTAACATAACGCAGTCTAGTTTAGTGCAGTCTATGGTATAGAATAGTTTAGTCCAGTATCATAGACCAACTATTAGGCCTATATAGTCTAGTCTTAGTCCTAATTATAACATTGCGCGATTGCGATCGTTGGTTGCAATTAAATGCAATCGAAATCGATTCGTCTTATTTTTATTACTCAGCAGAATTACTATCATTAATATTTGTCGTTGATATAAGCACTGAGCAGGGCAAACGATTGAACTGGCAAGTCGTTGATATCATTGATACATAGCCTATACATATATAATTATATATATTACCTACATATCAAAGATGGTGAATGGATGGATGGATGGATGGATGGATGGATGGATGGATGGAGTGAGGGAGGGATGGATGGAGTGAGGGAGGGATGGAGGGAGGAATGGCTGAATGGTTGGAAAAGAAGAAGGGAAGGAAGGAGGCCTGGATAAAATGAAGGAAGGAAAGAACGATAGTAGGTTGGAAGCAAGGGAATAAGAGCAATGTTTGCGTATACATTTGCACATACAATTACATATATGTATATAATTTTATGTATATATAATTTATAATTATATGTATAATATATATATACATATATATATAATCACGTTTTTACTAGCTGAAATACCCGGCGTTTGTAGTCTATCTCAATGTTTGAAATCCATCGAAGAGGGGTGTGGGGTTGGGGGGTTGGTAATGGATCAGTCTATAATAAAACGGTGGAGACCAGATACGAGTTTGTTTGGGTCCAGCGTATTCCATTGTTAGTAAAACAACTGCGCGATCCTATTAATCTAAGAAAGCTGTTTAAACAAACTCTTACAAACATAACAGACTAGACGGGCGCCTGCAGCACTCTGGGTCACGAAAAGCAGTCTCCCCCTCATACGGGTCGCTAAGGAGCACTTTCTCCTAATGTGGGGCACGATGGACCACTCTCCCCTTTCACATAAAAGGGCAAGATGGCACTGATTTCCCCCTCTGGAATTAACAACCAAACATTTTTGGCCCTCAGTAGGTCGTGGAGACATGCGAACGGTTCTATGATGTGCCTCATTTTTGCACCAATTTCGTAGTGGAATAGGAATAGGAGGAGCAGGAGGAGGAGGAGGACGAGGAGGACGAGGATGACGAGGATGACGAGGAGGTGGAAGAGGAGGAGGAGGACGAGAAAAAGAAGGCGACTTTGAGAAAGTGAAAAACAGAGGATGGATGGATGAATGGATGGGTGGATTGATGGATGGAAGAGAAGAATTGAATTAGGAATGCATGGATAAAAGGAAGGAAGGAAGGAAAGAATGATGGGTCGGACCAGGACATGCAGAAGTAATGGAAGAAGAGCATGTTCAAACAAAGAAATGGAAGAAACGAGAAAGGGATATTAATGGAGAGTGATGGGAGGGGGTGAGAGAGAGAGAGGGAGAGGAAGGGAATGACGCGGGAGGAATGGGTGGAGAATGTATATAAAGAGGGCAAGTTGATGGAGAAGAATGAGGTAGAGGAGAGGACGAGGCCGAAGTAAAGTAAACTATACCTAGATTGGCGTTTCATCTTGTTTTATGGAACGCCGTTCAACGTGGAGCGACCCGTGTGGCTACGTCACCGGGTATGTGTACAAAAAACGGACTTGACGAAAGACATGCGCGCTGCTGTTGTAAGAGCGGATTCCATCCAGTTTATAGTATCCTCTTCTTCTTCATCCACCTTTTCTTTCGCTTCGTACTTCTACTCATGGGCGGAGACTTAGAGAGGACAGGGGGATGGTCCCCCTCAATGAATGTGTTGGGGGACGGCCCATGTAGGCTACTTGTCCCCCCCCCAATTGTTGAGTGTCGTGATTAAAAAAGGCATCAATTTTTTAACGGGAAAATGGGTATTTTCCAGGAATTTTCGGCCGGATGACTAAAAAAAGATCATCAACTTTTTTACGGGAAAAAGGTCATCAACGTTTTTGGCGCAACTCGTTCGCCCCCCCCCCACCCACCAAGTCTCCGCCCATGCTTCTACTCGTCCTTCCCATCTTCCTTCTTTTCCTTTTACTATTTCTGTTCCTCATTATGCTCCTCGTTTATCCACCTCTTCTTCGTCTTTCTCTTTCTTCGACTGCTCATCCTTCTGTCACTTCTGCTAATTCTCCCTTTCCCTTCCCTCTTCTACTTCTGCTCCTCCAGTTCCTCCTCCTGCTCTTTTTCTTCCTCATCCTTCCTCTGCTCCTCCTTCTTCTTCTCCTTATCCTGCTCTTTTCCTTCTCCACCTCCTGCTCCATCTCCTTCTAATTCCAATGTCCCGGCTCATTCTATTGTTCCGTCTCCATTGCTCCTCAGCTCATCGTCCTGCGCCTCCTTTTTCTGCTCTTGCTTCTGCTGCTACTCCCCCTTCTGCTCATGCTCTTACACTTATCTTCCTGTTTCTTTTCAACCTCCTGTTCCTCATCCTGCTCCTCCCTTTTCCTCCTGCTCCTCCTGCTCCTACTTATTCTTCTCCTCGTCCTGCTCTTCCTCCTGCTCCTGCTCCTGCTCCTCCTTCTCCTTCTCCTCTTCATCCTGCTCCTGCTCCTCCTTCTTCTCCTTTTTCTGCTCATCCTCCTGCTTTTGCTCCTCCGTCTCCTCATCTTCGTCCTGCTCCTGCTCTTCCTTCTTCTCCTTTTCCTGCTTCTGCTCCTTCTCCTCCTCCTCCTGTTTTTGCACTTTCTCTTACTCCTCCTGCTACTGGCCCTCCCGTTTCCCCCTGCTCCTCCTACTGCTCCTACTTGTTCTCCTTCTCCTTCTCCTCCTCCTCCTCCTTCTCCTGCTCCGCCTCCTGCTTCTCCCAGTCCCATGAGCCGCAGCAGCAACATGCCGCGGCAGATTAAGTCATCACTGGATGCATTTAACGGCTGTCAGCATGACTGAGAAGCGAGCCTCATAAGCTTGCATCTTTGATATAATTATACATTGGCCCTCTGGTGGTGACACACCGCGACCAAAGAAGCGCTTCTATTGTAGCGCTGGGACTTTTATAGCGCTGTATTGACATAAATAAAAACAGAAAGACGCCAGACAACTTAACTACTGCAGTTAAGTTGTCTGCTTTAATTAATGAGTTCCTTTAACTATTATAGAGTATGCTTCATTTTCTTTGTTACTTTGATATTGTTTATTACTGTTTTAAATTTTGACCTGAGGTACTTAATTCCCCCAGGGACTTAGAGATCATTATTAATTAGGATCTATCATGTCTTTAGTGTAAGGCCTCGTCCTCAGGGCTTAAAGGGCAAGTGCCTTAAAGGCGATGATATTATTTTTTATTATTATTACTGTTATTGTTGTTGTTGTTATTATTATTATTGCTGTTATTGTTGTTGTTGTTGTTGTTGTTGTTATTATTATTATTATTATTATTATTATTATTATTATTATTATTATTATTATTATTATTATTATTATTATTATTATTATTATTATTATTATTATTATTATTATTATTATTATTATTATTATTATTATTATTATTATTATTATTATTATTATTATTATTATTATTATTATTATTATTATTATTATTATTATTATTATTATTATTATTATTATTATTATTATTATTATTATTATTATTATTATTATTATTATTGTTGTTGTTGTTGTTGTTGTTATTATTATTATTATTACTATTATCGCCACCATCAGCAGCAGCGTCATCATCATCAGCAGCAGCAGTAGTAAGTAGTAGTAGTATATCGTTGTAGCACAATCATCATCGTCGTCATCATCATCATCATCAGCATCATCATCATCACTATGGACTATAATAAATATTTAAATTTGGTTTTTGTATTTGCTTTTGAACAGATTCATCAACATTGTCACCGAGACAGAAACCAGGAAACAATCAGGATTTCCTGAAAAGTTTAGAACAACTGAAAAACGTGAGTGCTTCAATTTTGTTGCTTCACCAGCCGATATGTTAGAAAAGCCTTGGTCTTGGTCTCGGCATTTTTACTGGAATATTAAATATAGGCCTATTAAGTCCAAATTATGGACTTCTGTTCTCTCTTCTACTATTTCTAACCCAACCTTTCTAGATCTAATAGGGATGGGGAAGCACCCTAAAATCTACAGCCTTATAGATTCTACCCTAAAGTCTACATCGTAGGCCTAATCGTCATCGCAATCTCGAGATTTCTACAGTGCCCACAAAAGCCCACGCATGGGCGTCCGCAGCGGGGCGCAAGGGGGCGCAAGTGCGCCCCCCTGAATTTTTCGCACACGTTGCACATAAATTTAGATTATTTGGTTGTGATTGTTACAACGCGATTTTCAACGTGATTATCGATTCGTTCTACAAGTTGAACCTATATCTTTTTTTGAGTGCATAACGTATAGGTAGGCTATAGGATTCTCTCGTGATAATATGGAAATTCAAACTGTCACCCATTAAACTTAGACCATGTGACAATTATTTAAAAGTTTGCGCCCCCCTAAAAAATTCCGGTGGACGCCCATGAGCCCACGTTGGCATAGCCTATTATATGTAAAAAACTATTTCTGCGTTGTAAATTTGTCCGCGTGTATATTCTCACATGAGTCAGACTTCTTGTTGATTTTCTATAAAGTATACAAAAACCCTGACATTTCGCATTGAAAATTCGGATCCGCCCGACTGCGCGCGCAAACATGCGCATTATGGCCGCCGAACACGACCAGCAATGGAAAGTCGTCAAGGTGAAACATCTTCGCGTGCCTTCGGCGCCTGTGTGCATCGATCTTTCGGAAGAATAAAAACCGAAATATTATTTCCATTTAGGACAAGCCTCGTCATTATTGTCGACTAATTCGATCGATAATATTATTATTATCGTCAACGCGTCATTGCGGTTTGACTTGTCAGCCGTCGATAATAATCGCCACAGTTAGCCTAAGCGGCGGCCGCCATTGCTCGAGCAGACGACCGCTGCAGCCAAAGCGGCGGCGGCGGCGCGTCCAATGACATATAAACGTAGAACATTTTATATAGCGCATTTAATTGGCAGCGTGACAGGGTTGTGGCTAAAATTGCTGCTACTAGTGCACGTGATGTATTTTGGGATGACTAGTACTTAGTGTAGAAAGGTAAGAGTAATCACTGTTATTGTGTCCAGGGTCGCTTAATGCGAAAGAAAACGTGGGCGTATAGGCCTACATGTAGGCCTATGTATGCGACTATAGGCTATAATACTGTATAGTGTATACAATGAATAGCTGTAGGCCCTAGTAGGTTCTACGTGCTTCTTAAGTACCACTCAGACAATAATGGAGGCTTGCAGACTGCTTATTCTTAGACATAGCCCGATGGGTGTAAGGGGGGGGGAGCTTCTCACCGTTTGAAAGTATTCCCTTAGAGTCAACATGGAAAATTCCGCTGTAACTCTAATAACTGTAGGCTGCTATTCCTAACATTCCTCTATGCTCACTTTTCTCATTTTCATCCCCCTTTTTTAGCCCGCAGTCAGCTCTTCCTGTGAGTTTCCTTTCGACCCAAATTGACCGTACATAGCCTATAATAGCCTAGCGAGTTCTTTCCATGCATGTTTCCTGAAAGTGGTGAAGCGTTGAGTCGTGTGGAAGCACACACTCAGTGGTGTGCCAATGAGTCTTCGATGGCAATTCAATTTATAATGCGTTAATCTAATTGCGACGATTGCCGTCTCTGCATCGTGACGCATTTCTCGAAGCGATGATCTGTCAAGAGACTGCTGCAGGTCTTTCCACTTCTTCTAAACACACGTCAATCTACTAGAGAGGAAAACATCTCTTTGTACAACACCACTACCACAAAATATTATATTAAGAATATACTTCTTATAAACCAATTGATTGATTGATTGATTGACCGACCGTCCGACCATTGATTGATTGATTCATTGATTGATTCATTGATTGAATGGATTATTGATACGATTTATTGATTGATTGAATTATTGATACGATTGATTGATCAATCAATCAACCTACCGACTGATTGATTGATTGAAATGTTGTGCAACTGCTGTTAGTAGGCATAGAATGTGCTCACAATTACACATATCTGTGTTGTGTGTGTTGATGCTTGCGATGGTACATCAGTGTGGCTGGTACTGGGGTCCACTTGGCTTCGAGGAGGCCGAGGTACGTCTGTCAGGCAGACCAGACGGAGCCTTCCTCGTCAGGGACAGCTCTGATGACCGCTACATCCTCAGTCTCAGCTTCCGGTCCCAGGGCAACACTCACCACACGAGGATAGAACACTTCAGAGGTACACGCTCATGTCTGTCTGTCTGTCTGTCTGTCTGCTTGTCTGTCTACTTGTCTGTCGAACACTTCAGAGGTACATGCTCATCACATCTGCCGATCTGTCTGTCTGTCTGCTTGTCTGTAAGTCTGCTTGTCTGTCTGCTGTCTGTCTGTCCGCTTGTCTGCTTGTCTGTCTGTCTGTATGTCTGTCTGTCTGTATGTCTGTCTGTATGTCTGTCTGTCTGTCTGTCTGTCTGTCTGTCTACTTGGCTGTATGTATGTATGTCTGTCTGCTTGTCTGCTTGTCTGTCTACTTGGCTGTATGTATGTATGTCTGTCTGCTTGTCTGCTTGTCTGTCTGTCTGCTTGTCTGCCTGTCTGCTTGTCTGTTGGTCTGTCTGTTTGTTTTCTTATTTGTCTGTCTGCCTGTCTCGATCTGTCAACAACTTTTCATTCTTTTTGTAATCGGACAATTCTATTTCTTTTGATGCATTTCCTCCACATGTATGCATACACTCGTGCATATACATACATAGCACATGCAAAAACAAATACATATACCACTATGTATACCTCAATGCTTACACTCACTCATGCATGAATAGGCTACGTACACATAAGTATATAGACTATACTTACATATGCTTATATAATGCATACATGCATACATATATGCATGCATGCATACATGCATACCGACAGACATACAGATATACACACGAACGTGCACACGTACACACACATACAGATATAGGCTACATACAAACGTGTACAATAATAGTATAACAGACATAAACACACTTACTTTCTAGCACGTGAATGTGCTTCCCTTGAAAACACTGCATAACGTGTGAAAATGTCGATGACAATTATTTCCTCTGTTTTTCATTCAGGGATGTTCAGCTTCTACGCTCAGCAGAACATCCACGAAGCATCAACGATCGTCGAGTTCATCGAGAACGCGATGCGTCACTCGCAAGAGGGCCGCTGCCTCTACTACCTGCGCCCCAGGTCCCCATCGGCCGCCCCAGCCCCCGTTCAGCTCCTCTACCCCGTCACTCGCTTTCTCGCCGTCCTCTCCCTGAAACTTCTCGCCCAGGCGGCGCTGCTGTCTCACCTTCGTCGGCCGGACCTTATCGACCGTCTCTCCCTATCGACGGCCGAGAAGGAATCCCTGAAGCGCCATCAACACAGCAGACGCCAGAGGGCCGGGCCTTAAAGAGAGAAAGCCATCCCAAATCATATGGTAGTTGCTGGAGGTTTTGACGATGGGCGACGTCACCGTTACTGTAACAGCAGTCGGTTGTAAAGATTGATTTGGATGTGAGGGACGGTTAGGTGCCAGTCCCTGGACTGCAGAGAGGAGGAGGGCGACACTTTGTTATGAAACAGTGTCATCGTTGAACAGCAACAAGCGGGGACGGTTAAACTAGATGGTTAAGCCTGCAGGTGGTTAAACCGTTTGGTAGATGAATTGTTGTGAGTGCGCTGTGTAAGTTTGATTTGGTACAACCGGAAATGGAATTATTTTGCCCCGGACCGGAAGTGCTTCAAACGGAAGTGCGTCTTTAAGCGAACGTTCTCCAAGAAGCTTTCGACAATCCAGAAGGCTTGTACCGAGTTATAGACCGATCTCTTTCGAACTGATGATAATAAAAATAATCTACGGAGATTTTTTTTATTCAACTACTGCAAGCAGTGTTGCGATGGATTGATTTGCCAAACGTTTGATTGAACAATGGACAGTGAATCAATCAATCGATCAATCAATCGATCAATCAATCATCCGTTCTTGGTTCTTGAATTCAAGAAGGAGTTGAGACTCAAGATGATGTTTCGATCTCTTCTTCGATCTCATTCGATCAATCAACGATCAATCAATCGATCAATCACTCGATCAATCAATCGATCAATCAATCGATCAATCCTTATGTTTTCCTTCTCGATCGTGAATTCGAATTGCGAATCGAAGGAAAACAAACTGAGGAACAGAAAAAAGTCTCCGTGTTGCCACAACTCTGTGGCTCTGACTGTTTGGCTCTCCAAGTTGAGACCCACGGATCTGTATATATACATAATTATATTTAGTTTTTGCATGTATCAATCATATACAATATGTATATATATTATGTGCTTATATAATAAAAATTATATGTGTGTACTTATGCATATGAAAATGCAGGCCTGAAATACGTGCAATTTAGCATATATCCATACATGGCGAGTCCATGTAGGCCTACTGACAGTTTCAAATTATCTATTGAAGTGTATTATTGTAAAAACTCGGGGTGTGGCCCCTTTTTTTTATAGAAGTGGAAAACTTAACGTTGGGCTTCAAAAGTCAATTTTTATATACATGTGTTTGTGTGTGGTTGGTTGCCGTTCTACAATCTGCCACAAGTATTAACAGTAATTATTTTTTGTTGACAGAAATTCAGAATGATGGCAGCTTGTATACGACCCAACATTTGAAAGTCAGGCCATTCAGTGTTCTCTCCGTTAAAGCTATTATTATTATTTATTTGTCTGTCGATTTTTTTTATTTATGATTGTTTTCAAAACGTCCTTGTGTGATAAATTGATAATAATATGCTGTAAATGTGACGTTTGTTTAGGTGATGTGCGATTGAATATTGATATCAACACAATAATTTATACATGTTTATCAAAAGGTAACCCCGTTTTAAGAACTGCAGCAGACTTTACACAACACAGCCATGATTGTAAATAATATACGACTGATAGTTAAACGTCGTTTGCGATTATGTATACGTTTAGTTTCTGTACCGTTTGCGTGTTATGATCCTATCGACTTCAAGTCCAAACTGACTGCATGCGCGGCAATCATAATAGGCCTATAATTACCGGAAGGTTTTTAAAACAGAGGATCTCTTAACGGATGCCTTCTCTAGTAGATTCCGTGGATTGCCTTTCATGTTATTAACACCGTGATGGCCTATGATTGTTGCTTATACAATGCCACGGCGCTTGTAAATAATTATATAATTTGTATACAGCCGGTTATGGGCACCCGCACTATACATGTAGGAGCAAGATGGGCAAATTATTTCCCACCATGGAAAATTGACATCTTTTTTTAAGTGCAACTGTTTGTTTGTTAACAGATTTCTTCGCCCTAAAGAAATAAGAAAGTGAAACTGAGAAATCTTACTTTGAATAAGAATTTTTAAAAATGCTGTTATGTCATCAGCATAACCAATTCGCTTTCTACAATAATGGTGACATGATTGTGTCATTGATAATTTTGTGACACCTCTATTATGATTTCGTTTGGGCAATTTTTGTAAGTTTCCATTTTTAAAATTTAAAACCTCTACGAGAGATAGGTCTACCGAAGTTCTTAATTGCTCTTGCTAAAAATTTAAATGTGATGATTATGTTTTGCCCCCACCCCGCCACCAAAAAATATATGCGGGCGCCCATACAGCCAACACTGACTTTGCGTTAATTGTTGCAGGCCTAGCCTAAGCACCCCGATTGTGCAAACTATTAAGACTGCTATACTCGTTAGGACGTTTTTGTAATGATATTTATGTGGAGTCTTTTCGTACAGTCGTGTCTTTGTTAGTGCACCAGTAACACCAGCTGCAGGAGGATCTGTGTTAAAAATGGCCTTGTCTAAACAACATGCAAACATAAGCACACACACACATACATACATACAAACACACACACACACACACATACAAACATAATACATACATACATACATACATACATACATACATACATACATACGTACATACATACATACATACATACATACATACATACATACATACATACATACATACATACAAGTCATACATACATACATACATGCATGTACATACATGCATACATACATACATACATACATACATACATACATACATACATACATACATACATACATACATACATACATACATACATACATACATACATACATACATACATACATACATATACACACACACACACACACACACGGAAGCTATAGCTCAGTTCAATATGATGATCAGTGATCACACATGCATGCTGTAATTTTTCTCAGGTCCATCAGACTCTCTCACTGAGGTCAAAATACATAACTACAGCTACGTGCATTAAGATTAATTATAATTAATTATGATTAATTATGATTAATAATTATTATGCTCATACATATCATGCTATCATGACATTCAACCTGTCTCCATCATTACCATGGCATGTTGTCATCAGGTCTGCACTCCGCAAGCGTTCGTGGTACACTAGCTATTAGTTCCAAGCACCAGGACCTCTATGACCCAATAATCCAGGTCCTTTACCTGCACAGACCCTTCGCTTTGGAATGCGCTTCTCCGCGAGTCAGTTTGCTCACTGCTCAGCCATCCTCTCTGCAGTCTCTTTTACCCAGGTAGTCTTTCCTCATTTTTCTCTCGCCTCAAATCAACTGCCTTTTCGCTCGGAGTCGATCACACTGGGAGCGCTTCTGAAAGGCATTTGACGAGAGAAGTGCTTCATAGAATGGTCACAGGCAATACAATACAATACAATACAATACAATGATACAATACAATTAGACCTGCAGAATCCTCACACAAGATAATTGACTGATATTGTTTCTTTTAATTGTGGTACCAATGCGACGCCATCATGCCCTTCACTTGCATATACAGCAGAACATTTTGAATAGTTTCTATATAGCTAACTGCAAAACAACATATAAAAATAATGCATCATCACATGACTGCACTTGCGTGGTGCATGTCCTTGCTAAGCGTCTCTTTTTCGCCATGCATTTACAGCCAGTTTCTCTTGGTTGCTGTTCCAACTTACCCTTAGTTCCGCTGTTGAAGACTTTCATATTCTCTTGGGTCTGTCACGCTGATACCCCCCACCCCCCATCTCAATGGTCTACGCTATAAGAGGCGCTTCATACCTAGATCTTTCCACTAGTGGGAATCCTGGCTTCGTGTGTAAATATATAATATATATATATATATATGTCATGCATGTACATGTATGTATGTATGTATATATATATACAACGACACAATTCAGCGATGATTCTGTGTCAAGCCGTCACAAAATATAGCCTGTCTGGAAAATCAAAATGAAAATTATTTTGTGCGTCACAAAAATTGCCTTGCAAAGGCGCTACATTTTAAGCATTGCCTCCGATTCAATTTTAACGCATGGCATGACAATCGCTTAAATAGAGCCCAATATTATCATTTTTAGTATAATCCAATCTTGGATATGTCACCAGATAGTCTGTTGGATTCATCATCCTCTCTGTAGACTATTTGCCTTATATGCTTTAGAGGCAGCTTAACATTTTGCATCTAACATTTGCAAACGTTTGCCTTCAATAACGGACAGTATACATGACTACATGACTAGGCCTACTGCTTCGTGGCTTTTGTAGCGCATATATGCATTAGATGGGATGACCAAGTCATCTTCGCCCATTGGGTTGCCTTCATGTCAAATGACTTCATATCTTCCTCTGCCTATGTGGAGAACGCATCTAGATGTCATGTCGACAATCTAGCCACACTATGATTGAGCTGTGAGTCGACACTGTGGCCCAAAACCACGAAATGTCTAATTGTGAAGTTAGACATAGAACTAAGGTAACAGATAATCATGAACAGAATTTCTTGTTTTTGGAATTTATGGTCATATTTTTCTACCTGAAACAGCATAGGTCTATTCCTGTTTACACTGGTAGTTTTTAAGCTGCCTTTGTAACGGACCTGACCATTAATTGAATTTCCCTTGGGGAATGTCACAGCCTACCTAGTATTTAAATCGCTTTAAAAAAATATTCCTTTTACTATTTATTTAATTTATTTATTGCGTTTTCGTTAATGACATCTCGAGACAAACTAAGCGCAGCTACAGTGTTAGTCCTTTCCTTACCCCAGAAAGTATACGGTCAAATCGGCCTGAAATTTAGTCCAGCCGGTTAGTAACCATTCACTACTATAATTACGCATTATTTAGCGCCAAACATTGAGCGATGTCGTTGAGCAATTGTGAGTCAGTTTATTAGTGTGCTGTGCTACCCTCTTGTAGGTTTGACCCTCCCCCTATAGTCCTGCAGTTGTGGGCCTGGATGCCCGTTCACTCCACACAGAGGATACTCAATGACAGACATACAAACAGTGTGCCACACAGTTCTGTATCCGAGTCCTAGACTCGTTGCAGAGAACCGGTGATGAATAAATTTTACATGTCACGCTTTTGTAACGTTTTCTTCGTTCGTTATAGTTGAGGTTTTGTCGGCGTTTTTTGCTTCTCTGAATTTGAAGGCAGCTCCTGCATGCGGGTCGTATACAAGTATACGACCCTCGTGTTGGCCTATACTAGACATCACGCATTTGTTGTTATTTATGCCATTTTGTGTCGACTCCAAGTGTTTTGTGTAATGCGTTGCATGAAGTTTCGAAGAATTATTATACTGTACGCGTTTTGATGCGTTGGCTTCTTGCAAAAGACAAGTAATATATCAATTCATTTCGAGTACTTATATAGCGCCTCTTCAAGACATCTACTCAGAGGCGCTCTCTGCGCTGACGTGATGTTAAGTGTCATAAAAACATGAAAACTTCATCAATTAGCAAAATAAGTCACAGTGAGACGGCCACATAATAATTTAAGTCTCGTTGTCTGATCTCGGACTAGAGTCACTAGACACTAAGTAATCTGTGTGGCCGTAGAGAAGTGATTTGATCAGATTAGTAAGGATATGCATGTAGAATGAGTATTCAATAATTCATTAAATTAATTTGTATAGAGCCTCTTCAAGACGGACTACTCAGAGTCGCTCCCAACCCATGCAGCGTGGCCAACTAAAACTGTCTTAAGATGAGAGAGTATACTACGTAGCAGAACCAAGGAGACACAGCTTCTATAGCGACAGCAGCCCTGTTGGAGATTTGTTGAGAGACAGGAAGCCAGTGCAGGACATCAGTCACGTAGGCAGAAACAACAGAGGCCAAAGATCTGGAGGTAACTGGTAACAGTGAAAAAGTACCTCTCTGCGTCATGCAAGCTGCCGGAGAATTTTTCACTTAAAAAGTTGTGAATAGATAGACTGGATTGACAGGCGACCCTTAAGGTCTTACAATGTAAATTATCCAGAATAAATAATCACGAGCTGAAGGTTGATTTCAAAGGCAAATCCCCCCATACCAATGACAGAAATCTCAACCCTGGTTGGCTTCAGAAAAATCAGTACTCTGGTCAAAGTGTAATGAAAAATTATCTGCAAAGCATTTCTCTTTGTCTCTCTCTCAGTCTCTCACTGTCTTCCTCTCTGTCTGTCTTTCTGTCTCTCTCTGTCTCTCTCTGTCTCTATTCCTCTGTCTTCCTCGTAAGGACAGAGACGAATTGCCTAATTGTTCAGACTTACATGGGTCTACGTGCCAATGCTGAGAAGGACTGGATAATTTAAAGACACAATCGATTTGTTCAACTGTCGGGTGGATAAACACCTTACCAATCACGTACGTCCACAACTATTACAGCTAAAGTTAGTCAGCTTAGGATTAGACGAATCAAACAAATGACGAAACCGTTTAACTCGAAATGTTTAGCTGTTACCAAGAAACGTCTGTTACATCTTTGTCAGAGAGGAGAGGAGAGGATTCATTATCAGGTCAAAGCACGATGCAGTTGTCAGCCTCCAGTCTTCGGCATCACCATCACCAGATTAACGCATAACGCTTTCACGTGTTTCTCACGTGAAAATGACTATAGCATGCAGGTCACGCCGGTCTGACTGTTTTTGTATGTATGCATGTATGTATGTATGTATGTATGTATGTATGTATGCGTGTATGTATGTATGTATGTATGTATGTATGTATGTATGTATGTATGTATGTATGTATGTATGTATGTATGTATGTATGTATGTATGTATGTATGTATGTATGTATGTATGTATGTATGTATGTATGTATGTATGTATGTATGTATGTATGTATGTATGTATGTATGTATGTATGTATGTATGTATGTATGTATGTATTTGTATGTATGTATTTGTCTGTATGACATTGTATGTATGTATGTATGTATGTATGTATGTATGTATGTATGTATGTATGTATGTATGTATGTATGTATGTATGTATGTATGTATGTATGTATGTATGTATGTATGTATGTATGTATGTATGTATGTATGTATGTATGTATGTATGTATGTATGTATGTATGTATGCATGTATGTATGTATGTATGTACATGTATGTATGTATGTATGTATGTATGTATGTATGTATGTATGTATGTATGTATGTATGTATGTATGTATGTATGTATGTATGTATGTATGTATGTATGTATGTATGTATGTATGTATGTATGTATGTATGTATGCATGCATGTATGTATGTATGTATGTGTAGTAAAGGTTCTTCTAGCCGCTTGTAGAACAAGTTGGTCGACTAGGAATTGAGGAACTATTGTTCTGATGTCACAGTTTATTTCTCACACACGACGAACATACAGATTAAAGTTACATGTTGACAACGACCTGGCAAACCCCTAACGACATCCGACCGTCCGAGCCTCTCAACGACTTGGTTGGCTAACTTGCCCCGGCTTCCGGCCTCAGCCGTCCGCCATCTAACTTTAACGCTGACCGAGCGGGACCTGTTCACTGCCCAACTCATAACACCTTCTTCTGCTCGGCCTCGGGCCTTGGCCTGGGCCGGCCAGCCCTTGTCTTCTCGACTCACTGCTTGATGTCTGTCTTCGGCTGAGTCCAACGATGAACTGACTTCTCACCTCCTGACCGGCTGACTCTCCTGGTTTCCTGGGCTGTGTGTCCTGCTCTCATTGGTCCCTTGCTTGGCCAATCCGGACTCTCTTACAACTTAACCTCTCTTCCTTTCTCCTGCCTGTCAGTCTGTCTGTATGTCTGTCTGTCTGTATGTCTTCCCCTCGCTGTCTGTCTCTATCTCTATCTCATGCGTTAGCAGCGCCCCTACATATGTATGTATGTATGTAAGCCTATGTATGTATGTATGTATGTATGTATGTATGTATGTATGTATGTATGTATGTATGTATGTATGTATGTATGTATGTATGTATGTATGTATGTATGTATGTATGTATGTATGTATGTATGTATGTATGTATGTATGTATGTATGTATGTATGTATGTATGTATGTATGTATGTATGTATGTATGTATGTATGTATGTATGTATGTATGTATGTATGTATGTATGTGTGTATGTATGTATGTATGTATGTATGTATGTATGTATGTATGTATGTATGTATGTATGCCACTGTAGAAGTCAGATTCATCACGAATAATAATAATTATTACGCTGCACAGAGCGAATAATTTAAAGCGCAAAAACAATTATAGATTTCCATATAAACATGGTTGGAAATGAGATAATTTCCTTTTCATCGGTGCATGAATTTTTTCCTTATTATTCATTGCACTTTAACCCCCACTCATTGTGATGTCCGACCATTCTCTTGCTGGTGATTCTCCCTCTTTCCTCTCTCATCGCATATTAACCCAATGGCACTGGTGTAATATACTAATAGGCGTTGGAAAACCACCGATTGGGGTCTTATAAATTTCCGGTGTCATGGAAAACTGCGATGGCGGACTCATGGATGGCTAACTAGATCAAGTTTGGCGCAGCTTGAGAATAGTAGTTCACGATGGGGGTGGTGGTGGTTGTGGTGTTGGGGGGAGGGGAACTGTGGAAACAAGTTTGGTGTGCGCTTTGGCATCTACTGGACTTATAGGCATATGTTTTCCATGATGATGATAACAAGTATATAGGCCTATGAATCGCACTGTGTGACTGGATGATGATGATGATGATGATGATGATGATGACGACGACGACGACGACGACAACGATGATGTTGACCATGATCTACGCTTGCAATTGTTTTAATCTAATATTTTCCAAGTTGTTTGCGACAACAAAAACACTATGTTTGCGAGTATGCATGTACGTGGGCATAGTGCACACGTATGTATGCATGTACATGTACGTACGCAGATATGTATCTATAGAGACCCTTGCGCAAAGTGCGCATTTGAAGATTTCTCAAAAGCAACGTGAGCTTGAAACATCTGTTGGGTCTAACCATCTGCGACTTACACATAAAGTGAATGTCACTTAGACTGAGGTAGAAGGACAAGCACACGTACGTTCACGGGCAGGCACGGTTCCAAAGGGACAGAGAGTACACGTCGATGTTTAGGACATGTCCATAGGGCACAATGCAATCAAATAATCAGATACCTCAATTATGCGAGGGACCCGCTGCTGCTTGGTTCAGATTGTATGCACCACAGCAAACAGAGGGAGAAGCGGTTTTCTCTCATTAGTATTCTGTGTAGTATATGTGAATATGGAGGATGGTGGTTCGACTAGAATTCGTATGTGCATATTATTATAAAGAAGCAAAGCAAAAGTAAAAACAGAAGGGAAGCAACAACAGAAGCAAGAGGAAAGGCAGAAGCAAGAGGAGAAGCAAGAGGAGAAGCAAAAGCAGTAGGAAGGCAAAAGCAAGAGGATGTGCAAGAGATATAGGGCAACGGCAAAAACCAGAAGAGATTATAATTATATCCATGCATATAATATATCGACCTACTTATGAAAATACCCTTAAATAAAGGCGCTAAACATAGCCATGTGGTCGTTTAAGAACTTGTGTAACACATAAAACCAACTTTTACAGCCCTTCTTAAGTGGTCAAATACACAGAGCATGCACGGCAAGGTCATTGTAAATATACGGAAATCTACGACCTTTCACTGTGGTCTGATTTCTAGCACGTGTAGAAACTGCAGCTCCAGTTTTCCTGTGGTATATAGGCTGAGAAAAACAGCTAATTAAAACCTGAGTCCGGGTTATACAGTGAAAGGTCGTAGATTTCCGTATATACATACATAAATACATA
Organism: Lumbricus rubellus; assembly: GCA_945859605.1. NCBI lineage: Eukaryota > Metazoa > Annelida > Clitellata > Crassiclitellata > Lumbricidae > Lumbricus > Lumbricus rubellus. The sequence goes on from OX243828.1 coordinate 11,165,313, forward strand.
CATACATAGTACATAATATATGTATACATATCCACATATATAGGCTCATGACCCACACTATATATGTATATTATATATATATATAGGCTCGTAACTTCGTAACCCAGACCCATGCATAATGGCATTAATATATATATAGCCTATATATATATATACAGTATATATATATTATTATGACGAGAAGAGCTATAGCAAATGAGTTCCCAGGTTTTTTCGGTCAGGTCAGACTCTAGATTTCTGGTCGGGATAGACAGCAGCAGCCGAGTATTATTATTTTTAGAGATATATATGTAGGTTGTTTTTTCGCCGGATTGTTGTGGTCTCTGCAAATGAGGACTTCGTGGAAGTGACATACATAGTTGGCCTACTTATAATAAGCTTCAAATGAGGCGCCCCAACCTCAGCTAGACAAAAATGACGAGTTATTTATGAAACAGAGTGGCTGTCCAGCGATTTGAGGATTTCGGGCAGGTTCTACATTGTATTTTTGGGGGAGAGGTGATACGCTTGTTAGCATTCGCCGTACCAGTATTCCTTAACTCGTTTGACATGCGCACCTGCAATGAAGTAAAACTGATTTTACTGTACCGCCAAGAAAAAGAAGGAAAAAACATCATCAACGAAACTGTGACCTGGCTTCTCAGCTTCATTGGCATTATGACATTAGGTAACATTGTAAAATCTGGTAGCTTCAAATGATTTCAACTGCCAACCCATTTTGATTGGTGTAGTGCACGCGTTTATATTGACAACAAATCGCACTTATCAAAATCTTTCAGTTTTTATAAGCTACTCTTGGAACAGCCTATATACGTTACACAAATGACTAAATTATGACAGAAGACGAGGAGCAGTAGCTTAAAATGGCCTTAATGTAGTCATGGGATAGGTCTTAATCTGTCCCCATCCTCTGAGTGGGGGGGGGGGGAGAAATCAAGGTTCTGTTAATTTTCTGGGGAGGAAATTTCCTTTCTCGGATGGGAAACTTTTCCCCTGGAGATGTCTAGATTGAACACTGGGTATGGAGTGCTAACGACTTCACTTCCTTAATCTCGGCATCAGAATTCGGGTTGCCAATCCTCTCCCTCGCCGTCTTAATTTATCACCGACAGTGTACAGTGTAAACGAATTATAGCTGAATTGGTTAGGAGACGTTGCAAAACTTTCTATACACAGGACTGGTTTCTTCTTCTTTAACCGCCTTGTACAAATGTTTTGGCGATAATCGAAGTTTCGGAAAATTTCACATCTTGTTTAAAAAATAAAAGCATTCAATTAATTACATCTACGAGGACAGATTGACGAATAGATATAGGCTATGTTTGCAAATATAAAAAAATGCCTTTGGAGATTCAAAATTATTATCTGTAGCATTAGAAGAGGAATTTTAATTGGGGTAACATCTACCGCTGAGAGTGAAATGGATGATCACAAAATGTTCAGCGGTGACCAGAGAGGAGTGGGGGAGATTAGTCGCCCGATGTGCAGACACGCACAGGAAGGACTAAGGACTCTAAGGTCTAAGAACTCTAAGGTAACCGGTCCCGTAACACAGAGTCCCTGGAAGCGTAGGTGGAGCGGAGATCACGACTAAAATTTCTGCCCTGGAATGAATTTGAACCCCGTTCTAAATTACCGTGGAAACTTTAACTGCCCCCACTGAACCATGGGGGTCTCGTTCGTTCATCGGCCGCCTTTGCATCCTCGTGAGAGTCGCCTGCCTCCTCTCCGGAGACGCACGGTGGTATCTGTTTCGTATTGAAGGGCGTTGCATAGATCTCTGTCTGCTCAGGGTTGATTTATTTCTCACAGTAAAAGGCCTGAACCTTTGAACCCGTGACTGCATGTCACACGAGCCACAGACGTGTATATACAGGGTGGGCCAAAAAGTAATCCCTACGATGTTTGGTCAATATCTAAAAGTGATATAACTTTTGTACTGTTTTACATATGGCAAATAAATTTAGCTATTGTACGTAGATGTGAATTACCTTTAAGCTCGGAAAACTGATATTGAAAAATTCCCATTTTTGGTCAAGATATTGACAAAAACCGTAGGGGATTACCTTTTTGGCCCACCCTGTGCATACGCACATTATGCTCGCTTATTTATATACATGTAGGTTAATCTACAGTCGGTCTACTTAATGGTGCATCCTCGACCTTTGCTGGTTGATCGTGTAAACAATGGCTTGATCGTGATCAAAGTTCCACTGAGAGTGAAGGGTGTTTTCCTCGTATACCCCACTACCCCTTTGGCGTCTGGGGTTCCTGTGTCGATTGGACGTCCTATAAAAGCAAGACGATCTCTGTTCATTTGTTCGATTGCAGAAGTAAGTCGGTCTGTGTTTGTCTATTGCTACACAAAGAAGAAGGAGAAGATCCTGCTGCAAGAGCTCTCTTTGTTTCTCGCTTCCTCGCTCTCTTCACAGCGACGTAGCCTACATGAATCTTTCAAGTGAGTTGAATTCGTCATTTTGTATAATTTTTTTAAGTCTTCCGCGCAATTTCAGAACAACGTTATAATACTTGGGAGCCTATTTTAAAAACTTCTCGTGAAAAATTAGTCTACCAAGATCTGTTTAGATGTGCTATAGGTTCCTACACTAAGCAGCGAATGCGCGGTTGGTATAACAAGAAATAATGCATTACGAAGCACTTAATGTAGCCTACTTTGGTAAGGTTTTGGTTGCCTTATTTATCAGATGCCACAAGATCCAAGGCCGAAACCAAACTTTTTTTGGGGGGGGGGGGGGGGGGCTAGGGGCGTTTACTCGACCTTGTTTGTCCTCAACTACCAGTGTTCACCACTGTCTAGAAATGTTTGGTTGGGTTTAAGATCGCTTTAAAACCGTCCAATGTGAACGCTAAGCTATAATAATCATTCAGAGCTTCTATGGTGTCTTACTAGTGGAGTCTTCCCTTCAGAGGAATCTATAATTGTATCCTTAGGTTACTTCCTTGATAATAACAAACACGTAATTTAAAAAAATAACATAAATAAATCAATCTTTTTGACCAAATCTTTTTTCGCAGGCATCGCCACATCTGTCCGTCGTAAATGAGCAGTTCTCATACCCCGTGCGCGAAAACGGTTGACAGTACATCTCCGAGGGGTCGCTCCAGCCACCGTACTAGCACCAGCACCAGTACCAGCACCAGTACCAGCACCGCCAGAGGCAGCATAACCAGCAGCATCAACTGTACCATTGTCGTCTTCGTGACTCTTGGTTTCAACGACCACAGTGCCTGTCTGAAACGCCGCAACTCGAGAGCCAAATACTGCGGTTCTTGAATAGAAGAAAAGGCGCCTCATCAGTGACTCTCTCTCATATATAATCTGCTTACGTCATCATCCATAGACTGTTTTTCTGTCGCCGCTTCTGGACGGACTGATGGGGATCGAGACGCAGACTATGAAGCCGCGGGCTGTCGATAAAGTAAAGGCGTATGACACCAAGATCAGGTCAGTCTCTGTCTGTCTGTCTGTCTGTCTGTCTGTCTGTCTGTATGTCTGTATGTCTGTCTGTCTGTCTGTCTGTCTGGTCTGTCTGTCTGTCTGGTCTGTCTGTCTGTCTGTCTGTCTGTCTGTCTGTCTCTCTCTCTCTCTCTCTCTCTCTCTCTCTCTCTCTCTCTCTCTCTCTCTCTCTCTCTCTCTCTCTCTCTCTCTCTCTCTCTCTCACACACACACACACACACACACACTTGAGAACTTAAGACAGGTTTTGGTTTCCTTGTGTTAGCACCGGATCCCTGTTGCAGGAAATAGTCTTTGTGATATTACCATATAACTATAATCATCAATTTATTGGGCCAAAAGTATACAAAGAAACTGGAAGAATTTATTTTGGATCGGAGTTGTGGGGCGCAGTGGTGCATTGGAGCCGGAGGATTCCAGGCTCGAATCAACCAAGCCGCCGAGTAGGGACCTTGGGTAAGTCCTTCACTTGCAATTGCTTGAGCGCGCTTTTGCGTTAAACTCCAATGCAGTGTTCTCGCTGTAGCCGGGAGCGCCTCCGAGTAGCGAGCTTGAAGGGGCGCTATATAAATGGATAAATAAATAAATAAGTAAATAAATAAAACTGGTGGGTCATGTGCATTTTTCGCTGTCGTAAGATCACGAATAAAAGAATATTCTTATCTTATCTTATCTTCAAATAAAATCAAATCAAGTTTACTGCTCCCATAAAAGAACCGAAAGAGGTCTAGTAGTTCCGCTGTAGGTGGCTTGAAGGGGCGCTATAGAAATGGATAAATAGGCTAAATAAATATTGGTCAATTAAAGAATATTCTTATCTCATCTTCTGTGAACAGAAAGAGGTCTAGCAGTTCCGCTGCAGGAGGCACCGGTGATGCTACAATGACCACCACAACCTTCATCACCTGTCCGGCTGCTGCTGCTGTTCCTGCTGCCGGTGCCACAGATGATGCGGCTTTTCATCCCCGCAAGAAGATGAAGCTGGCGACCACGGCGACCACGGCTTTCAACGACGAAGGTTGGGGCGAATTCTTCAAGAACAGAGACAACTTCGTTGAGATGCACATCTTCTGATCTGCGACGGACGATGGCATCCTTCTGCTGCAGCAACCGAGATGCGGTTGCCAGGGGAACGATGCCAAGGATAAAGATACATATCCGAACCGACTGTGTATACGCTTCTTCATTATTCGCCAATGTACACGAGCATGTATCCATGATGATTATGTATGGTCGTCGCTAAATGAATATTAATTCACTCGTAATCGTAATATTAGTCAAGCTTCAAAAGCGTCACTTTAAAACCAAGCGAAGGGCACCAGCTTATTTATGAGCGCTGCTTTAAGTCAGAAGAGTTGTACGAAGTGGGATGCTATAGTCAAAATGATGCAGAGACAGAGAGTGTCGTTGAGGTCGGGTATAGTTGAAAAACGGAAGATCAGATGAGACGGTGGGTATAGGACTCTTGGAAGAAGCGATGCTTTAATTCTGAGTGGAAGAAAGTCCAATGGCATTGGGTTAAAAAGCTTGAAGTAGATGGGGGGTTGGTTAGTTAGTGACGCTCTTGTAACAGCATGACCGTTGAACTGAACTACAGACTATAAATTGTCGTAATCACTAACAATAAAAATATTAATAATCAGCGGTGACAGATGTGACACAAACTTTCTTTTTCAACGTCTGTCCATCTGTAGTCGTAAGTGAACATACGACAAAGTTTTCGTCGTTTTTAATTCATTTTGCTAAATCCATCTGTTTGTCTCCATAATTATTTCGAATACAACATGGAGACATCATTGATTATAGGCCTATACTATCTAGATTATCTCTATCCCTATTATAGTCCCGATAACTTTCTCGACGCTCTTTTTACATATTTCTTCGCTTCTTCTTATGTTTCGCCACAGATGGAGAGAAATTTGAGGGTTCTACCACTTTTAAGCTTTTAACACTTTAACACAAAAGCAGACGTTATATAACGTTCAGTTGAATCGGCGAATTTTGGGTGTAAACTTTAAGTTGATCTTGCAAAGATTTATATTTCCAGATTGATCTCAGGGACACATGTCGTATACATAGATAAAATATTAGATATCGTATCTTAACGTTGCTATCATTGTTGGTTACATTTAATGAAGTGTTTATCATTGTTAATTTAAAAGTCAATTAAACAGAATGTCTATCATCACGTGTTTCAATTATATGGTGTCAAGAGAAATAAACAAGATATATTCATATAGAAAGTGAGAACAGATAGACAGACAGACAGACAGACAGACAGAGAGATAGATAGAGATAGACAGACAGAGATAGAGAAACAGAGACAGAAACGGAGACAGACACAGACACAGAAAGAAAAGGAATAGCAAAGTGAGATAGATACATATAGCTACATGTATAGGAGCGATAGATACAGATAGATTAGAGACAGAGAGGATGCTATAGAAATAGACAGAGACAAAAATAGAGCGATGTTAAAATAGTTTTATTTTTCTTGCATGGGTCCCTTCTGCTGCCTGCGAAAGGTTGATTGGTAATAAAAAAATGTCATCTGCTCATCTTTCAAGCCAAGTGCACGAGCACTCAACAAGGAATGCAACAGCTGTCCAATGTCAATAACGCTTTGATAACCAATCAGCAATCAGTCTTCCGTGGATCCGCAAATTCCAGTAGTGGAACATCTTTTCATAGAAATGTATTCTGAGGCTTCTACTGATACCCAATTACTTTTTACTGGTTACCCAGGTTTTACTTATAATCCGTTTCGATGTCATTATTTATGATATGAGTCTGACTATTATAGAGAAAAAGATACATGGAACTAGACAGATAGACTGAGTGGGTGAGTGAGTGAGAGATTTGAAGATGCATAGAGAGACAGACAGAGAAACAGACATAGAGAGACAGATGCAGATACAGATAGGCTACAGATACATATACAGAGAGCCAATGGTGGTCAATAAGCAATATCCGAAGTCTTCAACAGAATACGCTGATCTGTCCGTATTTGTTTCATGGTAATTGGGGCCCCTCCTTAGCGGGATTATTATCCCTTTTGGGGTTCCTTCGACTCCCTTTTCGCCTATGTGCCAATTTGTTTTTTGCGATACTGCTTTTGCTGTGCTATTCTGTTGATGTTTTGGCAAGGGTTTCAATAAAAAAAAGATTGATTGATTGATTGATTGATTGATTGATTGATTGATTGATTTATTGATTGATTGATTGATTGATTGATTGATTGATTGACGAAATGACACGAGGAAGAAAGTTCCAAAACTTGGAACCAGCAGCAGAAAAAACTCTTTAACCAGAAAAGTCCTAGCCCCCCCTCCCTCACACACGTAGCCTATGACCGAAGAAAGACGATTTGCTGGCCCCGTTGTTAATGGCCATTGTGGCGAACTAGGACTAACCTTGGAAACTGTGGTTAGCCAGTTTTTGATGTCTTCTAAACCAGGAGTACAACACCCACGTACCAAAATACACACGTGCGTTCACGTCGTTCATATCATCTACGGTCATGATACCGTAATTAAGCAAATACGTTCTTGCATACATTCGTATACATAGATATACACGTGCATACAAACACTGCATACCTTCATGCATGCGCACATTGAGCCTACTTCTTTTTGGGCGCCAGGACAATTCGGAGCCGGACAATTCGAAGCGGACAATTCGGAGCCGGACAATTCGGAGCGACCAAGAATTATTCTCATCAGTCCAACTTCTATTGGAGAAGGACTTATTTTCATCAATCCAACTCCTATTCGAGCAATATCTGCTTCCACAAATCCAGCTTCCATTTAACTAACTAATATTTAAGCTACAATATTTTCATTGATATAAGTTCCATATTAGCGAGAGTCAGCCTATTGCCATGAATCCA
>OX243828.1:11177679-11282679 GCA_945859605.1 Lumbricus rubellus
CGAAAACAACAGGCCTTCCAGAACCTTAGTCATTGATGAATAGGAGCAGAAGCAGAAGATAGCAGTCCCCTGGCCGTGTCTATAGACTGGTAGGCGGCCATGGGTATGAAAAGTTAGGGACGTCATTTTGCCAGCCTCGGTATATATAAATTATGAGTTGTAGGCTGTTGAGTTTCCCAAGTCGAACAAACCAGACCTTCCTGACCCTTAGTCATGATAAGTTCAGAAAGCAAAAGGGAGCAGTCCCATGGCCGCCTCATAGACTAGGAGACAGCCATGGGTATATGAAGTATTAGCGACTTCATTTCTCAGCCTCGGCATATGACGCCTGTCCTCTTCCTCACCGTTTCATCTTCCCACCGAGAAAGTATGCGGTCCATGTACTCACTGTAGCTGAGTAGGGATCCAGTAGGGGTGCAAGTGACACATATAGTCTATCTCGGACAAAATGCATGGCCGTGTTGAATTGACTTAGCTGAGAACCTTGCAAAGAGGCTAACGGCGCGAGCGTTCTAAAATGTACAAGTTATATATACATGTATATATATATATTATATATATAGTTAACCGGTATGTAATCATAGGTGCAATCACATCCTAAAAGTTGGGGACCATAATAATAAAGTTAGGGGACCACTCAAAAGTTGAGGGGGACGCGTCCCGTGGGTCCCACAGGGTGGTTGCGCCTATGCCTGTAATAATTATTCTGTACGTTATGCGTTGGTTGTACACTCACCTCCTCCAGTTTCTTCATCGCGGCCAACGTCTGCCCGGCTTTCTTTGCTTTGTAGTTTGCCATTCAGCTCTGAAAAAAAAACAGTTTTGCTTAGTCGCGAAATTCACACTTCAAGCAACTGACAACTGACGCGCGTTTCGTGTATGATGTGTGCCGCTTCTTCAGTATATCAGCTACGGCGTTTCAGACTAGGCCTATTAGGTCCATGGAGGCAGCGATCCGAGTTTACTATATAATACCAGGGCTTTTTAACGTGCATCTGTACACAAAATGTGCAGTTCTAAATGGATTTGTGCAGTTGTAGAAGCACTTATGTACAGCTAAAACTAGCAAAAAGGTGATTGTCCTCCGATTGGAGGTAATTTACCATGGAAGATGAGAAATGAAAGAAGGAGTTGTGCAGTTCTAAAAACTCCTTAAAGCAGCCCTGTGTATAATAATACCAACCTTGGAGAGTATAAAATACACAGCAAAAACACATAAGAAAGTTTTAAGTGGTTCAGAAAACGCTGATTCTGTGCTAGAACGGCTGCAAATTAACATGGAAGACTTAAATTTCCAATTTTCCTTGCTTATTCTTAAACGCTGCGACTGTGTAGGTTACACTGAGACAGAGCTGTCATTAAAACCGTTCCACAAGTCTACAAGTTACTCTAGCACTAAAGAATTTCTGTCCCAATGCTCATTTGGTTTCTTAAACAATTTGAAACTGTGTCTCCGAGTTGCTTTGTTTGGTGCTAATTAGAAAAAACTTCTAATTTAGTGATTACTTTCCATCGATGATCTTGCACGTTTAAATTAGATCGTTCCTGCTCCTCGTTTTCTGCATTATCGTTAGTATCTAGTATCTAGTATCCACTGGACTGTGTCAATACTCTCTGTTGCCTCGATTTAATGAGTAGTTTCATATGTCTATTCAATGGCTGAATAGCATAAAATTAATTAATTCTTTCATTCAATTTATGCAGCACATTTATAGATCTATCTATCATGGATTGTTTATGAATTTTTCACTTGTAAATCCTGAATAATTGTGATTTAAAAAATCTCAATTGCCAGCAGAGAAATTGCATTAATAAATGAGATAGGATCTTGATATCAAATGCATGATATATAATAAGTCTGTTATCATTGTATCATTAAGTATGCCACAGACCCCTACCCAGTATGAGAATTGTGGAAAAATAACTGGGGGGGGGGTTGGCCTGTGATAAACTTGAAATTGGGGTATGAAAAACATACTTTAACATGGGGCTCTAAAAATGACTGGGGGGTTGAACCCCCCCCCAACCCCCCGGCAATTCTCACCCTGCCCCTACCCCACTCTAGTGCAACCTTTGATGTGGTAAGCCTGTGCATATTGTATACACTAAAACTGAGGCCACCTGGTACAGCTTTCGTATCACTTTCAAGCATCATTTATCACAGGCATGAATAGTAACTAATAAGTATACAGCGTTTCACTGACATACCTACATTCTCCAACAATATATCACTGTGCGATTGTTATTTTTAGTGTTAGTTTTAGTGTTAATGCTAGCGGTTCCGATTCTAGGGGGATTGACCACCGGACGATTGACCACCGGACGGTTGACCACCGGACGATTGACCACTGCGGACGTTTGACCATCGACCAGTTGACCACCGGACGATTGATCATTGCTTGATTTATATAAAACTTTACGACACAGGCTCAATGTACCACATACCCTATTTAATATGTAGCCTAATCGAATAATAATAAGAAGTGAAATGCGAAAATATGTATTTGATGGACTGCGCTGGACCTTGGTGAAGAACAAAAGGAGGCTTATTTGGAATGCGTAGGCTACTTAATAATTGTGATATGCTATTTCATGTAGCCTAGGCCTACATGTATGCAGGTCTACATTTAAATAAGAATTAAAAGAAGACGACGATGTTTATCTTTACTAGCGGTAAATACTACATTTTCTTTCATCATTAGTTAATAAATTTATGTCACCACTAGACCGGTGATCAATCGTCCGGTGGTCAATCGTCCGGTGATCAATCGGTCGATGGTCAAACGTCCGCAGTGGTCAATCGTCCGGTGGTCAACCGTCCGGTGGTTAACCGTCCGGTGGTCAATCGTCCGCGCACCAGCGGTGCCGTGCAGTGTTAGTGTTAGGGGTTAAGTTTAGTGGTTGTGTTAGTGGTACAGTGATGGTGGTAGTGCCAGTGGTGTTGTTGTTAGTGGCGGTGTTAGTATTAGTGGTAGTGGGTGTGGTAGTGTTAGTGCTAGTGGAAGTGTTAGTGGTAGTGTTACTGTTAGTAGCCTATTAGGTGTGAGTGAGCGCGTGCTGTGTGCGTGTGCGCATGCGTGGCAAATGGCAGACACATGCTCCAATGCTTCTAAGATGTTCTTAAAATAATTTCCCATGCAGTGCGTATACGGTGTTCGACTGTGAATGCATCTTCTGCGTTACCGTATCGACGTCTTGTGAGTGAAAATCTTCGCTCATCGTTTGTATGCAATCCACCGATGAACCAATTAGAAGTCGAGACCACATCTATGCTATCCGCATCATCCACCGATTTATTTATCATCCATCCATACATTCATCCGTCCACGGTCCATCTATCCATCTATTCATCCGTTCATCCGTTCATTCATCCATTCATTCATTCATTCATCCATCCATCCATTCATACATTCATCCATTCATCTATCCATCGTCCATCTATCTATTCATTCATTCATCCATCTATCCATCCATCCATCCTTCCTTTCATTTATACATTCATCATTCTATCCATTCATCCATCCATCTGATGATTCACATGCATTTATTTATCGATCAGTTCATCCATAATCGACATATCCAATCCATAAATTCATCCATCCATTGATGCATTCATCTTTCCACCCATCGAAAAGGATTGTCTAATAGAAGTGCGAGCTCGCAAAACCAAGAGCCCTTCTATTCCCTTGACGAAGAGCAAATAGCTCGACGGACAGCGAGGTCAGAGACAGGGCGACAAAGATCAGACAAGTATGATGGAGCGCAAATCAAGAACGCAACTCCAAACAAGCGCAGCAGCTTGGTCGGAGATGCATGCACTGAGAAACAGGAAGCAAGTGAAGAACGTCGCGCATGGGCAGGAATGCGGCATAGCCTATATATTATAGATATATTTATAAATGTGTGTATATAATATATATATATATATATATATATATATATATATATATATATATATATATATATATATATACAAAGGACAACTTATTCGAGTTTTGAGTATGATGCCCTCATTTACCGAATCGTTTAATTAACCATATTTTCAGCTTAATTGATATGAAACTATATTAACAAAACGGCAAATCATTTCTTCATAAGGCGTCTTTCAAGTTATCTAACTGAGCTACAAGATAGTCTATACATAATGGCAATAAATTTCTAGAACCACATGAATTAACAAAGATTTCAATTTGATGAGCATTCATCCACGTGCATTGTATTAAGAAACTGATAAAACTGCAGCTGAAATATAGATCAAAGTCGGTCAATTAAAATCGTGCAACTAGTGAGAATATCATAAGAAGAATCGCATTAAAATGACACAAAAACTTTAACTTAATGAGAATTGCAAATAGGCCGAGTAACGAAGAAATGGCGATCAATAAAATTTAACACGGTTGCATATAAATACTTTTCGTAACCTCAATGCAGTTGAAATAACCAATAGTGTCAGCTTCCTATAGGTATAAGAGGCGCTTGAGGTAACGTAGGATACGTCGTATTACGCATCACTTGTGTAACACTATGTTCGCATGATTATTTACTTTAAGAAAAATTTTTTTTTTGAACTTAGAAATGTAAAAACGAAGACTTGCAAGCGTGCGTTATGTAAAGTTTTGAGTCGCCACGAGCAAATGACGAAGTGAGAATCTTATTATTTCCACTTCCTCGTCCACCTCTTTTTCTCTTTCCTCCTCTTTCTCCGCCTCCTCCTCTTCTGCCTTTTCTCTTCTTCTTCCCCTTCTTTCTCTTCTTCTTCTCTCCTCCTCCTCTTGCTCCACTTCTTCCTCCTTCTCTGATTCCTCATATTCTTCCCCTTATTCCTCTTCTCTTTTTCCTCTTCCTCCCCCGTCCTTTCCTTCTTCCTCTTTCTCCTCCGCCGCTCCTTCTTCCGCCTTTTCTCCTCTTCTTCCTCTACTTTCTCTTCCTCTTCTTCATCCTTCTCCGATTTCTCATCTTCTTCCCCTTCCTCCTCTTCTCCTTTTTCCCTTCCTCCCTGTCCTCTCCTTCTTTCTCTTTCTCCTCCTCCTCCTCCTCCTCCTCGCCCTCGTTCTCCTCCCCCCTCCTCCCTGTCCTCCTTTCTCAGGGGAGGCGTTATAAGTCTCGCTCTCATAACCAGTATTTCACCGTGACTCACACTGTCATTAAATTACAGTATTTTTCAGCGAGATCCCATCTTACAGTCGCAAAATAATCTAGAGAACCTCACACCAATCATGCCCATCATGCTTACACAAAATGATTAACGATTACAACACTATACAAAATGATTAACGATTACAACACTGACAAAATGATTAACGATTACAACACTATACAAAGCGATAATTTGCTTCACGAAGCAACAGCCAAGCAAAGCACGCTTCTAGACGGCGGTGCTTGAAGGTTCAAGTTATTCCGATAGCTATAGTCAGACATAGAAGAGTCTGGCAGTTCGGCAGGCAGAGCGGAGAGAGATCTACAGGAAAGACAACCACAGCTGCCGTGTGGTGTATACATACGCAGCTCTGTACATAGGGAAGGCTTCGACTGATCGAATGGTAAGCACTGCCTGAAACATGGTTCGGAACGCAGCCGTACGCCTACGTTCTCACAAGGGCCTTGTGTGCGTGTGTGTGTGCGTGCGCGCGGGTGTGTGTGCGCGTGTCACGTGCTTACGCCTGACCGCAATGGTGCAATAGAAATACTAGGAAGTGTGTACATTCTGAAAGATAAGTGTACACGCTTTCTATAAAGCGATCAGCGTGACCTGTGCCGTGCAAAGTTTCTTATTATCATGCACAATATACAATTATACATGCATACCGGTACATAACATGACATAACTATTTATTCGGCAACAAACTCATTAAAGTGATTACATCATAATTATCATAATTAATAGGCTATATTGCAAATTTGTCGAATATGTTAGTTAACGAAGGAGACCCAAAATGGGCGGAAGGTCCCGCTTAGGCCTACATACAAATTACAAACACATACATGAATGCATACATAGGCCTAATACTACAGCAAACACATATCGCAGATCAGAAAGACACTAAAAAAGCAGAGGCAATTGAATGCATGATCACATTACACACAGTTTTTTCATGTAAATCAATTATGTAATGTGTATGGTTTGCATTTCTCTTGGTATTATCGACAGTTTGTGTCAATATATCCAGTCTAGCCAGTAGCCCAGTAGACCGGTTTTCGCGACAGGTCCCTCTGGCCCATGGACCGGTCGCTTGTTGTTGTATTCGGGCTTAACGACACTGTTTCATATCGAAGATGATTAGTGTCGGAGGCAGAGTACAACCTCACACTCCACGTTTATATTGCGACCGAGCCACCCGCAGTAAAGATCCGAGAAATTAATCTCTGACCGGGAATCGAACCCGGGCCGCCGGCGCGGCGAGCGGGCTACAACCCACTCGACCACGCAGGATCTCTGGACCGGTCGCATTTGCCTAATTCTGCTAGTGGTTGTTCAATCAAGTGTTTGAGACCCGGATGAACCACGTGACCAACCCAAGCTCCAGATTAAGATCTATGTGGCCCAGGGAGACAAAGAGATGGGAACCATGGCCCAGTCGAACCGCATCGCGGTTGATGACAGCTTTTATATGAACTTTGGTATACGATTGTGGGATATCATCAGCGCTTTAGTGCGAAGAAGTTTATTAACACTCAAAGTAGTAGTTGCAAGAAAGGAATCAATTTTTCAGGCGCGTCCATGTTGCTGCGAGAGCGAGCACTTCGCAGAAGGAAACGACTAGATCGATATCTAAAGAAATTTGCTATTAGAAATGAAATCCAGCAATGAATAGGCCTAAACAAAAATAACTATGACAAGAAAGCAAATAAATGAAGAAGAAAGCGAAAAAAATATTAGGAGTAGGCAGTCGTAACGAAGTTCACGGGTAAACAATCGCCAACCTCATAAACAAACACACAAACAAAAACAAATGCACGCATACATGCATGCATACGCATACAGACGTTTTTGTGGGGCGGGTTGGTGTATTGGATATGTTCGTTGTCTTGCAGCCGAAGGTTTGCAGGTTCGAATCCACCTCAAGTCGCCGTGTAGGGACCTTGGGCAAGTCCTTCAGTGGCAATTGCCTAAAACTCCAATGCAGTGTCCGCTCTGCAGTCGGGAGCGCCTATGCAGTGGCGTAGCTACCATGTGTGCAATGTGTGCAAAGCACACGGGCCCACGACCTCCAGGGGCCCACAGAGATTGCTAGATATTTTTTATATATTATTAATCGAACCTAATTAGTAATTCGCATTATTTTGTGACAAATTTAGTTTTTTGTGAACACACATTACTTCTTTACTTTAGGGCCTACTCATGCAGTGACGTCTGTCAACCGCCGTGCTGTTGACAGGAAAAATTGTAGGCCCTACTTAACTCCTTTTAACTTGTGCTTTTGTCTCGAGTCATGAAAAAAGGTCTAACATAGTTTTAAGTTGAGAACAAGAAATGAATCATACCATGCATCATAAGATTCTTATTTCACTTATTCACTTTCCTATGCAAATGGCTTGGGTGTGGCTATGCATGCTATCTAGGATAGGTGTGATAATTAGGCCTATGTCAATCTATCTGTGACATTCGTGTATTGTACATGTAATTAAAAGGTGCACCGCAGAAATCTCGTATGTCTCACAGGCATGCTCGTATATCCCGGTGATTTGCTGGATATAGTAACGGTAGTGACCCGACATCTCTCTCAACCAGGGTGAGGATTGTCGGGTTTTGAGGTGGTAGTTAAGTCTTCTCGTCACTTTTTCACAACCAAATTCAAATCCTCAGACTGCTGTCAACTTCTCTTAGCTCTCACCCCACAATCAGGGAGACGCAGGTTTTTTTTTAAACGTGCAATTGAACGCAAAATACCGGCCTAACAAGGCCAATCAGGGGCCCATGCGGAACTTCTGCACACGGGCCCATGAAAGGCTAGTTACGCCACTGCGCCTATGAGTTAGCTTTATGGGGCTCTGTAACAAGTGCATATACAAGCAAACACATGCACATACATACACATACACAAACACATATATAGTTACATAGATACATACACACATACATGGATTCATGTACACAGACACACATGCAATCATATACACATGCATACTTGCATACACGCATGCGCGCATGCATACATAAAATAGGCCACAGTTGTTGGTCTTGTTCAAAATCACGTGCATAAGTTACCTAATACTGCGTATCACGCGAACTGCTATATAACTTTCAACATGAACTGCATGCACGGAGTCCATAGAATTACACAGACTTCTTGTAAACACATTGACCATTAAATACGTTTGGGATTCAGTCAAAGGACAGCGGTATCGGACAAGGGTCTCATGAGTGCAGAGAGGGCGCAGCAGAAATATCTCTGATGTTATTTGGGAGGATGCGATTTTGGTATGAAGAAGAAGTAGTCCTACGCCAAGTCTAGAAGTATCACGCGGCCTCTGGGTGTTTTTAAATGCAGACCATCTCTGCCAACGCACTGCATGCATTCCACTTCGGAGTCGAGTGAATTACGGTCTTCTACACCAAGTTACATTACAGGAAAACGGTGAACAAGAACTAAAGTTACTGACCGGTATGTCTGAACTGTTCCAGGTGATGTATCCGAAAAGAAGGAAGCGAGAGAGGAGCAGGAGGAGGAGGAAGAGCTAGAGAAGAAAAAGAAGATGATGTGGAGGAGGCGCTGCGCTTGTAATCCGATGATGCTGGCCTAACAAACGCACAGGCGAACGATGACGCGAACTTTTCTTTGCACCTATACCTCGCTACTTGCATCCGCTGTGGCTGCTAAGCCAGGGCAACACGTATACACGCAGACGAAGCGCCTTTCGGTTGCTGTGGCTGAACGGTGGAGGCAAGGCGGTGCTATGGATGCTGCTGCAGATGCTAATGCTGCTGTTGAGGCTGCGACGCTTTGGAGATACGCCGAGAAAAGGCGCTGGAGGCTGGAGCGGCTCGTCTGCTCTGGGTTCGTATACGTGAGGTGAGGGAGAAAGAGACGGGGAGAGGTAGGGAGATAGAGATACACATGGAGAGAGAAACACAGATAGAGACATAGAGAGGAGAGGAAAGGACAGGACAGGAGAGGAGATGAGAGGAGAGAGACAGAGAAAGAGAGAGAGAGAGAGAGAGAGAGAGAGAGAGAGAGAGAGAGAGAGACAGAGAGAGACAGACAGAGACAGAGACAGAGACAGACAGAGACAGACAGAGACAGATACAGAGACGCAGAGAGAAGTAGCTGTGGACTGGTCTGTTTTGTTGTACTTTGGGAGAGAATGATTGAAGCTAACAGACAGACAGCCAGCCAGACAGACCCACACAGACAGACACACAGACCCATAGACACACTCACAAAACATCAGAGGCATACAGAGCACGGAAGAGGTTTGGAAAGCTGCCGCAGCTGCTATGCGGCTATTCGTGAAGATGGAGCAAAGACTGTTAAATCTTCGTCTCTTGCACATAATTATAATATTATATATATAATATTATATATATGTGTATATATATATATGTATAATTGTATATATGTATATATATATAATAGATGTATATATGTGTGTTCTTTCGATCGGACGCAAAGCCTGGAATGCCAGGTGCAGCTATTTTTAGACGAGGTTCGATGACGTAGACGGACGTCGAGACATATAATTATATACAAAGTGAGCAGATCGTGTACGCACCAATGGCGTCGTACACTTCATGTCGTACACTTCATGTCGTGCACTTCGTACACTTCATGTCGTACACTTCGTACACTTCATGTCGTACACTTCGTACACTTCATGTCGTACACTTCGTACACTTCATGTCGTACACTTCGTACACTTCATGTCGTACACTTCGTACACTTCATGTCGTACACTTCGTACACTTCATGTCGTACACTTCGTACACTTCATGTCGTACACTTCGTACACTTCATGTCGTACACGCATCGTCTGCAAGGTGTACATGGCAGCAACGAATAGTTATCGCATGTCATTCTATAGAACGACAAGATAAGACTCAGATTGAGGTTCGATAGATTTGATATGTTTAGGATTCGTTTGTTTTGGTCTGTAGGCCTACACGTGTATATACATGTATAGGCCTAAGCATCTGCACCTATAGAACAACCGCCGCCTCTTAGACGCCTTGCCCTCGTTGCACGTCCAACCCGATGGCGGTGTGTCTCACGGCACCGTACCACCGTACCAGTCAGCCCTATCATGGTTGGCTAATGTGCTGGGGAACGAGAAACGGGAATCAAAATTGTGATTGTAGTTAGTCAGAGGGCAGAAACGAAATTATTGTTTAGATAAGTTCAAAAAATAAACTTATCTTTAACACAATT
Organism: Lumbricus rubellus; assembly: GCA_945859605.1. NCBI lineage: Eukaryota > Metazoa > Annelida > Clitellata > Crassiclitellata > Lumbricidae > Lumbricus > Lumbricus rubellus. The sequence continues at coordinate 11,188,044 of OX243828.1, forward strand.
AAAATTAAAATTTATCGTTTACTGTAGGCCCTAAGTTGTAGGCAACTGTGCTCTATTGGCCAAGAAAACATTCTGATGATAATTTTAAACAATATTATTCAATTTCTTAACACGATGTTCAATATTCATGCATAATAATCAGGTTAACTATGCAACAGTGACAAATTGTTTCTTCTTGTGTACCTCTAATTTTGCCAGTACAGCCCTGTAATGTATTTGTATTTTATTCTATTCGTATTTTGTTGTATTGCATTGTAATGTATTGTGTTGTATTTGTATCGCATTTGTATTGCATTGTACTGTATTGTGTTGTATTTGTATTGTATTTGTATTTTATTTATATTGTATTTGTATTGTATTGTAATTTTATTGTATTGTGTTGATTTCTATTTGTATTGTTTTGCAATGCATTGAAAAGCGCCTATATTTGGGTGAACCGTTCAGTAGCGCTCCCAGTGCGCAAGAACCATTGAGAAGTAGTCTAAGACTATACCAGATTCTGAGAAGGAAGAAAGAATAAAAGAAATTCCAGAAAGAATTGAACAGCGAACGGATGGAGATAGGCGATGGAGTCTGTATAGTTGCAATGTTGAATTCCAAGCAAGGTTGTACATGTATGTGGGTATAAACATCGTATACTCTGTGATTACTCACTTCACAGATATTTGTGTGTAACTGTGTATAGTATTCGGGCAAAATGACCTGCAGACAGGTTTAGGCAACTGGATACATGGGCGCCCGCACCATAGGTCAAGGAGGGTCGCGTGACCCCCCTGGAAATCATGACAAAATATTGATAATCACTCTTTCTGTAAAAAATGATAGTGGTAAAACGGGACAGAATACCCACGAGTCATTGTGTTCTTTTACTTCACCAACTTTTGTTGTGTATCTTCTGGTTAGCTTTACGTACTGAGCACACTACTAGATGGAGCCTATGTGTATGTAACTGGAGACGAAGAGACGAACAGAGAGCCAACCCTTCAGCCACCGTCAAGGCCCAATTGTAAGATTGATGGCATCTGATAGCCTTTATGTGATGTAGGTCAACGATAAAGCTTTCTGTTTCTGCCGAAGTCTAATAATTATAGCCCCCACCCATCCACACATCATACACACCCTGTGCCTGGCTACTTTTCCAAGGTATACAGCTATATAGAGGACGATGCATGGTCTCATCAAACGAGTCTCCCGCACACATTCTTGTACTCATGGATGACATCAGCGTTTGCAGAACTTTGTGATTTTCACTTCCCTCTGCCTCCTACGCTGTTTCAACTCAAAACATCATCCATCTCTGTTTAACTCTTCGCCTGACACTCCGTATAATTATGTATAGTACTATGTGTGGACTTGGCATTATAGTTGTCTGGTGTGCATCAGTTTCTATTCCTCCTATTTACATTATGCCGATCAAAGACTCAAAGCTGGTCCTGACCTTAGGGAAGGGTCAGCAAGGTCGAAGACATGTATGATGATATATTGTGAGAATCGTGGAGATTGGAGACCTGGCAGGCTGGCACTCTGAGCCCGAATCTTTCGAATCTTTCGAAGACTAGCCTATGCAGCATGTGCAAAATTAATCTGGTCGTTGGCAGATTTTCTCCAAATCGGGGAATGGGGAGGTGCAATATAGGCTATATCATTCCACAAGGCCGGCAGAGTTGACATAGAGACAAAAGACTGCTTATTAAGACGACTATGTATACATGTATATATATATATATATATATATGTGTGTGTATATATATATAAATATATATAGGCCATACACGTGTACATGTATATGTATATTCTTGTGGACTTGTCAAAGAAAACACAGACTATGTAGATCAGTTCATCTCGAGATCCGTTGCACATGCGAGTGGAGGATTATAAATAAATGTAAGACAGCCTGAAATTGAGAAATAAATGTTGTGCTGCAGTGTGTAGCGTAGACTCTTTGAAATTCTAAAGGCAAGTTTATCCGTTGTTTGGAAGTCATCAGCTGGAAGGTGTCACGGTAAGTACTACCAAATGAACAGTGCAAGTGTAGCCTACTGTGCTAAACACTGCTTTAACTGTTGAGACTGCATTTTGTGGGGCACAGTGGTGTTTGGGTATGATCGGTGCCTTGGAAAAAAGACTGAATTTTTGGAGAAAGTAACCGACATCTTTGGTAGGGATGAACGCCGATTACAGACACACTTATACCCCGCAGTCGATCGAGTCGATCGATCGAGTCGATCATAACTCGGCCAAGTCGAGTCGATCGAAAAATCGTCGACTCGATCGACTTGCAAGTCGAGTCGATCGTGAGTTTTTTTCGATCGACTCGATCGACTTGCGAGTCGAGTCGATCGTGAGACATGCCAAGTCGAGTCGATCGAAAAATCGTCGACTTGCAAGTCGAGTCGATCATTGCTCCGTCGACTGGACTCCACTTAAAAATATTTATCTTAAGCCTACTATTTCTTGAAGTCTCAAAGTGAACTACATGATATAATGACGTAATTCAGTTTTTCCACACGAGTGCAGCTAATGAACCTTTTGGCAGCTGACGATTTCGTGTTTGTGGAACTGTGAAAGTTGATAGACGTACGTTTTCGATTTGAGTTCAACCAGTAGAGGCGGATATAGAAATATTTGACGGGGGGGGGGTCAGATTTTTTGGTCTTGGGCCGACAAAAATTTTTGTTGGTCTTCCGTGGAAAAATCCTTCTTTTAGTCTTTCGCCCAAAAAACTTCTAAAAACTCGTGGCAACTCCGGTTACTTAAAATCTGATGACTTTTTTAGTCATGTGCTAGTTTCTCTCTCACCTTCCTGTTCCCGTTGCGTTGATTTACAGCTTCTTGAAAACTGATGGGAGGAGGGTCCGAATGGAGTGGGGCATGGCCGGATTGCCCTCTTGGATCCGCTTCTGAATGAGCAGGATACATTTAGGCCTGTATAAATTATTATATGTAGATGGTAATTTTGAGAATATAAAACGGGACCTTTTATGACGTCACTTCGATCAGGATACAGATCTACTATCATATAATTTCATTAATTTTGAGAATACAAAACTAGACCCATGCTTATTGTGACGTCACTCTGATTATGATGCAATTTATTTTACTATTATAGGCCTATTACAGGTTCACCTCGAGAATTAAAACAACTAGGCCTATTGTGACGTCACTTCGATTATGATACAAAATGTAATATCATAGAAGTGCATTTTGATAATATAAACAAGGCCTACTGTGACGTCACTTTAATTATTATACATATCTACTATTAAAGAAGAGCATTTTGAGAGTATAAACTAGACGAATTGTGACGTCACTTCGATTATTACGCAGATCAACCGTAATAATTTTTGAAACTCATTCATTTTACAGAATCTAAACGAGGCCTATTGTGACGTCACTACGATTACAGTGCACATCTACTATAAATTCACTGAGAATACGAAATTAGGCTTAGTGTGACGTCACGCAGATTTCATTTTGAGATCATATAACTGCAGAGGTGAGCAAAAGACAAAACTAGGTCAAGTCGACTCGAAGTCGATCGAGTCGATCGTCGGCCGAGCCAAGTCGATCGAGTCGTGAAAAGGTCGGCGAGTCGACGAAGTCGATCGAGTCGATCGTCGACCGAGCCAAGTCGATCGAGTCATGAAAAGGTCGGCGAGTCGACGAAGTCGATCGAGTCGATCGTCGACCGAGCCAAGTCGATCGAGTCATGAAAAGGTCGGCGAGTCGACGAGGTCGATCGAGTCGATCGTCGACCGAGCCAAGTCGATCGAGTCATGAAAAGGTCGGCGAGTCGACGAAGTCGATCGAGTCGATCGTCGGCCGAGCCAAGTCGATCGTAGCCCACGACTCGATCGACTGCGGGGTATAGACACACTGCAGCACAACATTACAGAGACTGATGCTCAAGAACATTAGGGAAGATTAATTGTCAACAAGGGATTTAGTCGTTAACTATAGGTATGGGCCAATTGGATATCATAATTATTACTGGCCGACCACGACTGAAGTCGGATACTTATGAATTAGGTAAACTTAAGTCTCACGGTCTTGACTGACCCCCCCTGCAAAAAATCCTGCGGGCGCCCATGACTGGATACGTGTAGCCGGTGTCCAGCCATTTGCGCGCAAGACGTTTGCGCGCCGTCGTTTGCGCGCCGTCATTTGCGCGCACCGTCATTTGCGCGTTGGACGTTTGCGCGCCGTCATTTGCGCGCCGTCACAATATGCAAACTAAAGAATCTACGAAATAGCCACTTTAATCATATCAAAAAATATGTATTGGTTTTCTATACAAAATAACTACTTTTATTTAGCAGTAAGTTCAGCAACCTATCAATGTTCTTCTACAAAATGAGGGTGAGGTATAAATGTTTTGTACGAAATGACTACATAAAAGTCCAACATAATGTTTGTGTCTTCAATAACAAATTGAAATGTTATGCGCAATTCCTTTCAGATATTCCAACAATGGTAAGACGACAGGTATAATTATAATATGCGAAATCAAAACAAGAACAATATGTTGATAAACAACAGAATGATATAGGTTTATACGCGAAGAGGAACAGGAGTAGGCCTACACATCAAAGTGCGAATAAAATAGGCCGACCCATCATACAGGAGTTCACTGTTTGATCATACGAAGATGGCAGACATAAAGGTACAAGTTAATCCACACTTCGCGCGCAAACGTCCCGCGCGCAAAGAACGGGCATTTTTGGCTGCGCTCAACCGACTGCGCGCAAATGACGGCGCGCAAACGACGGCGCGCAAACGTCCTGCGCGCAAACGACAGGGCACCCGCGTTGCCTACTCATGTAGATTGTGTACCTCTAATTTTGCCATTACAGCCCTGATTCTAAGCGTTTACGAGATACAGAAAGGCGTTATGTGAAGTGGTTTGATGCACGATAGTGCTTGGCTTTCATTTATATATCGAGATATAATGTTGGGGGGATTAACTGTATGCCTTGCTTATAACCAGTGAATGACGTTGATGAATGAGTCATCGGAATGAGACGAGATTTATCGTCGCTTCACGGAAGCAGAGAATCGAGAGAGGATCAGTTAATGTCCAGCAATCATCCGATGCTATAGATTGCTATAGATGGAGGTCGACTAAGCTGTTGCTGCTGCTGCTGTTGCTGCTGGTGAAGATGATGATGATGGTGATGAAGATGCTAAGAGCCAAGAAGCGTCTAGAACCGCAACGGAAGCTGAGGATGAACCGTGTGTATATGCAATTATGCATTTACTATCGGGGCGTAAGACGCCCTGCATTCGTGCATTGGAAAGCTGGAAGATGGAATGGTAGGAGGACTAGGAGGAAGACTAGAAGGAAGAGGAGTAGGAGTAGTATGAGGAGGAGGAGGAATAGGATGAGGAGGATTAGTAGTAGAAGCGCGTGCATGCGTGAAGTCCAGCATAATATGTAAACAAATAGCAACGAACACGAATGGAATCCAGACTTGTATACTAAACAGGCAATTTATATTATGCACATAATTATATTCACACACAATCATACATGCATAATACATAGGCTACATGTATATATTCATAAATACATGTCATGCATGCATACATACATACATACATACATACATACATACATACATACATACATACATACATACATACATACATACATACATACATGCATACATACATACATACATACATACATACATACATACATACATACATACATACATACATACATACATACATACACGCGTACAGAGGCACGAATACATACATATTTTCACTATGCATTCCTTGGATATTTGCAAAGAAGGTATGCCGCAATGAGTGCGCATGCGCGCACGAAGTATGCGGCAAAGAGAATGACGCGCATGCGTGTGACTATGCGTGGGAATAACAAGGCGGATGGTGCTGATGATGATGATGGTTATGACGACGGACGTAATTCAGTCCAGCCTCTGTAGAACGCTAGATGAAGCTGCTGCTGCTGCTGCTGCTGCTGCTGCTGCTGCTGCTGTTACTGCTGCTGCTAATGCCTCATCATCATCATGAGTCCAAGCTTAGATGCAAATCTGGCGAGTTCCGGTGTAACAGCCATTTCAGGACAGTCGATTGGTGGATCCGTGGGCGGAGGGGGTGAGCGAGGCAGACAGCTCAACCAATCGCCATGGAGATGATTATCTTTCAAGGAAATGGTGAAGCTGTAGGCCTGTAATAGGCCTATGCGCTGGCTGCAGGCGTTTACAGATCTCGTATCGAAGCAGTTTCAAGGGCTAAAGGAAATCACTAAGTCATCATAATTAATCTTCATGGATTCAATATTTTAATCAATAAATAGATTGGTTAATCAATGTTAATTGCGAATTGTAGAGAACTTGGTATCGATTGGACCTGATCAATAATTGTCACCTCTCTCCATGTTCGGATAGAATAGAAAATGTTTTGACTTATTGTGGCACATAATTATTATATCAACAATAATTATTATCGTCTTCATTTCATGCATTTATCTACCGCTAGTATATTATGCAGCCACGTGCCGAAATGTTATTCGTTCATTTAGGCTATATGTCGCCAGAACATTTATACTTCTATCAGTAGCCCGCAGATAATCAATGTATCCATGTTTACTGTTTAGTCAAGAGATAATTTTATGCATTTATGTACGGCCAAGACATTCAAGCATTTATGTACCGCCAAGACATTCAAGCATTTATGTACCGCCAAGACATTCAAAGTGTTTATGCAAAGCAAGGTCGGCAGAATTAATGAATGTTGGTGTCAACTAAGCGAAAAGAAATCTGAGGCTGAGTTTCTCTTCGAATTCCACTTTCTTCGTCATCTTCACGAATTCATCGAATCCAATGCAACCATCCGCATCTTCATCAGCCTCCTGAATCATCTGATCTGCTATGCTCGACAGCTGACGACGACAACACACAACAACAACACACGTTGTCAACAATAATAACACAGACAAAGTGTAACGTCATCAGCATCATCATTAATTTTTGTATGCATGAAAAGAACTTTCAAACGATGTTTTTTATTTTTTAGTAGAAAACCAAAAAGTGAAGAATTGACCAGAAGCCTCATATCAGTAAAGCAAAGTCTTGTTGCTAATTTTTATAGTCGAGTTAGCTACATCGGTTAGTGCGCATGTCAAATGCTCCGCTGCTCAGGGCTAGCGTTGTCCTTACACGCGGAACTTAAATGGAAAGACACCCATTCAAAAGAACTTCCAAACGATGTTTTTCATTTTTGCGGAGAAAAACAAAAGGCCAAGAATTGATCAGAAACCTCGTGTCAGTAAAGCAAAGACTATTCCAAAGCAAAGTTTTGTTGCTAATTATAGTCGAGTTAGCTCCTCGGCTCGTGCGAGTCTCTGTAAACCTCTTTATGATGGTCCATTCAAGAGATTTTAACCTCAGTGCTAGCGTTGTCCTTACACGAGGAACGTAAATGCAGAGGCACCCATTCAAATGGAAAAAAGTGTAGACCTAAGGATCTCATCCGATGAATTCACTTACTTATTTTTTCGTTTAACACAAATCAGTTTGACAAGTCCGCAAAATAGTAAGTATGTATGTTTAATGCGCAAAAACAGACTGAGAAGTAGCAACTATAGGCCAACATTGAGCCAGACAATTATAATTAAACTAACAGAAAATAAGAGTAAGGGGAGCAATCAACTGGTGGAATTGAATTGAATCGATAGTGAAATAAGATCAGTATAAAGTTCTGTGGATTTTGTCCGTGGGTAATTTTCTGTGCATAGCCTATACTCCTACAGTCTATAGAGAACCCGACGTAGGCATAAGTAATAGGCCTAGCCACCTAAGTTATCGTCCTTTTGTTGGTGATTCAAAATGACGATTTTTATTGCGGAAGTCAGTGTAGCGACGCTTGATGATAGGTGGAAACAAGCTCCACAGGAAATGGAACGCATTCTTGCTGACAGCCGTCGAAACTCTGTTCTCGACTTCGCGTAGCGTATACCCTATCCAAGACATCGTCAGCGGAATGTCTGGAAGATCGGAGCCCATTCGACCTCAAGTAGGGTCGAGATTATTATTATTATTATTATTATGCATGCGCTATATAAAAGCATTTACGACGATCGTGTACTTTACCTCTTCCTCTCCGACGTCTATTCTCATCATGGCTCGCAGGGCGTTGAGCAATTCCACCTTCGAGATTCTACCATCACCATCGGCGTCAAGCAAACGAAACGTCACTTCACATGTAATACGATGTATACACAGGTTAGTCACGTTAGTAGATGGATGAACGGATGATTGGATGGGTGAGTGGATGGATGACTGGATGGATGGATGAATGGGTGGATAGATGAATGAATGACGGATGAATGATCAATGGATCAATGAACAGAAGCATAATCGAATGATACTTTAAATAACGTATGATTATCTTTCCATTTAGTGTTACATTATTTTAATAGGCTACTTATGTTTGTTTTATTCCAGTCTATATATAGGTCTATGTAAAGTCTTCAGCCTAAATACTCATGCACATAAAGACTTCTGGTTGAAGTAAAGTGTTCAGCAGTTAGTAGGCTACATGAGTTTCTCTGATGCTGCGTGCGTATGTGTGTGCGCGCGCGTACTTAATTGTGGGCGCGCACATGCGTATGGGTGTGTGTATGTACGTGTGTATGTTTGTGTGCGTGTGTGTATGCGTAGGTGTGTGTATGTGTCATGTGTGTGTGCGTGCGTGTGTGTCATGTGTGTGTGCGTGTGTGTGTGTGTGTGAGTGTGTGTGTGTTTGTGTGTGTGTGTGTGCGCAGGTGTGTGTGTGTGCAAGTGTGATGACGTCATTGTTACTTTTAACTTTCGAGTTTCGTCCATTGATGTCGTCATCAGGAGTGACGAATTCTACCGCTGGACGGAAACAAGCGATGACACGGATGAACTGAACGAATGACAACTCCGTCGAATCGCTACAATCAATCAATCAACGATTCAACGTCAATAACAGGCTACAGCTATTTATCTCTAATTAATAAAAAATTAAATATATGCATAGGCCTACATTTATAGTTATCAATATATTAATTTACATTTCTAATCATTTTCATATTTAGTTTTTCATATAATTAGGCTACTTATCTGAATATTTTCCATTCATTTATTCTTCCAAAGTTAAAAGTGAGAGACACATAATCACGTGCACCCATGGCACCCCACACCCAAATCGAAACACACACACCAACACACGCACGCACACACACACACCCACACAGACACACACACAACCACACACAGAAACACACACACACACAAACATACACAAACACACACACACACACACATGAACGCAAAAAGAACAGAAAGTAGATGTTCTGCAAGGCATTCAAGAACGTCGAACAATTATTTTTGCATAGGCCTATAATTATCTACATGCATTTTAAATACATATAAATATATTTAACTAGGCCTGCATGTGAATAGGCCTATAAGCCTATAGGACTACTTGAAAGCACATACGTGCAACTAGGCATAATAATAGTCTATATCGAAGACTAAACAGGCCTACGAGGAGCCATTTTATTGTTGAGCTTACACATCGGTATAGAACGACTGAATGATTCGATCTTTCAGAGGATTATTCGCCAACTTCTTGATCTTCATGAAGTCGTCTCGACTGCAAAGAAAACATGAAAACTATTAATAGATTAATATTGTTTCTTTTTAAAGAACATTAATATGCTCAGTAGCGTCCCCCACGGGTAACGGGTTGCTTAGAGGTGGTTTGAACCACCCCTATATACTCTGAAAAATCTGACTCATACGATGTGTTCAAATTCGTTGAGTTTTCAGTTTTCACTCGGGTAGGGCCTATATACTCTGTAAAATGGGTCCGTCGAGCAATGGTGACCTAGGCCCTATACATGTAGATTCAATGCTTTCATAACCACCTAGTGACATATAAGAGATTGCTACGCTTCTGATGATGCTGATTCGAAAGATAGCTTACCATCAGCAAGATAGGGGCCTATTAGCATAGCAAATAATTATGTATATTTGTATATATAGCATATGCAGATTTTGATCAGCATATATAGGCCTATATATATATTATTATGCAGATATGCGCATTTTGGTCATAAGGTAGGCCTATATATTATGCTGTTATTATGGTAACCCGGCAAATGCGCGCAGACAACAGCGCGCAGACAACAGCGCGCAGACAATAGCGCGCGACAAGAACAAATCGAGAAAATATTAGCATTATTATAATGAACATTTATTTTTACTCGAAATTAGCTAGACGTGTACAAATTTATGCAACAACGTTATTTAAATATTTACATGTAAACTAGAAATTGTCGTGAGTGTTCCAAAAGTTCCTTAGTAGGCCTACTAGGGGCCTATAGGCTAAGCCAAAATGTAGGCAGGCAGATTAACACAAATCACACACTATAGACTATAGAAATAAACTACAATCTAATAAAAATTACGCTTAATTCACATGGTCCTGAACTCCTGGTGTAACATTTCGTAGGCCTACTAACCTATCCAATCATTTAGGCTTAGGCGGTAGGCTATTATTATTATTGCTATTATTAGGCTATCGCTCAGCTTGTAATTAGGTCTATCATTATTAGGCCTATAATTAAGCCTATTATTATCAGGCCTATTATTATGATTATTTTTATTACTTTCATCACTATTAGGCCTACTATTTGTACCATAGCCTAACCTTAGGCTATTGGTTAATTATCATTTCTGCGCGCACGCGTCTTCTCACTCACAACCGTCTTTAAGAAACCTTTTTAACGCTTTCTTTCGGACGATTTATTCAGCTTTCGTCATAGTCAGATACTCTGGTACAGGCTAGTAATATTTTAATGATCTTCAACGGAAGTAGGCTAGTTCGTCGGTTGGTTAGGAAGAGAAACCTAATAGCTTATGCTAAACGGGTAATAAACAAAACACAGGAATTTGTGGGGCGCGGTGGTGCACGTAGTGGTGGCGTCGTCGCCTTGAAGCCGGAAGGTTCGAGGTTCGAATCCACCTCAAGTCGCTGCGTAGGGACCTTGGGCAAGTCCTTCACTCGCAATTGCTCAGCGCTTCGGCGTGAAACTCCGATGCAGTGTCCGCGCTGAATTCGGGAGCGCCTCTGAGTAGAGAGCTTGAAGGGGCGCTATAACAAGTGCACATACAAACAAACAAAGGAATCGAGTCTGCGTTGGTCTAAACCGAGCTGAACGTTAGGCTTAGGCCCACCTAGAACGAAAAAAGGTAAGAACGAATGAAGGATGGACGGAAAGAAAGGAAGCAGAGACGGAAGAATGGAAGAAATGAATTGCGTGACAGCGTGAAATAAGGAAATAAAGAATAATTGTCGGAAACAATGACTGACAAAAGCAGGGGTCTCCAGGGTAAGAATTGCCGGGGGGTTGGGGGGTTCAACCCCCCAGTCATTGTTAGAGCCCCATGTTAAAGTATGTTTTTCACACCCCAATTTCAAGTTTATCATAGGCCAACCCCCCCAGTTATTTTTCCACAATTCTCATACTGGGGGTCTCTATCACTAAACCTAGGGTGGGCGCAACTTGAGACGAGTGAAAAACAGAGGAATAAGAAATGAGATGAGATTCACCCCCGGTTGGGGAAAGGCCGGCCTATGAAAGGGAAGGCCGACCTGGGAAGGGTATACGGACAGAGATTGAGTCCGGTTTAGCGCCTCAATCTTATATATAGGCCTATAATTATAATCGAGCGTTGTATTTATGGAGATGGACTTACCAGAGTGTCCCAACATGTCTGCGATCCAAGGCAGTGAAACGGCGATGAAGGCTGGCTAAGAGCGACGACGAAACTGAAACAAGACGAATTGAAACAAAAACGATACAAACAGTGACTATAGTCTAGTCTGAGAAGAGACAATCATGCACTCTCGTTCTTTCAATCATTAATTAATTTATTCATTCATTCATTCATTCACAACATTTATGTAGCGCTCGGTATCGATATTAGACTATATACAGTAATTGCAGTAGACTAAATTTCACTTTGCCCTATAGCCTAATTACAACTAGGCCTATAGGTCTATCTTCGATCGTAGGCCCAATCGTAAACTTCAAATGTTAAAGCGCTACTCTGAAGTTAAGCGCAGGGCACCAGCTTATTCAGAAGCACTGTATGCCTATCGTATCAGAAGGGCTATCCGAAGACCGGTGCCCCCCAAGAAACCAGATCCCCCCACTAAAGCAGAGGGACTAGCTTAAACACTGGTCGGTACTATAATAGGCCTATAATATACTTGGGATACTTACATCCGGTTTCCTTTCGGATATCCGTCAATTCCTGTTTATTCAGCGGCAAAGAAGACGACGAACCCATCACGATGACGTAGCTGATGACGTAAAACACCCGTCGAAGCACGTCTAGGAATAAACGTAGGTCCTAAATCAACTTATGTAGCGCTTTTATTTTATAGCCAGTTGCTACGCCGTGGTAAGAACAAGCCCAATGGAACCGTCAAACTGAAAAGTGTAAAATTACATTACGTTTGTTCATTCGTTTGGCAGACAGACGACTCTAATCCAATCGACGATCAGATGAATGATGCTGTCACAATCATGTTGCTTCGCTGGATATCAAAGGAACTTCGGCCGATTGCGAATCTGAGTAGGGCGTATGGTTGCGAAAAGTTACACAGGCAACTCCTTGTCTAACTCTCTGTCTCTGTCTGTCTGTCTGTCTGTCTGTCTGTCTGTCTGTCTGTCTGTCTGTCTGTCTGTCTGTCTGTCTGTCTGTCTGTCTGTCTCAATTTCCCTCTCTTCATCTAGGCCTATAGAGCAGTCCAACAGATAAGCCTAGCCGCCTAGGCGCTACAATTCATTTTGAACAAATTCTGTCGAATTTGAAATGTAGCCTATTAGGCCTAGACTTGCGTCATCCCGACGTGGCGAATAATTGATCAGGTGCGCGCGTGTGTGTGTATGTATGTGTGTTTGTGTGTGTGTGTGTGTGAGCGCGCGCGTGCATGTGTGTGCGTGTGTGTGTGTGTGTGCCTCTGTCTGTCTGGTCGTCTATTATGGTAGACTGGACCACGATCCATTTTGATGTGTGATGGATGGACTTAGCCTACGCAGTCCCGAATAATTACCCAATTTACCATGATCTGTCTGTCTGTCTGTCTGTCTGTCTACCTGTCTGTCTGTCTGTCTGTCTGTCTGTCTGTCTGTCTGTCTGTCTGTCTGTCTCATCGTCCATAGAAAGCCTACAATTAAGTTCGAACAAATTCTATCGAATTTGAATATTATGTTGGACTTAGCCATCCCGTCACGAATAATCAAACATCTGTAGGCCTATGTCTGTTTGTCTGTCTGTCTATCCGTATGTCTGTCTGTCTGTCTGTTTGTCTGTCCGTCTATATCTCTCTTCGCAATAAGCCTATTATAATATCCTATTGTGTAATACATTTTGAGCGGAATCTGTTGACAGATTAGTAAAATTTAGCATAATTATGCTTACATTCATTGAAGCGCAACTCGTTACAACCGACCGCCTACGGTGCATGCTAGTGTTCGCCTCGCAGCTGGTTGTGACTCGTTCGTAGTGGCTCCCTCTAGCGCCTGGTGAGCAACTGAGGCTACTGAGCATTACATATCGCGTTCACTCAACCGTACGTCATAGTTCATCGCATTGGTCTTTGATTTTACGATTATGCACGGCGACCTTTCGACTCTAGAATACGTGCGATGTGACCAGCAGCCATGGCAGATACTTCAGAATCAACTATGCAGACGTGTGTAGATCAAATGTCACATATCTGTCACCATGCAGGTATTTAAATCATCGGACCAGAGGTGTTGATCGCCTGTGGATATGGGAGGAGGGAGTAGATGGGGCAAAGAACAATGTGATCATCAAGTAGGCCTATGCTGAGCCCCAATACAGAACAGTTTTGGATCAGCCTATTAGGTCTACATGCCTCTGCAGTCTGCACGGAGAGAATGGAATCAACTTCCACTCTCGCTTCAAATTCACTTCCTGCCTTCAAAAAAGTGGCTTAAAACTCACGATTTTCTCCTTGGCTTTCAATCACATGGATCTCTAAGTCTGCATCTTTCCAGGCGGCCGACTATCCACGCCTCAGATTCACATCTCGGTGCGATATTGCACGCATTATGACTTTAGGCCGATTTAGTAATAATGATGACATAATCTATGCAGTATGTACAGCGCATGAGAAAGCAACGGTTCTAAAGTGTGGAAAAACAATGGGCAAACAAAGATTAGGAAGCAGTAATGTAAGCTCACTCTCATTCCAGTCTCACCTACTACAATTCAAGGTAATTCACCGACACTCACAGGCAACTTACTTACATTCAGGGTGACCAGGGCATATCAATATGAAAAAATTATCAAGACTTTTATATCAAGATTGTTATATTACAGATGTGAAACAAATGTGGAGCAAAATTACAAACAAAAGACTTTGAACAAGTGCAAGTCACGGTCCCAAGTCATAAGTCAAAGCCTAAATTCGTACATTTGTTCGGCAGGCTTCCTTAAACACACAGAGTTCCTATTCTGAAGCTCTCATCACAGTAAACAAATTGCTTTCCCGATCTGGATTTGATCTGGATTTGATCTGGATTCGATCTGGATCCGATCTGGATTCAATCTGGATCTGATCTGGATTCGATCTGGATCTGATCTGGATTCAATCTGAATCTGATCTGAATTCAATCTGAATCTGATCTGGATTGAATCTATATCTGATCTGTATTCGATCTGGATTCAATCTGAATCTGATCTGGATTCAATCTGAATTCGATCTGGATCCAATCTGGATCTGCTCTAGATCCGATCCGGATCTGATGATCGATTCTTCGTCCGATCAAGTCATCTGAATGATCGTCTTTCCAAATGTCCACTGATCGAGTTTCTGGAGCGAATCGAGAGCCTGCGAAAACGGAAGTGAGCGAGTGATGTGAGGTTTGATTGCTCCCGACTCCAAACGTTTCATGATGTCTTCAACAATATCTACGTGATGCCATACGTTAAGGATCAGTCAAAGACAAAGAGAACAACCATTTTTGTGTGTGTGTGTAAGGTATGGAGCACCTCTGACTAGTCTCTCTTGTGTGGTGCTATATAAATTTGCAATTACCATTACCATGATGACTTGTGGCCATAAAGTCTTCAATTGTCTTGCAACTTCTTCTTGTACGGTAAATGTCTTCGTCAGCTGTATAGTTGGTTCCCTTTTACTCGGTTCAATGTACATTTTCAGTATTGCATAATTGCATTAGTTTTAGATTAAAACAACACAGTCACATCTGAAGTGCTTTGGGGGTCACCCATTAGGGAGAAACACAGAGGAAGAGGGAGTGCAACCAAAAGCTGCTAAAAATGTAAATGCACTCGGACTTTATATAGCGACCGTATATGGCCTCGACCCTGCTAAAGGAAGTTATGCCCAGTGTACACAAGGATCTTAATTTTGTACAGACTGCTTCAGATACGAACTTCAATCAGGCAACAGCAGAACTACTTTTTGTTGCATATGATAAGGGTTCCTTTGCTGCCCAACGCAGCATCTACATATGCTTCTACCCAACAGAACATTTAGCTGAGCACTCTTCAAAATCAACAGAAAAAGTGTGGGGCATTACCTTTGTTTACAGAGCTTAACAACCAAAGCTTCAATAATCGCAAGTGTTTCTACAGAACATCATTCAATAGCTTAGATGATGTTTGAAGAACCGTAGCAAAGGATACGAAGCCATCTGCCTTGTCGTGACGCTGACATTGTCCACGACTGTTCAAAAAGAAATGAAATCGATGCGGAGCGTAGGAACAGCTGCAACGAATTGGGAGGATCGAGCTGAAAAGAAAAAAGAAAAACATTAAAAACAATGAAAAATTATATTCTATGTATTTATGAGCACTTGTTGTAGCGTCCTTTAAGATTTCTACTCAGAGGTGCTCCCAACTACAGCACTGACACTGAATCGGAGTTCCACGCCAAAGCGCATGAGAAATTGCGAGTGAAGGACTGGCGACTTGATGTGGATTTGAACCTGCAGCCTTTGGCTTCAAGGCATTGAGCATAACTCTACACCACCGTGCCCCGCGAATAAAATGGATAATGTTATCAACACACGTGAACAATATCCTTTTTTGCCATAGAACAACTCAACACTAACCGGATAATAAAAGACAACTAAGACTACTATTTCTGCTGCCATAAATACAAATCACTATACAACATAGTATACATATAACTGTAGCCATGGGACAATTACATACAATCCAGTAGCTAGGATAAAAAAATATCCGGACTGCCTTAGAAATGATGCTTGGGGTTGGGAACGTATCTGAGTAATTCCCTTTGAAGAAGTGCTATACAAATTCATTTAATGAATGAATGAATGAATGAAACTAAACATTGTCCACACGCACAGTTTAGTTTTCCCATGCAACACAGTCAACAAAATAATAATCAAATAATCCAATATCATACGAACAATTTGATTTACACTTCGATGTGGCCATGAGCGTTTTACAAATTCAATTAATAATTTAATACCATATGTATTCTAACTAATATTCATAAAAAATATATTTGTTTAGTCTTTCTGTCATCCGGCATGAGTACTCTTCTAACCTGTAACTCTGGCTGCGATGTCACCCATCGACCTCCGACAGCAAGACAGGAAATGACGTCATGCTTTGCCGGCATGACACGTGACGAGCACGAACCGTCTTTGTCTGCCAGGTGTCCTTTGTCTTCCACCGTGACAAACTGCCTCACTAAAAGACACAAGCAGCATTGTTGGTCATTAACCCTATCGCCCCGAGAAACCGATATTTCGGTTTGTTAGCCATTGAGTGACGGGAACCCAGGGGCGAAAGGGTTAAAAGAACACAATTTTTCATTCTAAAGAAAAAATTTTAATAGATTTTTGGACCTAGGATTTTGTGCTATTTGAAAACATTTTGACATTGATTGGATATAGAAATCATGTACGTTTGTTTATTATACCATGTCTGTACACCAAAATGCGGATTGCAGTTGGTATATTAAAGAATATTCTTATCTTATCTTTTATCTTAGCATGTCAATGCCTCAATTAATACATCGTCATCTCATTTCTATTCTTTTACTTCGATTCTATTCTCTCTCTATTCGTCACATGATCATTTTTTGTGCCACGTTGAACTGACATGAACAATTCATTTGAAAGTCTGTAACTGAATTAAGTGAATAATTAATTATTATTAATTATTAAAATTAATTATTATTATTATTAATTATTATTATCAATTACTATAATTATTATTATCAATTATTATTATTAATTATTGAATTAATATAATTAATTAAAGTCTTTAACTGAATTAATTGAAAAGTGAAAACTCTTAAAACTAATTCAACTTATTATTGCAAACAAAAGTCATGTTATTGACGAGACCTCCATTGTCGACTATGACATCAACTCCAAGTTTTCCCGTCTCCTCCATGACACTGCCAACCAGCGTTGCAGACTTGCTGTCAACCTCGATTATGTAACCTACAACAAACATCATTCAGCTGTAGGAACAAATCCTTCAATCAATCAATCAAACAAACAATCAATCAAATGACGAATCATAGTCAATCAGTCATCAAGTGTGGAGCTAGCAATTGTCCAAGTGAACATCAGCAAACAGGTGAATGAATGATTGATTGAGTTTACATGCTCATCTGTCACGCAATCAATCAAATCAATCAGTCCTCAAGCGTGGAGAGAGAGAGCAATTGTTCAAAACCTGACTTGAAATTAGTTGATTTCAACATACCTGGAGGAGGCTCCATTTTCTGAAGGTACGATCTCTCTTGGCCATTGCTAACAACTGCCAGAACCTGATATGAAAACACACAAAAATTGCTTTTAATCATAATTATTTTGGTAATGACTGATAGCCAAAACAAAATAACGAGCAAAGAGAGGCTACTGGTCTGCAGCTATGACACAAATCAACCGAAAATCAATCCAGTTCACCAGACCGTGAAGGAGTGTATTGTGGCAGATATATTAGAGAATGATAGAAGTCACCTATTGACTGGCTTTCACTTGGAATTATTTTGGCTTGGACCTGGTCATATAAGGAAAATCACTGGGTCACTTTTCTACTCAAATGAACACCATTCATTACCTGATAAACATTCTGTTCTTAGCAACATTTAGCAATGCTTAGGACAGCACAGAAAGCAGCGTCAATGAGTAGTTTCTTTTATAGTAGCACTGTTTTAACAGTAATTATGGTCTTTCTGCCTCATTTCTCTCTCTCCTTAAAACTGTCTTATTTGAATGGAGCTGGACTGGGAGCGCTCCTGAATAGGAACCTTGAAAGGGTGCTATTTCAAATTGCTAGCAAATAAATAAATAAATTTCTAACTGCAATGAAAAAACTACCTTGTATGTATGTATGTATGTATATGAACATTTATATAGCGCCTTATAATAACCTCACCAAGGCACTTAACGCAGCTACCGGACAGTTATCACGCCGGTAGCCACGTTCGGTGTTTACATGCAGAGCGCCACACCCTTCTTCCCACCTTCTTCTTACCTTGGCGCCCCACGCATGTGCCAGCTGCACGGCAAGGCTCCCAAATCCTGTTGCAGCATCCAGAATCATCACCGTGTCACCTGCCTCTAATCGACCGAGGTAGTGAAGCGCTGTGTAAGCCTTCACTCCATCACCAATACACGCAGCTGCCGCATCAAACGTCACCGCATCGGGAAGAATAGCTGCAAATCAATTAATTAAGTTAATTAATTAAGTTAATTAAATTAAGTCAATTAATTAAGTTAATTAATTAAGTCAATTAATTAAGTCAATTAATTAAGTTAATTATTTAAGTTAATTAGGTTAATTAATTAATTAACTAATTATTATTAATTAATCATTGAAGGTTTCAAAACACAAATGGCACAACTCAATAACATACAACTGACCAATCTCTTGGATCGTATTTAATTTCTAGCAATTCATTTGGAAGTTCTCAAGTTTATATTCAACCACGGATGCTATTCAAGTGACCTTAATTTTATTAAGTACTGTTTTTCTTTTCTGTTTATCCTTTCTTTCCCACATAGTTCCAAAGATGTCTGTTATGTATTTTTAGTTGCGCAATATGATTTTTGAACTGTATATTTCGATTTTTTATGATTGTACACTTGTACAGTGTACACGCTATAGCCTGTTCTCATACAATGTTCCCACAGTGCGTTTGCAGGTGATTCAATAAAATACATACTTACTTACTTATTTTACCTTCATAATAATATGAAATTTTTGCATGCACATAAATCCAAACATCTTAGTATTTTACTGAACATTAATTGAGTAAGTTAAGATCTAAAGAGCACACAGATGACATCATCAGAATTGTCTCAAACAACCCAACAATATAAAAAATGTGTCTCTGTTCATGTGTGTGTGCGCCTTATTATCAAAATTATCGTGATCAACATCGTAACACAATTTCTCAATAAGAGACACAAGCATGAAACTATTAACACAAAAGCCTAAAGTTTCTTTTCACAAACTAATTAACGAGATTAACTGACTAACCGAGATTGAATTCGTTGACAATGCATTCATCCGAGCAACCAGAACAATCGGAGTCAAGCGGAATGGTGCCTGAACATGTTAAAACAAACATCCATTGTGCCTGAACATGTTAAAACAAATATCCATTGTGCCTGAACATGTTAAAATACAAACATCCATTGTGTCTGAACATGTTAAAACAAACATCCATTGTGCCTGAACATGTTAAAACAAATATCCATTGTGCCTGAACATGTTAAAATACAAACATCCATTGTGTCTGAACATGTTAAAACAAACATCCATTGTGCCTGAACATGTTAAAACAAATATCCATTGTGCCTGAACATGTTAAAACAAACATCCATTGTGCCTGAACATGTTAAAACAAACATCCATTGTGCCTGAACATGTTAAAACAAACATCCATTGTGCCTGAACATGTTAAAACAAATATCCATTGTGCCTGAACATGTTAAAATACAAACATCCATTGTGTCTGAACATGTTAAAACAAACATCCATTGTGCCTGAACATGTTAAAATACAAACATCCATTGTAACATTAGCAACATTATTCACCAATTAAATAAAAGCAAATAATTTCTCAGAATTGAGAGTGCTTACACGTGGAATGGCTAGTTTTCAGAAACATTTGGTACGATTGCAAAGAAGTCATTACGTTATGCTGAGGAAAATCACTATAATTAAATCATAACCTATCGCCATTCAGACAAAGTGCATATTAAGCAAAGCAGTTTGCCAGAGCTGTATTTTCACTGACCAGCCACACGGTCTCCCGCTTTCACCGTGGTAACTGAAGGACCGACTTCACTGACAATTCCTGCGAAGCTGGTAGAAGCGGCCAAAAGAACCTTAGGCTTCTTAGCAAACAGTTCAGCCAGAATCTGAAATACGAGACTGACAACAGTCAAATATATGCCAATCAGGAAAATAACAATGAGTCCATGTTAAGTAGATATTCATCCATTGAAGAATTTCTACAGTGTGTGTTCAAGGGGGGACTGCTCAGAAGCGCTCCCTACTCTAGCACAGCAATAAAGCCACACATATATATCTATGCGATGCATGCATTGCACCACTTAAGAAACTCTTAAATACATGAACACACGAACATTGTTGAAAATACAGAGCTGTAGTCTTCACAAAATTCTTTCCACCCTCTCGACTAATTGTAGGTGTGTTATACCATCACTGAACAGGCACGTTTATATTTAAAAACCATTTATTTATTTATTTATATTTTATTTCTAAAGAGTTTTGCGAGCACCCACCTGATAATTGTCCAGCGACAGAGCGCATGCCTTCACCTGCACTCGTACATCGTGACTGCTCAGACTTGGCTGAACATCATAATCCTACAACACCACAATCGGCTCACTGTTAATCTGGAACTTAGATTAATAAACGTCGCCTGCCAATTCAGTCATGAGAAATATTAATATTACACATTCTAGGATAATTTTTCAGACAATTTTCTTCATTTTTTAAAACAAACTCTTTGCATACTAATCAGTGTACTAGTACACTGATTAGTGTAAGGGTTCTTGAAAAGGAGTGTCTTAAGTTTCGAATGAAGAACCCGAGGTGTGATGGATAGAGGAGCTTGAGGAAGGTGATGGTGTGTGATTAGTAATGATGGAGGAACTTAAAAGGATCGGAACTCAGGAGGCCGATCATTCCAAAGACGTGGTGCTGAGTTGGATATGGCTTGGATGGAGAACTTGAGATTACTTGTGACCAGCGGTCGAGAGAGTGTAAGGCAGGCGGATGATCGGGTAGGTTGGATGGTGAACAGTTCGCGAAGATATCTGGGCTGGCAGCATTGTAGAGTTGTTCAGTCAGCTGTCCGGGTCTCGTTGCTCCGTAGAGGATGTACCTAGTGTGGAAACTCTATCGCCAAAGTAATACGTGATAACGAGTATAACATACATCATACAAAACAAAGCTGTAGCAGTGATCTTCGTCTTTAAATTCGTTGTAAATAACCCGATTTTTCATATTGGATTTCTTATTTACGCCCTCCATGGAGCTGCATACAGTAATCTCAGGGATGGCTTCTGAACGTCCGCGCTTCAAACAATAAATATCTATGGTCTCCAAGGGGCGTGAAACTAAATTACTCCGAGCATGACAAGATTTCATTCCGATGATAAAGTGGCTTATTACTTATCAAGGTCCTTGATTACTTATATTATCATATTAGTAGGCCTACCTGGCATTATACTGTACAGCCGTGCGGACGACCGTAAAGGGGTTGGATGGTAATCGCTTATGCCAACCAGGGCCGGATTAAGCAATGTGGGGGTCCTGTTCGGGAGAATTTTGTGGGGGCCCTGCTCGGGAGAATTTTTTTGTCGTCTGGCGAAATTTTCGGAAAAGTTTAACATTTTCGGGAAAATCATACCATTTAATCCGCCAAAAAAGTTTATAACCTTTTTTTTAGTCATCTGGCGAAATTTTCGAGAAAATAGTGGTTTTATCGAAATTTGATGAATTTTGTTTGTTTGCTTGCATTTTGTGGGGGCCCCCTAAAGTGTGGGGGCCCCTGTTCGGCCGAACATGTTGAACATGCCTTAATCCGGCCCTGATGCCAACATACCCAGTGCCCAGATAGAGCCCATACAGAACACGTATAATATATAATATATCTTCCGTTCCGTTCCCCTTCCCTCCCTTGCCTCCCCTCCCTTCTTCCCCTCCCCTACCCTTTCCATGCCCTCCCCTTTCCACTAGTGTATACCTGTCTATGGTGACAACTGACAATGCAGAGCCATTCCTTCTCTGTGGTTGGTCCTACAACCTGCAGGAGCGGGCTTCCTCAGTTCCTCTGACCTTCAAACTGTTCTTTTGAGAAGATCTAGTCTACTTTTGCTGCACCCATTACTGCAACTAATATTATATCCAGTGATGCATGACACTATAGGACCGCACACACAGTCTGTGGAAAGGTGCGTAAAAATGACAACCGAGGCTGCTGGTCATGTGTACAGTCGCGAGAGGATGACCCACTACATCAAAGGTCAAATGGTCAGCAGAGAGCCCATGGGCCGAAATAGAAGCAAGCAGGACATGATGTCTTTGGTTGATTTTGCACAATTTCGTTGACTTGATGACAAATGGCATTTGATATGAACTTGTGTGGCCAAAGTTTTTCCCCCAGCTTTATTGTATGTTCAAATCAAATGTATGCAATTTATAGCTCATTTCAACTGTAAATTGAAGTAGCTAGCTCTCCATAAAAACTGTTTCTGAAGCTATATTTGGATTCAGCATGCAAAACTGCACACTTTCATCACTAGCCGTTTTTGAATTTCAAATTTTTTTGATTTGACCCCTCAAATTGACACACCCTACTATAGGTATTAATATTGATCGTAGAATAACGAGCCATTTCCTCGCACCGCCTGTCTAAGCACAGAGGTGGAGACTTAGAGGGCGGGAGTGGACGGCCCACAAACTTTGAGGCGGAGGGGAACAAGTTAATTAGATCCCCTCCAATATTGCAGAAATATCACAATGAAATGCCAGTGTTTCCACTGTCCATCCTTTTGGTCTTTGGCATTCCTCTCCCAAACCTCACCTTGCCCCCCTCCTACTCGGAGCTTCAAGCCTAGGCGATCGTCCTTCGACTCCGTTGGCCACTCGTTCGTTTCCCCACCCTCATGCTAAGACCAAGTCTTCCCTTATGCCTAAAAATGCAGGTCTAACTTGGGAGACCGTTAAAGGTTTGAACAACTTGAAAGTGATTAATTGGTATCAAATTTGGTGCTAAAACATGTAATTTTGTTGTTGTGCCTTTGGCACTTTTTGTGAATAATTGCAATCATTAATGTAAATTGTAAGAAAGCAATCACTCAAAGCTCTCTTATTATATTTAATCTAATATATTCTTATATTACATTTATTATGCACACACAGAAATTATAATTATCTGAATCTGAAGGACTGTTCATGTAATGCAAAAAGAGCTCAGAAATTTGTAATGCACTAAAAATTCAAATTGGTATGTTTGACCTACAAATCCCTAAGCAGTCAGCAGCAACACACCTTCATACCTTCAGTCACTACTCAGGCCTTACATTCCTCCTCTTGCTTGCACTCATTGGGTCCAAATTGCGTGTATTCCATTCCTCTCCACCCAGAGAATGGAATCAGCTTCCTTCTCGTAGCTAAAACTCACTTCCTTCCTTCAAAAAGCAGCTCAAATCTCACTATTTCTTCTTATATTTTCCATTAACTTTCGAGCACAAGGATTTCTAACTGCATCTTCCTCTGGCGGCTGACTATCTGTGCCTCAGATTCACATTTCAGTGTGACCTTGCGTGCATTACAAATTTATATAATAACGGTAAATAAAAGTTGACTACTCAAAGTTCCCTCACATTCACTCCGGAAGGCCAGTGGCGTAGCCAGGAATTTCTGATGGGGGTGAGGGGATTTATGGCCGGATGCTTGTTCTTTTCTTGTATAATTGGACAAATAACCTTTTAAAGAAACCGTTTTTCCAAAACCAATTGAGGGGGGTTAACCGCCAAACCCCCTTGTCTACGCCACTGTGGAAGGCTAAAGCTAAACCCCTATGTTGCACGCTCTGGTTAATAAACTGAACCAATCATGTCCAACAACTCAATCTAAAGAATTCTGCATCACCAACACACAAAAAACAAAGTTATTAATCAGAAGTTTTTTTCTCTCGACAGACAGCCTTACATTAAACACGTGAAACAGAAACGAAGTTAATTTAAACAGAAGGAAACCGCAATGCATTATAATTCACCAGAGAAAATAATTCGATTTCGATGACAAGAATTGCATCAGACTTAAATTCGAAGTAAGGAATACAACAAACCAGTTCAGTTCATCAGACACAAAACAATTTCATTCACAGTAACAGGAAGCTTTAAGAATAAAAAATTCGAACAACGGGGGCTACATTAAATAATATAAATTTCCAACAACGAAAACATAAATTTACGCACTTCCAAACGCACGAATATCACAAGATTTCAGGCAATATTATTATAAAAATCGTTCACAAGCTCAGGTCTTGATTTCAATAAATTATACGCAATGTCAGACTGCATTGGAAGCACCGAAATATATTAAAGCCAATCCAGCTGATTGATCAATAAAAAAATGTTTCAATTCCTGTAACCAGACACAGGAAATTATATACCACCTTTGAAAATAAACACTGTCAATATAAGTAACATAAAGCACGTCTCATACCATATACACACATGCAAATTATATATATATACTAGCTGTACCCGGCCACGCGTTGCTGTGGCAGAAAAGACCGTCATCTGCCTCCTCCCCCTCCCCCTCCCCCATCTCCCTCCCCGTCCCCCTCCCCGTCTCCCTTCCCCTTCCCGTCCTCGTCCCCCTCCCCGTTCCTCTTCCCCCTCCCACTCCCCTCCCCGTTCCCCTTCCCCCTCCCGTCCGCGTCCCCTCTCCCTCTCCCTCCCTCTTTCCCCTCCCCCTCCCCCTCACTCTTCCTTCTTTCCTCCCGGACAGCGACATATGCGCTATCGCGATTTTTGGGCGACTTTTGGGCAACCCTGATCGAAGTTGGTCATCTCGCGACTTTTGGGCGACTTTACAACGTAATGTCACGACAAAAACGTTTCCGAAATCTGGCAACCCTCATGGACGTTGGGAAGTGTATAATTTGCAAATGGCGGCCGAACGGATTTCAAAGTTCTCTTTTGTGGAAAATGCAGGGTTTTTTCGGGAAAAAAGCATACTACAACACGGTTCTATTTGAATGGAAGGTGTCGTAAAATTTTCAAAACAATCGGTTCGTCAGTTTTCGAAAACACTCATAACGCACGGTTGGAAAGTTTCATTTTTATATATATAGATTTAATCATTCAGGAATTTATATAGCACCCATTCCAGAAAACTACTCAGAGGCGCTTCTTGGATACCTGACATGAGACAACATGGCTCTTGGAGGTAAATTGGGGCTATATATATATATATATATATGTGTGTGTGTGTGTGTGATCCCATGCACACACAACCACTAGCACCTATCCATAACATGAATCCTTATAAAAATTCTGTCATAATGTCATTGCGAGAGATATGGATCACTCATTTATTTCAGCTGTATAAAATGCCCTCGTTACAGTAAAGACGCCATTATGTTCTTGCCGGGATTCATAAAGTCTCCACTGTACATAGATACACGAAGACTGGAACCTGCCTGTTAACCCTTTAATGCCGGAGGGTTTAGGATTTCCCATGCCATTTACTACCATCTCGGCATTAAAGGGTTAAACTACCATTCACTCAAGAACAAGCTTATAACAAGGGTTGCAAAGGAGGTCATTTTCTAAAGTACTGTTAAATATGATATTCAATAGTATGCGGCGATGTACGCTCATAAGCCAACACATAATATCAGTACAACTAGCAACGACAAACACATTTAGCTTCCGGTGTGCAAGTATGTGTGATCCAATGTGTATATACATATGCAATGCATGCAAATAATATATATTCTATTCTATTTTTGGATTTATATTATAAAAAGAACCTGCCTTATTCAGCCACGGTTGGACTGGGAGTGCTTCTGAGTAGTAGATTACCTTTCAAGGTGCACTATGTAAAACCTCCCTATTAATTATTATTATATATACAATGGTACCGTGCAGCTAATACAATGTGGGACAAACCTTAGGATATAACTTGTAAACCTGACCGCACATAAGAATGGATAATCTCAAGACATGTGTATTTAGTAATACACCAGTTCTGTACGTTTTAACTGAAACAGTGTGCTTTAACCCTTAACAAAGAGATGCATTGCTTTCATCATTTTATAGTCTGTGAGTCGTCTGTAAAGGGTTAACTTAATGCCTTTGGGAGGGACAGAACATCATTATGCGTTAAGCAGAATGGCACATAAACTTTATGCATATATATATATAATTATATATAATATACACAATATATATATATAATATACAATATATATATATATATAAATATATATATATAATATATATATAAAATATGCATAGATTATTCACAATCAAAAATTTACCGGGTACGTGAAACATCTGATTGTTTAGCTTGCGTATCATATGGTAAAGATTTTCATGGTGACTAAAAATAGCAGCTGACTAATTCGCATGATTTGAAAAATATCATCCTCCTTGCAGAAGAACAGTTTGATCAGATGTTCAGAAAGTTAGAACGGCTACCAACATTGTGAGCTCAGTCTGTCGTCCATTCTGCTCTTTGAAGCTGTGAATTGGTATGTTGCTCGCTCACATGTTGTCAGGTTCAGCTAAATTGTACCGTCAAAATCTGCTTCTTATGACCAGCACAGTTTTCTAATTCAGTTCATGCAAACTGTTTCTTCAGTGTGCAGAATAGATGTATACTGTTTTCAACTCCTCGTCATACTATCAGTCGATGTGCGGCAAACAATATCTGCTGCACGATCAAATGCTCAATTAAACTCTTATTCCAACTTATTTTAACAAAAAACACACCCACGATCAGTTCTGCCAGTAATAAAACCAGCTCGAAGAAATGCGTACTTAAAAAAGTTCAATACATGACGGCAAATTGAAGATTTCATGAAATAAATGTGCAAATTTACAGCGGCTTGTAACAAAACATTTTTTTTCTGGGTCTCACGCTTGCACGTCCAAAAAAACAGCAAATACAAACTGCAATCGGGATTTATAATTTACGATACAGTTCTGTTTATCCTGCATCCATTTAATGTAAGTGCGAACTGTTCAAAGTTTTTTCGTTGTACCTCGCAAAGACATACCGTGAAACCTGGAGAGCTCTTCAAGAAGCGGGATCGCAAACTGCGTGCATATTTTGTTTATATCAACTGTCGCATTTCGCTTATAATGTGCTCAAAATAGTCGGAAAATTTTCGTTTCACTTTGCAACGTACACACCGTGCGGCATCAATGGGCAGACGATAGCGAATGAGCACCAACAACACTGTTTAGATAAGGAATATTGTAGAATCCGTCCTCTGAGCTAACACTCGTGTCTAAACCGCTAACCGGCGAACGCTCGCTGGATAACGATCGCCGTGAACTACGATGATATCCAAACTCTTCGTTCTTTATCATCCCAATGTGGTTCTGATCGTGGGGACCAATCCAGTACGACAGGGGGTAAGCCAGCGACTGCCCACCCCGAGAATGCACTCGATTTCGCTCGACAGAAGGAGGCGGAGTCAGGATACTTGATTGACAGTGCCTTCGTGGAGCTGGGTTGGCCACGTACCTTGAATTCGACGTAGATGCAAATGGAGGCGGTTGCACGAAATTTAAATTTGGAATGTGCGAGTGAAAAGCAGAGTGGTAACTACTTCGAGCGTGAAACCCAGGAGGCGTTAGATTCGCGCCGCCGGCGGCGACGTCCCCGTTACGGGGATACCTGTCGTCGGCATGGAAACGCCGCACCTGAGCAGGATCGTGCAGCAGAAGAGATGGATGACTGTCTGCGAAACGCGACTGTAGATTCGGAGGCTGGAAAGGCGAAGCACACTGCAAGGGAATAAACGCAGAGTCTGGATGAACAATTGGTTCCGGCATCATCATCCTGTTTATCGTACGAGGATCCAGAGACGATGATGATGATGATGGTAGAGGATTTTTCCGCATGACGGGAGACAGGAGAGAAGGCGGAATCGTGCATGCCATTGGAGATGACGGCTGCTGGAACGCCGCCTGCTGCTGCTGCTGCTGCACGGACCGCATCCCGATCATCGTCACATCATCAGCGCTGTCCATTGGTTCATCCATGCGAATGGCGAGCTGCTGGAGCCTGCAGATGGAACCGGCATCCGGATACGGGAGTGGCCTGGAGTGGTTACTAGACCTTCCGTATACGTCCGACCAAGAGTTACTTTTATCCGGAGCGTGACTTAACACCTGGGTCGTCGCTGAAGCTACGTGTGCCGCCCGGCCTGTGCTGGCTCCCGCGCCGCAACGCACAGGCGAAGTCGGAGACACCAGACCGACACTCGACGGCATACTGTTTGTTGGCGACGGCGTAAGGACGTAGGAATCGCTTAGCGGCGAAGAAATAACTGCGCTGGGACAATTCGTCTGTTCACCTGTCAAAGGCACGACATTAACAGCAGGACAGACTAAACCACTGCCTGTTCGATGTGTAGCGGTATCTGCATTGGTGGAAGGAAAAGAAGCGTTCGCAGCGGGAAGAGCGTTTCTTCCAGACGTCAGATCGTCGCCGGAAGCGATTCTGGCGTCAACGACGGATTCATCGGTCGGCGAATCGCTCGCCGAACGATTCGTCGCCTGACCAAACGTCTGTCGATCCATCCGGTCCTGCAAGTCGCCCATCTGAAAACCGAACAGCTCGGCGTAGTCCGGCGCCTCACAACGCTCCGCCTTGTACTCGGACGAGTCTTTAAAGTCGGTCGCGCTGTCAAAGCTTCGGTCCATCTTCTTCTCGTCTTCTTCCGACTCGTAGTTCGCCGCGCAGTCGGAGTCCGAGACGCTCGGTGTGCTGCCGACCTCTGTTCGGTCCTCGCCAAGACCGGTCCTGGAAACAGACGGCTCACTCAAGCACGGCGCTTTACCAGCACCACCGTTTTCCTCGACTGCACACACCGTCCTTTTTTCGACGTCTACAGGTGACTCGGTAGTCGACAACGTTTTCGTATTCTCGTCGTTCTCCTCTTCCGTAACTTCCGTGCAACTGAGTAATCCATCACAAACCACTGTCGACTGAATCCCATCTTCCCCCATCTTTCGATCATTGGCATTGTTTTCTGAGGAGGATTCGGGTAAACAATGACCTTTTCCAACTTCATGACTGTCCGGCACTGCGACAAACAGCACGCCTCTTGAAGATGATCTCTTCTTATCGCCCACGGCTGGAAGCACATTTGAATCCAAATCCTGCAACGGATTTGCGTCCACGGGCGAATTACATTTCTCGGAGGCACCACCGGTGACTTGTTGTGTGGACGCACTTTCCGTCGCATCCTTCCCAACACAATCTCGACTACCAATTGCTGCCTGGCTGCCTACTACGCTGCTGGTCGCATCAAATCCAGCTCCAGCAACTAGTTTTTCTCTCGATAAGTTCATTTCTGGCAGCTTATTTTCAACAACCATCTCACAACTACCAGTAGGCAACACTGCGTGCTTCCTTTTACGATGAGAGATTCTGCCCTCCCGAGTTTCTACGACCTCGCTGTCGTTTGCTAAAGACTCCAATCCGTCGTCGGTGTTGCTTGAGAAATCCTCGTCCTGGATTCTGGCGCGACCTTCACCAGTGAGGGGTGACCGCCTGTCGTTACCATGGTGACGCAATGCCATTCGAGAGGCATTTAAGGCATCGGGCATAATTTCGTCGCCATGCTCAACGTCCATGATGCTTCGCAGGTTTTTCACCTTTGCTACGCATTCCTCGTCCGCTGTTTCAGCGTCTTCGTCGTCCTCAGACAAAGTAGCGCTGCCCGGCAAGAGTTCAACGGATGGTGTCTGCCGTTTGCCATCGCTCACGTTGGCCACATTAGGATGCTGCTGCTGTTGCAGAACTCTCTCGCTTCCAAACTGCTTGCTCAGCAAACGAGACAGACTACACGCGGATGTGACCGTGCATGTTCCGTCTGAGACTTCAGACGATTTTTCCGAAGAGTCCCGACTCTACATCAGAAAAAAAACAGTCTCGATTAAACTCCTCTAGTCCAGATGTCATCACATCTCCTCAGTGCATTCCAATGAAGTGCACTTGGGTACAGTACACTGTCTAAATTATGAAAATACCAAACACAAACATTTTAAATAAAAAACCAGATTTTATGACTAAGAGAGGTTGTAAATGGAATGCTCAACAGTGTAGTGGTCAGCACACTGGATAGTCAATCCAGAGGTCGAGGTTCAAATCCTTTCCATGGTCAAATTTAGTTCGAGATTTCTGTACCACCTGCACCCCCTATAGCCAACTCTACTACACCAAGTATGCTGTTGATCAAAAGATCAGATCGTGAAAAATAGTACGAGTCACGAATACTTCATACCCATGGCTTCCGTTCAGACTACGCAATGGCCATGATTGTATAATGAGTTTTAAAATGTGCAATAAATCATTCAAATATAACAATGACTAGCTTAACCCTTTACCCATTAATTTTTTCTGTTAAGCGGGCCCGTGTTTTCAGCGGATATTCTCGGGGCAATCGAGTAAAGGGTTAAGGCACTGCTCCTCTATTTCTTCTTACATGTGTCTTTGCTTTTACATGAACCTTTACACCTTTATATCACCTTTATCCCGGTGACAAGGACCGTGAACTTCAAACTTGACCCCACATCTGCTTTTAGTTTCTAAGAGCCTGAGGGACTTTTTTTACCTTGGGCAAAATAGAAAATATAAAGAATTTTTTTTTATAATAAAAAACACGCTTGTGAAAACTAGTAATTCCAGAACACCGCTACACCAAATTTTGCAATCCCAACAAATCAAATACACCTCCGCAAAAAATAATAGAATTGATAATTTATTCTTCGAAATTGGCTTTAGAGCCCTCAGTGATAATTGCAAAATCGAGCAATAAAAAACCGATAAATTTTGAACAACTTGTGAATTTTCTACAGACAAACCTCGGACTGACATTCAACACTGCCTCCCTGCCTCTCCTTCGCAGCGAGACTGCAGACGGCAGAGTAACTCGACTTTGTCCTCTTTCTCGGCTTATTCGGATAATCCTTGTCAATCTGTGGAGATCGATTATTACACGAGACACGGCTTCTATCCGCCTTCTTTCCACCTTGGAATGTCTTTTCCAATCTCTGTTGACCGTGCTTCTCCGATGTTTTTCCATTTTCCTGTGGAATAACATCGACGTATTGCTGATCTTCCATCTTGCGAGTGAACTTGTCCGGTTGCGTCTTCTCGCGCATGGATGACACGTCATTGCAATCGCAAGTCTCTTCTTCCTTTAACGCTTTGTGTTCGAATCTTCGGCCGCAGCGACGTCTCTCAAGACATTCTGCCGAATAAAAAATCCCAAAATTTGCTTAAGAGACGGCGTTATATTAACATGAGAAAAAGAAATGCAGTTAATTTTTTAAAAGGCAACAACACATTCACCAAGCCAATAAGTTGATTATTAGTCTCCGTTATGAACTTCTTTATCTTTCTTTGCCCCCTTTCCGCAAGCATTTGAAAACCATTCTCTTTGATTATGGTTTGGTGTCAGGTCGGGAGCGCCTCTGAGGAGTTCTCTTGAAGTGGCGCTATATAAATGTTCGATTACAATTACACCAGAGAAAATTAGCATTAGGACAGACTTGCATCAGGCTTATTCGAAGTAAGGAATTCATACAACAAACAAGTTTATCAGACACAAAATGATTTCAACCATTGGTCGTGATGGCAGAGCTAGCAGATAACAAAACATTGATTGTTTTATCTAAACTCCAACACAGGATAACTGTTGAATCGTAAGCAAGTATGCATTACAAAATCTAACAACTGCCAAAATTCCACTGAAAAAAATGGACAAGAAGAGATGAACGTATTCAGTTTACCGGCATCAATTCGTCTTTCAGGAGCTGATTTCAACTGACATTTCTTTTCCACAATGAAGTCTCCGTCATTTCGGCCGTCCAATCCACGACCTCTTAGACGTTTCTTTCCAACCTTCTGTATAAAGTTCAATCAATAATTAATCAATCAATCATTCAATCAATTTTTTAATTGGTCCGTATGTATCAAGCACACTAAGATATAAGGCAGGAAAAAGTTACATAAAACATTACAAGTATCGCAAATTAATCAGGCAATAATCAAAGTGAGAGTTAATTAGTTAACGCAAGTTATATAAACCCTGAGCCTAGATTGGGAATACCCCAGGAATATATAAGAAGAGATTATTTAAACCCAGTGGTTATAGGAATGTGTGTAAAGAGAAATCTAAAGTACAGAATTAGGACACAAATGGAGACCCAGAAGGGAGGGAATCCCGCTAAGTAGGGCCTCCAAGTAGCTATGAAGACCTTTAATTAATATACACACCACAGTTAGAAGTCAAGTAACAGTAAAGCAAGGTAATTGAGCAATGAACATCAACTACATGTCGCTACCAAAAACAGAGTCCATATCCACACGATTTTATATCAATTGACGACATTCTCAAATAACAGTAAAAAATATACGACGTTACTTAAACAGTGATAACAACCTATAAACATATTCCAATTCTGAGGAAATGAATATAGGAGAGCAATGCAAATTTTAAATTGTAATCACCAAATTAATATTAATTAATAAAATTATGACTTAAGCATCTCCATATGACTTTAATCGAGCAATGACTTAAGGATCTCCATGGATCTAATGCCAATGTCGAGAACAAGAATTATTATTAATAGAATATTAATGGTTTAAGGATGACTATTATTAGAATAATGACTATTATTAGAATAATGACTAATATTAGAATAGTGACTATTATTAGAGTAACGACTATTATTAGAATAATGACTAATATTAGAATAATGACTAATATTAGAATAATGACTAATATTAGAATAGTGACTATTATTAGAGTAATGACTATTATTAGAATAATGACTAATATTAGAATAATGACTAATATTAGAATAATGACTATTATTAGAGTAATGACTATTATTAGAATAATGACTATTATTAGAATAATGACTATTATTAGAATAATGACTTACGCACCTCCAGAAGAGCTTTGTCTTCTCGTTCAATGCCGAGAATCGTGACGACAAACGGTGACCAGTGAAGCGCGTCCTCCTTCAGTGGAATGGTTACGTCACGTCGAGATTTAGCTTTGGCCGCTAGCTCATCAAGAACGCTCTGTCGTACAACTATATCACACCTGTCAAAAAACAATGGGTTCTAGTATGCCAAAGGTAACATGAGCCCCAAAAATGGTATTTTCATTCAATCATTCATTCAAGAATTTATATAGCGCCTCTTCAAGGAGGACTACTCAGAAGCGCTTCCGGCTCTAGCACGGCAAAAAAGAACAGTTTTGAGTTTAATAAAAAAATGTTTCATTAATAACCCCAGAAAGTAGATGTAACTGCTGTGGGAGCCAGACAACTGGGTCGATCACAGAAAAGGCTCTATTCTGCATCGTTATTAAGACACAAACACATTGCTCAGCCGGAAAAACTGTTAAATAAGCATTACCTATATCAGTTCTTAGGTTCTTTACATACTTTACAATGAAATTTACCGCACTTCATGTCACATTTGCCTCATCAAAGACCACATGAAAATAAACGAAAACTTAAAATTAAACCATCGATAATGCCTCTACACAAGTGTTATCTCCTGAGAGATTATATATTCATATCCGGCAAACAGCAATAAAAATAAAAGAACTCAAATGAACTCAAGTTTTACCGGTGTACCTAAACAAATTCTTCAGCTCCAGTTATATAATTTACCATTAATCTATTACTTTACCATTACATTCTTATCTATCCCAGAATATACAAGGAAATCATGCTACGAAACCTTAAGTAATAGGAAGCATAGTATCAAGATTTTGTATCTTTTTACCTTTCATCCAATATACAAAAACAATATAGTCGCCAAAAAGAATTCTTACTTTGAATCTTTAACTTGCATCATATCGAGAGACTGAAGAGTTGTAACTATGTCGCCAGGCATCAAACCAGTCGCTTCACTGATCGCTGTAAACACAAAGAACTCACTTCAACAACAGTCCATAATATTCAATCACGTATATAGCCTATCCCACAAAAATATCCATGCACTGATTCAACGATCAGAAAATCACATTTCCTCTACATTGCTGCCTCCCCTCCCATCTACTATAACATCTCCTTTTATCGGCATGATCTCTTCATCCCGCGAGCTAGGACTGCCTTGGCTAAAATGTGTGCCTTTGCTCTCATTGGCCCGGCATTGTGGAACCAGCTTTCTCCTTCAATGCGTTCCTCCATATTAACTGGTGGGCCAAATGCCTCTTTTCAGTGTCTCAAGACTATTTTTTCCCTCTCTCTTGGTCTAACGGGAGCGCCTCTGGTTGGTGTGCACTGTGAGAGGCGCTTTATAAATTTATAGATACAATACAATACAATAGTTAATGAGTAGGGCTTCTTGAAAGGGTACGATATAAATTATTGGAATGAATGAATGAATGTGTGATTGAACAACAACATTTGTCCAGCAACAGCAACAGATCGGCAACAATCCCTAGATAGCCACTAATAATAATCCAGACATGAAGCTCACATTGTACGGAGATGTTGCTAAGATCCGTCTGTCTACGCAGATATTCGATGACGACGCTTTTCCAGAAGGCACAGTAGCTGACACGACCCAGATCGGAAAGAGGTTTCTCCGGTGACCCCGGTTGACCTTCAAGGCGGGACAACAAATAGCCTGAATAGAAAAAACAATACATGTAAACAGAGGCAGCAGAACATGCTCAGAACCTGCTTCTCCTAGTGGGGCATTGTGTGCTGGGAGCACTTCTGAATGGTTCACGCTACTAGAGGCGCTTTGTACATGCTTAAATGCAAAAAAATATAATAATGACCACTACAAGAAGGCTATCTATGTAAGAGCTATAAACTCGAACCACTAGAAGAATTAATTTTAAATAAAGATCTCTAGTATTAATTAGGAAAACTGGCAAAAAGAACAACTGCCATCCATTAAGCAGGTCTTAAGTAAGTAAGTAAGCCGTTTATTGATAAAGCATCAAACAAATACAAAATAACAGCAATCAGGCAGCTATGGATATGGAGTGTTAGCAACTTCATTTTCTTAGTCTCAGCATATGAGGGTGGATGGATGGCCAGTCCTCTCCCTCACCGTCTCATCTTCCCACCAACAGTGTACAGCATGTGTACTCATCATAGCGGAGTTGGCAAAGGAATGCAGGTGGAGCAGAAATCGCGAACCAAATTTCTGCCCTGGCATGGTTCTGAACCCCCAGACTATCAATTGACAGTTCAGCATGCTAACCACTAATCTATCCTGCATGTTAACTAGCAAGAACATAAGGTAAATAATTAATAAGATTTTTAAAAACGAGATCAACGCTTACTGAATTCTATTAGGAATCGTCCATATCCTTTACGCTGGTACGGCGGCAGTGTCATGATGCACGACAAATTGTACTTCTGCTGACAGTACTTTTCCTAAGAGACAAAAAAGAAATAAAATTGAGGAAGCTTATATCAGAGTTTTATTTGATAACTACTCATGACATGATTACTCGTACCATACAATATACACCAGTTGACGATATGAATGAATACGAACATATAATTCTTATGCTTTATCTTAAGTTTTCAAATTTAATCTTTATACTTCTCCATCTACATGCATGTTTTTGAGGTGATTTTATAAAGAAATGCTATAAGACAAACCAACAAATAAGTGGGGCACGGAAGCTGAATGAATACTGCTTGGCCAATCGGATAGTAAGGACTTGAGCCTCCACCGTCTTGGGCAGTTAACACGTACAGACCCTAAACAAGTTCTTAATGCACTAAATGGTCAACGTCATCTACGTGTATGTTCTGCTATATAATAGTCGCCTGTGACTATATCAACTACAGCAGCATTGTATACAACAGTAGTTGAACAGTAGTTTTGTGCTACTTAGATGCAACCTAATTACTTCTCGAGAGAGAGCAATCACTATCTAGAGAGTTCGAGAGAGACAGACAGACAAACAGACACACAGACAGACAAACAGACAGACAGACAGAGTCTCACCTTTGAAAAGTATCCAATCAGATGCGACCCACCATCGTCGGTGTGAGTCAAGACGTAGAACAAGAATGGCTCAACATCGTAGTACAGCGTTTTGTGATCGAGAAACAACTTGGCCAGGAGGCAGAGATTCTGACAGTACTGCTTGTTGACTTTGCCATCAACTTCATACACAGACAGGGAACCACTGCGATAGATTTCATCACCCGGCGGGTGATACAGAACGCACTTTGTCTAAAATACATATTGAATTCAGGTACACAACAAGAGAAGATATAAAAAATAGTTAGCAAGATTTCAAACTTTGGGAAACTAAAAAAATTTAATTTTAAGGTACATGATACATGTAACAAGTAAAACCTGACAAAAGGATCACGCGCTGAGTTCGTAACTTCTTAACTCAGTCACATTGGTGCTGTCATAGTTTGTAAATTATGTCAACATTACAATTCTTTACAACCTCTGAGGTTCTTTTAGTTATTTATGTAGATCATTTGAACAGAAATTATCAACTGTTTGGTGCACATGGACCTCAGACTAACTCCTGATTTGCTTTAGATTTTACCCATTGGAGTTTTGTTCAACTAAAAAAAAAACAGAACAAGAACTGAGATCCATTCTACAGGTCTCCACCTTCGAGACACAGACTAACTATAATCAAACGATCATAAATGGTTTTACAAATGTGGGGTGCAGTGGTATAGGGGCATCTCTGGTGCCTTGGAGCCGAAAGGTTGCGGGCTCGAATCCACCTCAAACTGCCACGTAGGGACTCTGAGCAAGTCCTTCACTCGAAATTGCTCATCGGCTTCAATATGAAGTTTCGATTCTGTGTCCGTGCTGTAGTTGGACCGCATCTGAGTAGATATCTTGAAGAAGTGCAATATCAAGTGCTCATACATACATAAATGCAAAATATATCATAGTCGAAAAGTCCGAATAATGACAACAGGAATCCAGTTAAGTCTGTTTCAAATTCTAACTGCATTCCATAATGACCACCAAACATGTGGTTTCAATTTACACTTCTTAAATTATATAACTTTCTGTTGGCACTGAAAACTCATGAAATCGTTATAACTTTAAAACAATACGAATTAATTCAACTTCTAAGAAAACAACACCAATTCCGTCACACCAAATCAACGAAATGACCTATTAATAATCACTAAAACCATTAAATGATCATAATTAAAGCAAAAAATGCAGAAATAATTGCCTACCACATTAAATGATTAAACACAGAATAAAATCAGCATTGAAAATTAATTAAACATTATAGAATTCAAAGGAGAATAACACAACTGCGTACCATATGACCCTTTACAACCACTCGGCTTTTGAAGCATTTCAGGCAAAACTCACATATGTAGAGCTTAGACAAACTGCAAATAAATACACATAAACAAACATACAGACAAGTGCATGCAAACGGTAAATAAAAATACCTAATGCAAATGCGACGGTATGTAGGTACAAAAAGTACATAGTACACACAATGTGCATGCACCTACACCAGTGGTTCCCAACCTTTTTTTACTTTGGGGCCACTTTTTCTACGTTGGAGGACACGAGGGCCACTTTTTCTCAGCTGAAGGCCATTAGGGGACCACAAGGCTAAAATTAAATTAACTAAAAGCATATAAAATTGTTATAATTGAATCAAAATTGAACGTTTTATGTTATTTATAGACTTCAAAATAGAATAATTTGCAACAGAAAATAATTATGTTTTCTCTCCTGTCCGAATTGTAAATTTTTCATGTATTTTTTTAAATCTTTGAGAGATGATGGCCATTTTTTGAGGCCCGGCGGGCCACTTTTGGCCCACGGGTCACGGGTTGGGAACCACTGACCTAGACACAGAAACCAAACACAAACTCATGCACTGTATTCAATGGCTCTATGATTCGAATTAACTTCATGCAAAACCGTAAACAGCTTAACCGTTAGAGAATAGAGATGCTCTAGAAATGACAACTAAAAACAAAATGTCCACAACCATTACAGATATGAACAATCTATCATTGATTTTGAACTC
The DNA here is from genome assembly GCA_945859605.1 of Lumbricus rubellus. NCBI lineage: Eukaryota > Metazoa > Annelida > Clitellata > Crassiclitellata > Lumbricidae > Lumbricus > Lumbricus rubellus. The sequence continues at coordinate 11,226,438 of OX243828.1, forward strand.
ATATTTCTCTCTTAACCCTTTACGCATCAAAGTTGGGTAAATGGAATGACAAATCATATACCCTTGGTCAGTAAAGGGTAAAAAAATTCCACACCAGGAAAATTTGCTGACAACGTGTATTGTGTACGAATAAAGATCACCATTTTAATCGATCATTTGTCATGTTCATTACTCATTTAAGCATCAAAGTGATTATATATGTCAAGTTAACTTCTAAGAAATCTCTTCATTTGTTGGCCTGTTAATCTTTACCCATGAACACAACCCAGTGTTCCTTCAAAGTTGAGTCCAGTCCCAACCAGTCTTAAAACTTAAGAGGGAGATTCATTAAATTCATTCAACCCTTTAGTGCCGAGATGGTAGTAAATGGTATGGGAAATCCTATACCCTCCGGCATTAAAGGGTTAAGATGACCCCATGTCGTTGACCTTTCATTCACTTATTCAGTAAAATCACTTATTCTTCCAAGATGTACAACAATATTAGAATTAACTTACAACAGACTACACTGAATGATGCATTATCATACCTGGCATACTCCAGAGGATACTGAGAGGAATGCCACGCAGTTATTTCATACTTCCCAATCTCAATGCTGCCAGGAGCAATCTGAGCTGGTCCTAGTTCCAAAGCTGAAGCGCCCTCCTGGCTTATGAATCTCTACAAGGCCAAAAAAATACAATCAACATCAAGTCACAGAACCTGCAGCCAATTTCATTCACTCTGTTAATTTACATAGCACCTCGCCCAATCAGAAATAATCTTCCAATCACTTCTGCTCTGTACAAAATATAGCGGCTGGCATACAGCTAGCATTCGTTGAATTCTCCTGGAAATGCACACCAAAGATGATTACCTTGCTCGAATTGACTTTTGCTTTACGAAACAATTCAACGTCTTCTTTGGTAATCCCATCCGACAAACACTTTACATCTACAAAAACATTAGTAGTAGTAGTAGCAGCAGCCGTTTATTGACAAAGCATCAACCACATACAAAATATCAGCAATCGGCATAAACTCAATGACTTTCGAGTGATTGGTGCATAAGTCAAAGGATCAATCCAAAAAGGTCGTATGGACCAGCTGAGGCTGGATTGACCCCTCCTTTCTCGATAACATTTGACTGTTGTAAACCCATCTGAGAAAAATTCTACATTTAGGCCTAAAAACGCTAAAAACTACCGACAGTTAAAAGCGAATGAATTTAAACAAATTGGATAGAAACTGTAGCCCCAATAAGTCCATTTGGAATTTACAACATTTGGTTGGACGGTTGGTTGACTAACTGAAATCATCCCAAATTCATCCAGCATCTTTATTGATTGTTTTGAATCTTGAAATTTTAATCATCCAATTGCAAATCCTAACTTTCTACCGTGGATGCCTTTTTCACTTTCACTCTTGATTCTGCTCAGCCTAAAATGAATACCATCTGAAAACACTTTCAACTAGGATGAAACAATTGCTCATCAAACCACTAGAATTTTTTTAAATAGCTAAACTCTACAACATGGTGCTACATTAACAAAATTAACAGAGCATAACTCTTTGACTCACAGTAATGCTTGATACATAGTCATAATTGCATATGCTATGAAACAGCTCCATTGCTCCAAGCAACTATCCTGAATTGTTAAAAAATCACAAGTATATATCGCACACACTGAGTAGAGAGCTTGAAATGATGCTATAACAAGTGCACATACAAACATTGATCTCAAAATTTTCTGAATGACAGAATTAAAGTGGCAAAGGTCCGGCAAACCCAGGAGAGCCTCAACAACTAAAAACAGCATTCGGAGTACATTGCACAAGCCAAAGTACCAACAACAAATAAAACTCATAAAACTCACCACTTCTCGACAGACTTCGCTTTCTCATTTTCTTGCCAGGTGTTGCAAAGCACTTCGCCGTAGAGTCAATCATCTGCTTGCTCACTGTTCTGATTTTTGCAACAACTTTGCTAGCCTTCACATCAACAACTTCCTCTTTCACTTTGACCAACGGCGTTTTAACCATTGACTTTTGTGAAGACGATGACAACGACTTGACCGATGCCTCCTGACTTGACGACGGCTTCTGCCTTTTTGCCACTTCTCCGACATTTTCGGACTTCTCTGTTCCAATCGACGACTCACCGCCGCCTCCCGCGTACGTGTGATGTCGAACCGACAGACAGTAAAAATTGAAGCTCTTTCGTTGGCGCTCCCCTTGCGCCGTGTACAGATGAGACAGCCCGTCGAAGAGCGACTTCAGCTGCAAGCTTTCACCACGTCTCCTCCGCACGACTTTCTTCTCTTTCTTTGCTTTGAACTGCCGAGACTTCTCTACAATCCGACTTGCAACGCGTTGCGAGCTGCTCATGGCAGGCGCCGACGACGACCTCGCTCGCTTCGGACTCGACTTCAACGACGACTGCAGAGGGTCGTCCTCAACGTCTTCAAGTTTCCGCTTCTTACATTTGTTTTGCTCGGAGTTGCTCTTTACGTCATCCTTCGACTCGCCCGGTAACGTCTTTCGGGTCGGGGACGACGGCCGGGGAGAATGCACGCTGCCCTCCTCAGACCTCCTCGCATTTCTCGCCGTGAAGAACGTGGACAACCCGTCGAACAGCAACTGGACTTGCGTCCGATGCTTGTGCTGCCGTTTCCGACGTTCGATCAACGATTCCTTCTTCACGGGGGTCGGCTCCCTCGAGTCCTCATCCGGCCTTCGAAATGCAGACGGTCGTCTACCGTGGGCGGTGAAGAAATGCGTAAGACCGTCAAACAGCGACTCGGTGTTATCGCCACGCTGCGATCGCCTCCGTCGTTTCACAGTCGCAGGTGACGAGACTTTGACTCGACTCACGCGATCTACGCTAGCGCTTGCGACGTCTGCTCGCCTGAACAGCGACTTGCGTTGGCCGCGCGCCGTGAAATATTGCGTGAGTCCGTCGTGTAGCACCGCAAGCGCTCGCAGCTGATAGCTCATCTTCTGCTCGTCGCTTTCCTTCTGAATCTGCTTCCGCTGTATACACTGCGACTTCTTTATCAGCTGCTTCGCCGCTCGATGATGGCTTGGCTTTAGCGTGACTGCCGCTGCCGTTCTTTTCCTGTACTGTCGGACACGAACGGGGTCCTTCTGTGTTGCCGCGATCCCCTCGAGAGATACGGATGAAACGCGAGTCTTTCGTTTGTTTGATGGAGTAAAGAACTGTGTGAGACCGTCGTTTAGCTTGAGCAGGGTGCCAGGCTGGGGGTCGGACTTGCCCTGTGACGATGTTTTCTTTAGCTTTAATGATTTTTGGGAACAACTTCGTTCACATTGCTTATTTTTCGACGCTGCGGCACAGTTTAGTGTCTTCAGTTTCGTGTCTTTCGACTTCTGTATGCTGAAAAAGATTTATTGTACACTGTACAGTTTTATTTTCTAATCAGTATTAGCAGCAGTTTACAATTCAAATGTGTTCAGATTGCATGACACGATCGCACGACCGTTTGGACAATTTCACTGTCCGAATACCAAGCTTGTCCTAGACCATCTTAACCCTTTACCAGTTCATTTTTAAATTTTAAGCCCGTTTTCAGCGAATATTCTCTTGGCAAACGGGTAAAAGATTAACAGAAAGCATGGCCTACATATCCTGGAAGCAGCCTACCTCAAGGTCAAACTGACCACAACAGACTAAAACATAAAGCTCTCAGCCATCCCAAAATGAGTGTCTGGAACCCAGTACAAAGCAACTCTTCTTTTTCTGTAACGTGGTCGAATTTAGACATCTTGGCTACAACTCAGGTAAACAAGCATCTGAAGCAATAAGCTTACATATACACATACATTGTTTCATAAGTCGCTCAAGTATTTTTTTTATTTCGTCGTGGCTGGGCTGGGAGCACTCCTGAGTAAATTTCTGGAAGGGGTGCTATGTAAGTCCATAGAATGAATGAAACATGCATACTTACGATTACGTACACATGCATACAAACTGAAAGAATTGAAAAAGTACCTGGATACAGTGGATATGCATCTTCCTTCAGGCTTGATTTGGTTAGCTGCAGAGGATGGGACCACAACTATACGACGTCGTCCATTTGGCGTTGAACTATTGTCAGACTTTGGCAGAATTTCATTGGCATTAGATTTGCACAGGAAACAAAACCATTCACCTGCACAGAAGGAAACAAAAAACGTCAGCACATACCTGTAACATCATATACCGTGATGTCATCACATAACCTGCAATGCAATCACATACCTGATTGCCAGCACATATCTGTAACACTGTCACATATCTGCAACTCTATCGCATACCTGTAACGCCATCACATACAGGTATGCTAAAAATGTATGCGATTGTGCTACAGGTACATGATGGCATTATAGACCTGTAAAGCCATCATATCCCTTTCACACCATCACCTATCTGCAACTCTATCACATATCTCTAACTCCATCACATACATGTAATACCATCACATAAAAATGGGTAATCCAGTGTTCACATACATTTCTATTAACATGTTTAATGTTAAATAGATCAATTAATATTCAAGTTTAAGTTTTTTATCCATAGATGTATACTGTATAGTGTGTTAACTGTTTGTGTGTGTGTGAACTAATACCTAATTATGGTCGCCTTCATTTTAGTTTTCATAAAAAACTGCTGGTCATTGACATATTAGATCCTAGGTTGTCCTGCATACATACTGTTTTACTGGTACACATTCAAGAAGAATACATTAAACTAAATCATTTTTTTATAACATTAAAAGACTTATGTCGAGAAGACAACTGCAGTGCAAGTCAATCTGAGATCTCAAAACTGTATTTGATGAAGAATGAGAACACTGTGCAAGAGACATACATGTCATTTTTGTCAAGAACTAATTTTGTATATAGAATTGAGCAAATACAGAATTCACGAATAAAGAATCTTGAACGTTTTTGGCAAAAACAAACTAAATATACATTGGCAAAATACCAATGAACATTACAGCACTGAAATTCGTGAGAAAATACAAACCAGGTGGAAGCTCTTGAAGCGGAGGAGAGCAGCATTTCATGTGTACACCACGATCACACGAGTCACAAAATAACATATTCTCCTAAGGACAACAACATAACATACTGTAAAAAAGAAAGTTGGCCAAAGCCACCTTCTAAACAATTGACAAGTGCTCAGTTAACAACATGTTTCATGAGGTGAGTGAAAACAAAATCTGTTCAGTATCCTACTAATTCAACATTTAGGACATGTATGCACGCATGTCTATTTGTTTATTTCCAAAAAACTAACAACAAACACTGTAGGAGTACTTTAACAATATTGACAGTATGGCTACTTAGTACTTATAGATATTACAGTACTTAGCACTCAATTCTTATAGTTGAGTTTATTGACACATGTTTTAAAATAACATTCTTGGGATAAAGTGCATTGAGTCTTTATTGGGGAGGGTGAATTGTAAGCTCTTTGCCGGAAGTTAGGCCTAAAAAAGGTTGTGTTTCCGGTAACAGAGCTAAAAAAAATTGGGTAGGTAGGTCGGAAAATATTTTTATTTTGGTAAAATATTTTTATGCAGTGACTATTCGAAAAAGTACGCCCCACTAGTCTTTTTTGCACTCTGAAACAAAGTACGTGTTCTAAGCTAGTATAAATCGCCTATTTCCCCCGACTGTCTGCACCTAAAACTGCTCTAGGAACAGTCCTATTAATTTCATTTTGTTGACGTCTCTTATGTTATGTCAATACAAATGTCTAAAAAAAATATTTTTAAAAAAATTGAAATTTTTTTTAAAATTTTTTTTAAAAATATTTTTTAAAATAAAATTTGTTTACAAAAATATTTGAGTCGCGGCCGTAAAAATGGGTCGGTCGGGTTACCGGAAACACAACAATTTTTTTCTACATCTTATATTCATGATAGATCTTGCTGATGAGGTAAGGAAAAACATGAAGTTCATCATAGTTCGATGCGTACGCGTACCTTATATAAGGTACGCATATAATACGTGCGTACCTTTCAAATAATAAAATACGCGTACCATACGCGTATTTTATTTCTGAGTATTATTATATGTCAGTGTTTTGACGCTTCACCGATATTAAATTACTCACTTATTGGCACATGCAAACAAAGTGACGTCACCAGCGTATTTACGTTATCATGAACGGCCTGAGGTGATTTTTGTGATTAATATATAACATTTTAAGGCTTTAATACTTGTAAATGAGTATGTTACACCATGACATGGCATGAATAATCAATAATCCATGACTTATAGCATGTGCCACGGTTAAGTGTTGTACCGTACCTTTTACGTACCCTTCAATAAGGTACGTTAGAATACGTACGTACCTTTCAAAGAATATAATACGTACCATACGTACCCTCGAACTATGAAGTTCATTACCCTAAGCAGCTCTAAACAGCACATTGCCAGTCTCTTGGAGCCAACTAGTTAGTAAGAGAGCTTTCATATTGCAACATGGGCAGAATGGTTTCAACCTACCAAAGACAGTTACCGAGTAGGAATATTGAGCGAGCCAATACTTCACCCAAAATTGCTCAGCACCACTAACCTAACTGCACACCATTTTAAAGAAGTAATAACACTGAATAACCCTGCAATATGAAAGATTATTCTTAATGCAACAACCAGAGAGAGAAATCAGAGAGTGGCTGCAGCTGATAGATCCAGAATATCTTATCTTATCTGACCATTTATAAAGCGCTTCTTGCAGCAAGAGCCTTTCAGAAGCGCTCCCAGTGCGTTCAACCCCGAGAAAAAAGGCAAGTTTTTAGACGAGAGAAAGACGAGGATACACTACCAGAAAGGATGGCAGAGCGAACTGATGGGGGAAGCCCATTAACTCACTGGTGTGTGCACACGATAAACGCAATGCACCTAAAAAAAGAATACTACAAGGATCGAGTACATACGTCTCGGCCGATTCCTTGACAGTTTGCGCATCTCTTGCAGTCGATGCATTGCCATCTCGTCTGCTTGACTCGTTTCGTCAGCGCAGCTGAGAACTTCAAACAAGAAGGGTGACCTGAGAAAAAAAGAGAAACAACAAGCTCAGAACCGGCTTGAGTTGGACAAGTGAACATAATATCATCTGAAGACCTTCAATGTAATCTTAATCAAAGATTGATCATGATTACTATTTGGTTGATCAATGATTACCATAAATCACTGGGATGCTAGATAGAATGTCTTCATCCTTGGGGAATCAATGGGACACAGCAAGAAAAAATTCCATCATAGATCGTGGCAGGTCATTTAAACCGCATATATTACCTATGACATGCCTTATAACCTGCCCAAAAAATTATATGGAATTTGCAATATCCTCTTTACATTTAATTTCTTCAACCTGCTAAATAACTCCCACGGATGACCTTGACACAACCTGGTGAAATTGTACTGATGGCGCCGAAACTGTCCAAGGCTGATAGATATTTCCATTAAACTTGTTCTAACACACCAATTACTGAAGCAATTTAGTTAAACTGCAGCACTGTGCAGCAGTAAACACACGAAACATTTTTAAAACGCACCGCTGTTTCCGCAATCCACGCACGAGATGAAACCTTCTGGCTGTCGATTTCGGTTGCATTTCTCGTCACCCAAACAAAAACTACAGATGGGCATCGGGCGAATCACTTTCTATTTGCCACACAAAATAAATAATAAAAACAGATAATTTATATATGCTAAGCAAGTTGCGGATTATACATGCAACGACATAATGATGAGTAACGTAAATGTTCATAAAAATAATTTTCACAATCAAAGACAACCAAGTATTTCTAAATCTGCACAGCATACCAAAATTTTACATAAATCTTCAACTCATAGTCTAGCTTTTAACTCATCAAAAAAAACATTAGCCTTTATCTGCAGTTAAAATTTGGGCTTCATAGCAGCTTAACTTTCAACTACAACACAGCTGGCAGCAAAGAGTCAAAACTAATACAGGTGCATGCACTCAAAGCTACCTTCATTTGCCTTAACTTTATCGAACACACAACAGGGTATATTAAACTACATTTTCATCCGCACTTTGGTATGGCAATCGAAACTTATGCAGCGCAAGCATTTCTTGAGCATTTACTTCCGTTGATGAAACCCGGAAACCGTTACCGATGAGATGCTGAATGATCAATCATCAATGGCATGTCCCATCTAGCATCCATCAATCGCCAACATCTATGGTGCTTGACATTAACCGCAAACGGAAAATTTACTCAAAAAAGAACATTTCACTCACACGCATGCAATCTTAAAATTACTAAACGTATCAAACCAACGTTGAACCAATAAATGACATCGGCTGCGCTGAATGACAAATCGCGCTGACATTAATGATGCAAAAGCAGTAACGCAACGTCCAGAAACAGCAGCAGGACCTAGAAAAACTCCGCTTCACTTATTAGCAAGAAATCAACGCCATCCGTAACATGCCTTTTTCGGTTCGGCGGTCGTCTTCCTTCGTCGATCGCACATCCTGACGGTCTTAGCTCCCCGCAGAATTCAATTTATTTCGTATTTATCGAGACTCCTCTACCGATTATTTTTGCCCCTTAGTTCGATTAAGATGGCCGACAACAACGTCGTCACGCGCAAAAGAGACCGACATATGGAACTAGGTCACGTCAAGGTCATCATCAGAGTCAACCCCGTACAGTAACTGTTGTAGGCACATTGTCTAACGACATTGTGTCATAGACTCATAACAAAATTAATTATTATCTGAAGTGTCGTCATCATTTTCCATCCAGATTTGGAACTGGTACCGCCTGACAGTGTCAAGTTGTGGAACGGACGTGTCGTGACGCAGTTTAATAGGCCTATAGTAACTTGCAAACACATTATATTTCGAGCTGCAAGCTGCAAGCTCTCCACGACCCGCTCCAACTCACCATAATTTTTGTAAAGGCTATGCTAATATAGGCCTACTTTCGGTCTTTATCGACCCACGCCACTCACTAGGCTATGCTATAGGCCTGGTAGCCTACTAACACTCGTGTCACGTTCTCCAACCAGTGGAGAATTGTAGAAAAATAACTTGTGGGATCCGACGTTCATTTAGGCTATGTGGAACTGGGAAGTGCAATATAGGCTACATGTAGACTTGGGCCTACATTGCCCTACAATGAAGTTATAGGAAAGACGAGGGGTAGCCTACGCTGAACCCCAGCCCAACGGAAATTTTTATCCAACGTGGCCTACATGTCTCAAACTTAGCCATATCTAGCACTGCACCGGGCACGTCTTTGAAACGATATTAATCCTTTCTCAATTTGCAGTTCCTTCAAAGTTCCTAACAACCATCAACCATTCTTTGAATTAATTTCTTTCCCGCAGGGTCTTCAATCCTCGGACTTTCTCCTCAAATCTGCAGTCTATGTATCGTAATCGTAATATCTAAATTATCAAAGCGCCACTCGAAAGCTGAGCGTAGGGCACCAGCTTATTCACGAGCGCTGAAATAATAATAAATTATCAGTCTATGAGTGGCACAGTGGAGTTTGATTGCACAACACATCTTTTCCAGCGTTGCCACTCCTTGGGTTTTTTCCCAAGATCTTGGGTTTTTTGATCCGAACTTGGGAAATGGGGTTTTTTTGCGAGGAACTTGGGTTTTTTCTTGGGTTTTTTTTTCGGCGCAAAAAATCTTGGGTTTTTTTTCCGAAACTTGGGAAATGGGGTTTTTTCGTGGAAAACTTGGGTTTTTCGGGAAAATCTTGGGTTTTTTGCTTTCGAACCGGAAATTTTTCGACATTTCGTAAAAATTTTGGTGAAATGACTAAAAAAAAAAAAAAAAAAAAAAAAAAGGTCGTCAGATTTTTTGGACGGTAAAATGGAAATTTTTTTCGGAAATTCCGCAAAAAATTTTGCCGGACGGCTAAAAAAAAAAAAAAAAAAAAAAAAAAAAAAAAAAAGGTCGTCAGAAATTTTTTGGACGAAAATTTTTAAAATTTCGGAAGATTTGGGCAACTTGGGTTTTCTTGGGTTTTTTCGACCGACCAACTTGGGTTTTGTGTTTTTTATTTTTCAGGGTGGCAACGCTGATCTTTTCGCTAACTTCTGTGCAGGGTTACTTCCGGTCAAAACTTTATCGAAACGCCAACGTTGCAGCCATTCGCTACAAGTTATTTGTTTTTATAAGTTGACGGTAACTGTTGAATACGGATTCACGTGCATTTATCTTTCAGTAAAAATTGGAAACATTTTAATGTTATTTTGCATTATGTAGCCAAACAGAATGTGAAACCACGTGTTGAAATTCTGTGAAGCTAACCTGGACGCCAATACCGAAAATCGCGAAATCCCTTACTATTCATGGGTCTTGTCTAACGACTTTTCATAAGGCGATAGTGGAGAATCCGACGATTAATAAAATTATGGGTGGAATCTTCTGCTCAAGCATTCGTTGCTAGGATCCTGTTGGTTGAAATTGCCTTCTGAAACCAAAAGTGAGCTGTTACACTTTCAAAAGAACTCTTGAAGTGAGGCATTGAAATAGGGTCATTCAGTGCCAACATGTTTTGGGAAATTTATCTGCCTTACTCTTTCAGATTGTGATTATGTTGTCGGGTATGTAAAACAAACTTGTATGTCTTTATAAATGTCTGAAAAGGACCACAACATTCCTCTAATCTGAATTTGTACTTGGAAAATTTTGCTGTTTTTTAGTTGTTGTGAAATAATTATCGGAATCAAATGGCAGCAGAAGTTGCTGCTCCGTTCACAGATGAACAGCTTCATGGTGAAACAGTGAGCAAGAAGGACATTGCAACTTTCATTCAGGCCAATGCGTCAGAGCAGGTGTGAATACACGTGTTATCAGGGCATAAAATTTTGTATTTGTGATCATAAATTTACACAGGGCCGTAGCAAGAACGAACGTGGCCCCCTCCGAGCATAATGTCCGAAATTCCTGACGACTTTTTTAAGTCATCCGGCCAAAATGTCGGGGAAAATCTAATCAATTTTCATCAATTCGCCGTCCGAAAAAGTTGATGACTTTTTGGCCAAAATCTCGGGAAAATTTCATATTCGCCGTCCAAAAATTTTCATGACTTTTAAAATTTATTTTTAGCCATTTCATTCATTTTTTGGCACTTTTAGGGGCCCCTTCCTTGCCGGGGGCCCCCTTCAGTCGGAGGGTACGGAAGGCGGTCGCTACGCCTCTGAATTTACATGGGATCTTTTCCAGTGTTTAAAGTGCAAAGAAGTGCCTGGACTCTCGTTACCTTTCCAGGCTGTGCTGGACTACAAAGTGGCAGGTTGGCGTTCAGATTTGAAAATAAGCGTGTGGATGCTTTCACACTTTAAGCCCTTAATACCGGAGGGTATAGGATTTTCCATACAATTTACTACCATCTCGGCATTAAAGAGTTAAGCCCTTGCCTTTTCACTTCGTAGAGGCGCTACTGACCTGACAGCATAACTATGATATGAACAGAATAGTTTTCAGGCACTTTTGGAAAATTGCAAAGGGGGACCAAGAAACTTATGTTGCATGTTACCAGGTAAATTATCCCAGAGAGTTCAAATGTAAATATTTTCGTTTATTTGAATTCAAACTGACGAACTGCAGTATGATTGCATGAACTAATGTGAACATATTTTACCATCACCCCAGAGCTGGAAGGCTCAGTCAAACTTATGGGATGCTGCAACGCTTCATGGCAATGAAATGGTGACTTGAGGAACAATCTCATGCAGAAGAAAGTGTATGTGCTGAAATTGCGAGGCTGTTTTAACTAGCAAGGCTTTATGAAGTGCAGAACCCAGTGTGTGCTTACTGACCAGATTCTCTGAAGACAGCTTGTTATGCTGTTGTACTTAAGTGTTGTATCAGAGCTGGTTATCTGTGAATTCTGTAAATGGAAGATCTATAGTGTTTAGCATGCTGAAACCAGCGGAGAGATCATGGGGTCAAATCCACATAAGGTCAGAAATCTGTTTGAGTTTCATTGGTGCCCCGGCCAACTTAAAGTTCTATGATGACTAAACTAACTCTACACTTTCACTGGTAAGATCGGGCAGACAGGAAGGGGACTGGCATATAAGGTGACCAGTCCGCACCCTCAACACCCAATCCTAATATTCAGCAAAAGTTTACGGTCGGTTTATTCATCAAATTGTACATATTTAATATTGTTAATCAATGTTATGCATTTGTTTCAGTTCCTGTTGAACCATAAGCTCAAAGGAGCGATCAAGAATGTTGTTAAGACAAAAACCAAGGAGCAACTGGTTGATGACTACAAGCAGCTCTTTACTTCAAAGGCAAGCAAGCTCTTCCTCTGACTCATTCTCGCCTTGTGAAACCTGCTTTTAACATGCAAAACTTGATTGTGCACGTTTTAAAAATCAACATCCAATTCACATACGTGTTTGCTACTTGACTGTTTTAAGTAACAAACTGAAGCAACACTGGTTCAAGGGAAGATGCACTGATGGACCAGTCAAAAGGTCATTTTTACAACCTGAAGACCTAATTCTTCCATATCTGCTCCTAACTATATATAATTTTAAGTAAGTTGTGAAATTTTACAGTTAGACCTCCAAATCTGCTCCTAACTATATATAAAAGTAAGTTGTGAAATTTTACAGTTAGATGGTTTGTCTAAATATTACCTTATAATTTAGAACTGTTAAATTCTGAATCTACAGCTATTTAGATTTATTTAAATCTTTCATATTTAATTAGTCATTAAGTACAGTTTACACTTATGTTTTATTGTAAGAGAAGATTTCGCCAAAATTTCCGTATGAAATTATCCACGGTACACCAGTGACTCATTGTAACACGATCTTCCGGAGCAATGGTTATCCTTCAGTGATGGCCTGCATTGGTTTCCCAATCATGTTTAATACACGCTTGTTGTCAAAGGGTTAAGAACTGAGCACTGAAGTACTTCAAATTGTGATACTTTCCCAACAGTCTCGCACCAGAATTTGTCCTGTAATGTAACGTATTATCGGTATGATGCTTCTTTGTTTTAATTAATTTTGTTGTCTTGTATAGTTGATCGTACAGGTTTGAATTTCTGTTTTGGTATGATGACAGAGTTTTAAGACAGGTGACGAAGAACCTGTAAGTCCAACACAGACTGTGGCCAAGGATCATGCAAAAGGTTCAGCTGCCGGAGCAGCAAAAGATGTTGCAAAGACCACTGAAAAGATGAAAAAGCTGGATGTAAAAGGAGCAGTAAGTAGAAAAAGCACTGGTATTATATTTTAAACTATATCGCAGGCATTTGTTCAAAATGTAAGTAACTTGGCACAAGCAAGACTTAATGATTCTATATGGTGAATCATTTATGTGCAATTTCCTATTCGAAAAAAATTATGATAACATTTACTTCGTTTCTGCTTGTGAGGGTGAACCATAACATGATGCGAAGACCACATTCTTTATTATGCAGGGAACCATTTGGTTTGCATGAGAGTGAAACCACACACTCTACTGCTGAAAAAGAGACAGTATGTAGTGTTATGAAAGTAGGCCTAACCGAGAACCTGATTAGAAGTTGAATAAGATCATACCAGGGGTTATTTTAACGTGCAGCTGGACACAAAGTGTGTAGTTAGAAAAGAAATTTGTGCAGTTGAAAATAAGATTTTGTGCAGTAACTCATAGTGTTATAGTGAACGAAGGACTAAAAAAGGTCATCAGTTTTGAGGGCCGGGAAAATTTCAAAATGGTAATATTTTCATGGGATTTCGACGATCAAACATGTCCGGACGACTAAAAAGGTCGTTTTGTGCAGTTCTAAAAATTTCTTAGAATAACCCCTGGATCGTACTTGTATCTGTATGCAGGAACCAGTAAAGTTCACGAAGAAGATCATTAAGACTGGTGACAAAACAACCTATCCACAGAAGGGCGAGGATGTGGAATGCTACTACACTGGCAAACTGGCCGATGGAAAAGTGTTTGACACAAACGTGGAGGATCGTAAGTCAGACTTTTTCTCCCAAGCAGTTTTGTGTCAATTTAAAATAAATTGTTCTGTCATAAATTTACAGTTTGATATATAGGAATATTTTACATCGTGTTTTGGTATTATAATATGCATTATGCATATAGCAACAATAGATGTAATTTGCATTTAGCATTTTTTCATCCGGAGTAATGAAACATTAATGTATGAAAGTTACAGACATGTTTACATAAATTCCCAATGGTTCAGAATTCACATGCTGAAGCAATAATAAAAATGATGAACTTTTAAAATATGGTATGAACACTGTTTAAGTATTGCAATGCCTATAAAAACTATTGAACAGAGGGTTAAGTATTTCAGTTTGCAGGATATTAACCAGACCACTTACTTTCGTAAGCTGTCAGATTCATAAATATTTTGCACAATTAGAGGGATAGTTTTGCTCTTGTTATGCCTGAAATTATAGCAGTATTGGGGTCACAACTCCGTTATTGGCTGCTGGTCCAAGATTTAGAATTTCTCTCCCATTGATTTGCTCACAGACTTCTCAGTTTTCATTCAGGGACAAATTCGAAACTCATCTTTGCCTGCTTGCTTAGCCAACATTTTTCATTTTGTTGGTGGAGACTCTTGAGCTTCGACACGACATGTAAGGTAGCACAATTGTTTTTTAAAATTTCAGTGATACTCTTGAGAAATAACCCACGAACAAGGCTATATATTTCCTTTAACCCTTTAATGCCGAGATGGTAGTAAATAGTAATACGGTATGGGAAGTCCTATACCCTCCGGCATTAAAGGGTTAATCGTCCAGTATTACTATGATGCATAAAGTTCTGTGTTTCTGACTATTTTGTTTTCCTTGTTTGTAAAATACCAGCAAAGAAAGGAAAGAAGAATAATCCGCTGAGGTTTAAACTTGGAGCAGGAAAGGTGATCAGAGGGGTAGGTGACTTTCGTGAAATTCTTATCTCTACGACAAGAAGAAATGTAACGGCTTTTCCATTTGCGTTTACGGATGAGGTGCAGTCATATGTTGGTCTTGGTTAAAAGTGCATACAGAACATGTGCTGATTCACTAGAATGATAATTGATAATGCAGTTTTTCTTAAATTTTGAGATGTATTTCAAAAAGGTGTGTATTGTGTAAATACATGCACATTTGCATAATGTACACATTCATGCTTTCGTGCAGTTTGGTAATGACTCAGTTGACAAAGGTTGTCTCAGCTCTAGCTCCATTTTAGACTTCTTTAGTCATATTACGAAGGTAATTATGTGTCTTACACTTGTATTTTTAAGCTTGTTGAAATGTTTTGAAACATGGAAGATTTTAATATTTAGTTCGAATAGACTTAGGTACTGGTAATCCAGATTCTAAACGGAAATTTGTGAATAATTTGTCTGTTGATTATGATAAGGTTAGTTATTGGTGATGACGAGAATGAAGCTGGTGTACACTTTAAAATTTCTTCTGCTGCTTGTATTTTTTCTCTCTGTTTAGTGGGACGAAGCTTTGCAAACGATGACACTGGGAGAAAAAGCCGAGATTGTCATCCAGCCTGAATGGGCTTACGGCAAGAAAGGACTAGAAGGAAAGTATCCTTTTTGTGCTACTGATACGAACTGTGATGTACTTTGTGTAGCACAGTTTACAGAAGGAATGTTAGTTCACATTGCAGAGGAAAATAGTTATACTGAGAACGGATGAACGGCTATTGTGGATGGTGCAGCTAAAAAAAGTCATAGATACAGTGATTAATTAGGTTAAGTAAATACCTAGGGTAAACTCAGGGCTTAAAGTGTGGCTGGACGGTCATGGACGGCATCCATGCACTTATTTTCAAATCTGCACACCGTCCTGCCACTGATTAGGTCAGCACAGCCTGGAAAAATAAGGGGCATCGTCCAGGCACTTCTTTTTCTGCACCTTAAGCACTGTTCCGAAGTTTAGTGGTTCAAAGTGCTCAATAAGAGATGTAATGGCAGAAGGTTGAGCATCATGCAAAGTCCCAGGCAGAGTAAAACAATCTGAAGTGTCAACTTGTCAACATGGGCAGAAACATGAACAGAGGTCTTGAAATGTTGGCACAGTGTTGAATGAGATAGAACAACAGCTGCATGCACCAATGTGACAGGTCAAATTATTCCAGCGATGTTGCCAGTGAATTCGCATTTCAAGTTAAGAAAATCCAATTTGTTGTGTAATTATACAGTCGGTGATTAATTAAGTTATTTTCTTATTTCAATCCTCTGAGTTAAGAAAATCCGATTTTTTTGGTCTGATATAATTTATTAATTAAGTTATTTTGTTGGTTCAGTTTTGTTGTGAATGGTGATTCTCCTTATGGACCTCTCAGGATTCCTCCAAATTCTACTCTAACCTTTGAAGTGGAATTGGTGACCATCTTATAACGATGACAACACTTCTTGTCGACTTGACCGAAAGAGATGCCTTGTAGACGGACCTAGCCGTAGAGTACGTCTGCCGAAAAAGACTACTCATAAAAGTTTGCTGTGTGTGAAATCCTTGGTAAAACTAGAACTGTAGCAGATTGATTGTTTAACAGGCTTCTTTTTGCCACTGATCCCTTGCTTCTCAGTATTTGCTGTGGTTTTGTTAAGTATTTTTTAGATGGTTTTGGTTTTCTGTATTTTGACCAATTCAATAATACTGAATTAAAATGTTTTTGTGGTGCTTTTTTACTTCTCTGTTTAGTGTGTTGCAGTGTAAACTGCTAGAAAGAGAGAATTTCTTGCTTGGAGCAGAAGTATGTTCTGTGTTTTGAGTCAATTACAGTACATTTACATGTACAGACATACACGTTCAATGCTAGATATTTAGTTACATCGAACAAAAAATTCTTAATTGTTTAACCATTGGGATTACTACGAGTTGGAAAAACTTTCACTTTCATAGAAAGGCTTGGTGGGACAGATGAAAATGGTGGGCCTGGTTGTTTCCCATCAACAGCTTGTATCAATCTACCTATCTTCTAAGGCTCTTTCCAATTGCATTCTATCACCAATAATTTAATATCTTGCAGTCTTGATGAAAAGTTGTCTGAATCAAGAAGAATATATTTTGAAAAATACTAACGAGTCGTAGAATCATCTATCTTCCAGCATTCTATTAAAACCATTTTGTGGCGATCACTTGCTACACAGGCTGCTTGCAAGTTTACTTGTACTGTTTCACACTTCATTTGCTCTAGAACCATTTTGGAAATGCTATCCAGCTCTAAGAGCTCTCCTCTCTTACCTTGAAATTAGCCTACTTGATGCTTCTACTCATCTGACTGGTAGCATTCTGAAATCCTCTACAATTTCCCACCTACCTACTGCACAATACCTTGTGCTGGTTGACTATTCCTCAATGCAATTTAAGATTTTTACCTTTCGTGCGGCACTGCTTGGAGGGAATTGCCTCATCTTGATTCACTGTATCTCACCCTCAATTGTTCCTGCACTCTTCATTCAACCAATCAGCGTTCTTGCTCGGAACTTGTTCCTCTACAACTCCCCACCAAAGCTTTGCTTTCATTGATCTCGTGACCTGGATCAGCCTTACTTATAAAACATGCTCACTTAGCTAGCGTGTCATTCGTTCCGTACGTCTATTCTTAAGACTTTTCTTTTTCCATAGGTTCTAAATCTGAAAATAGAATAGAACGAGGTTCTTGTTTACGTTGTGAACACTACTAAGTTTTCCCCTGAATTTGCGCTTTACAAATTCCCATTTATATTATGTTATTCATTCATTCGGAAATTTATATAGTGCCACTTCAAGAGAAAAACTACTCGGAGACGCCCCCGACTTCAGCGCGCCCAAAAAGAAGTTTTAAGTTTAGTAATGGAAGGGTTGTTGGCCTGCAAGTCTTTTGTGTCCCAGCTTCCAATCATCATTTTTTTCACCAAGTATAATCAACTCAAATTTCTTCCAAACTATATATACATCACAAATAAACACCTTGTAATGTAGCAGATCGCTGATATTCAGTTTGAGCAGAAATCTCCACAAAATCAGTTAAGGAAATCTACATTTCCGCTTAAAACAAATCATCCCTGTTCAGCAGAGGCAGAAAGCAGTCGCTCCCACTTCTCCGCATGCAGCTTTGACGGCTTAGCAAAGTTGCTTGGAGCGATCTGAAGTGGAAAGTCTTTGCCTCCCAAGTACACCTTATTGCCAAATTCCTCAGCTATTCCAAAATCATCAAGACTGTTCGTTGTTGTCACGCCTTCAGCTGCTCTTCTGTGTTTTACGACCAACGATGCGAATATGTAGCCAGTCATGAAAGCATCAAATCCAGCGCGATGTCCGCCCGAGCGATTGGGAGGCACGGCTTTCGTGCACGACGAATCGGAAGTAGCTGAAGCGCCTCTTGCATCACTGTCACGTTGGAGTGACGAGTTGATTCCATTGTCTGCTAATGAGTTGATTCCATTGTCTGCTATTGAGTTGATTCCATTGTCTGCTAATGAGTTGATTCCATTGTCTGCTAATGAGTTGGTTCCATTGTCTGCTAATGAGTTGATTCCATTGTCTTCATTTAGCTGTACAGAATCGATTGTAATCGATTCGTCCGATTCTTCACTTGCTACGGTTTCTTTTGCCAGCATCTCGACGCAATTCTCTCCGTCTTCAGAAACTGACGTTGTGTCTTCGACAGATTCATTGCCAGCCATTTTCCCCTTCTTGCGCTTCTTTCTTGCGCGCTTCTTGCTCTTTTTAGCAACGGAGCAGTCCTCGAAGTCGAGAATCATGTCGACGTCGTGAGAATGTGGACATTTGTAGCCACCAGCGCACCAGCCGTGACCCTGGAAATGAAAATCGGCGAAACTTTGAACATTTGGTTGAGACACTATCTGGCTATTTTTGCTTCAACAGACAAGAAGTCAGTAGTTTAGAAGGCTTCAAAATCGATATCGCAGCTTCTTCAAGAACTAAAGTGGTACAATAACTCATCCAATGCACAGGTCTGCTAAATGGAATGACATGTAGATGTATACTTTTTTTACAAGTTTCATTGGTGAAATCCATTTCTCGCGTATTACATATGAATGATACATATTTTAAAAATTGTACGACAAAATACTGCAAAAACAATTTTACCAACTGTATGGCAAAATACTTACCGCAAAATGCTGGCAAAGTGTGGCTTTACCGACATCACGATGACACGGCTGATCCCTTAGACCACACGATAATAGTGCAACATGTGCTTGCATGACCTTCGGATAATGCAGGAACGAGACATCTAGGTAGGACAAGTTGTTGGACGCCTGCTGGCAGTTGCCACGTTGGCTGTTTAACAGAAAACACAGAAGCACATAAACCCTTAATCATACTCATCAGGTTGTCTAATAATTAATTATCCATGTTATATTCCATGAAGAAATTACTGAATTTTTAATTAGTTATATGAAAATCTCTGACCTGCAATTTGCAAAGAGACAGAAATTTGTATATCACACGATTCAAATTTTACTTGTATTTTGCAAGCCCTGGACTCGAATAAGTGTAAAGTCTTGGAGAAGTATAAGAAAATACAAGCATATTTCGTAAGCGAGCAAATTCTGCAGTTT
Source organism: Lumbricus rubellus (assembly GCA_945859605.1). Taxonomy (NCBI): domain Eukaryota; kingdom Metazoa; phylum Annelida; class Clitellata; order Crassiclitellata; family Lumbricidae; genus Lumbricus; species Lumbricus rubellus. The sequence goes on from OX243828.1 coordinate 11,245,981, forward strand.
TAAAAATCATCCTACGTTTTTATGCGAAAAAATCTAATGCCTCTGAACCAAACGTGGGGTGCGGTGGTGTAGTCGTTGCCTTGGAGCCGGAAGGTTCGAAGTTCGAATCCACCTCGCCGCGTAAGGACCTTGGGCAAGTCCTTCACTCACGATTGCTCAGCGCTTCGGCGTGAAACTCCGATGCAGTGTCCGCTCTGCATTCGGGAGTGCTTCTGAGTAGGGTGAGCTTGAAGGGGTGCTATAACAAGTGCACATACAAACAAACACGATTAGTCTTAAAATAATTAAACTCAAACCTGCAAGGTTGAGTGCCAATCAACAACAACACAAAATTCAGTGCCGTTATAAACTACAAACTCAAAAGAAGAGTGCTCACAGAAAAAACTTTCAATACACCTAAGTACTATTAACCCTTTAATGCCGAAGGGTATAGGATTTCCTATACCATTTACTACCATCTCGGCATTAAAGGGTTAAAGATGACAGCTGCAGACAAACCTTTTCCTGAAGGCGTATTCAAGGAAAGAAGCTGGCATTCTAGCTTTGAACTCTGCCAAGTACTTTGTGTCGTAGATTCCGTTACTGAATATCTGCGACAGATCCGTTACAAAAGTTGCCAACGTCGAAGGCAGAGTGGCGTAAAAACTTTGATAGAGAAACACAAGGTCGACGAGCGCATTGTGAAGAATGATCGGCGCTCGGCTCATGGCAATCTCCACAAACAGCTGTCTCAAATGTTGGTAGGACGCCTTTTTCTCGACAGGCTAAACAAATAATGTGCACAACACATTCATGAATACATGGCAATGTACGGTAATGCGCACCTAGGCTTTGTTCTTCAATCAGGTTAATCTGACTATCCAGTACAAATTTGCAGATAAATTGACAAAAATCAGGAAATTATTGTTAAAAACTATGATTCTTGTAATCCCATAAATTTAATTCCACACATGATGTTTATAAAACATAAGACTGCCATGGCTATGCAAACCTTTGCCTTCACTGGCCCAACAATATGGAACAACCAGAGGCAAGCTCCCTCCTTTTACACGTTCGTTGTTATTAAATTATTAAAACCAAGTGCCTCTTTTTGCTGTCTCAAGACCACTCTTTTTCTCTTGGTCTCTCTCGAACTGGAAATGCCTCTGACTAATAATGTGCTATATAAATTGATTTTTTTTAAACAATTCACCCTGTCATTTTTAAAATGCAATACAATTCACCATGTCATTTTTACAATGCAATACAATTCACCATGTCATTTTTACAATGCAATGCAATTCACCATGTCATTTTACAATGCACTACAATTCACCATGTCATTTTTACACCTTGCAATGCAATTCACCATGTCATTTTTACAATGCAATGCAATTCACCATGTCATTTTTACAACGAAATACAATTCAGCATGCCATTTTTACAATGCACCACAATTCACCTTGTCATTTTTACAATGCAATAAAACAATTCACCTTGTCGTTTCCACCTGTGTACGGAAGTCCCTTAGAATACTGGAGGTTGAAATCGAATCCATGCTCGATGAGAAATCGTAAGGAGACTGGTTCCACGACATAATTCTCCGCACATAATACAAAGATGTTGAATGTCTGGACAAAAAAATTCACTGGTGCCCTTCTTGATCTGCTTGGCTTGCCATTGGCTGTGCTTGTGCTGCCATCTGTGCCATCATTGGGAACAGTCGGCTGTAATTTGAAGCAGGACAGGCCTAGGGCGATCACCGAACGCGTCTTTGCAACTTCAGACAAGCCTTTGTAGCGGTCATCAATGCTTCTACAAACAGATATAAGAGTAAAGTTTACTTTTTAAAATATGTAAATACAAGATGAAACTGGAATTTTAAAAAAATAGGACACCAAAGAGTTTGCAGCTCTTGCTGAATGACTGAGAAAGACACTTTCAGCATAGGCCTAAAACCGGTAAGTGCAATTTTAGGTTCAGGCTGTGACTCGAGGGGTACAGTATTACCATGCGAATTTTGCTGGAAGTTGCAAACGCGATATCAATCCAATTGTTTGGAGCACTTCCCTTTGGCAACATGCAAAGCAGAGTTCACACTTCCTCTGTATAGGAATCCTGAGCACATCCTTCACTCACAGTTGCTCAGCACCATTGTCATTAGGCAAGAATCCATTGGAGGGGAGGAGAGAGCAACTTCGTCAGAGGGTCAGTAAGGACCTGAAGGTCAGCTCTTTCTTTGACAACCCTGCTAAACAGTAAGCACATCAGTGGAGGCAGAGTCTAGCCCTTCACGTAACAGGTCAACTGCTCAAAACATTTGTCTAGCATGCCCCACTGTTTAGCTTGGCTGTAGAAAATGGCCCCGACCCATCGTAAAGTAGTTTTTGATATGACTCTCAAAACTTGCACTACAAGGAATTCTGGTGTTAAAATTACGTCAGACTAGATGTCTCATGCCTAATAAATGAATTGAAATCAAAACCGCAGATTGAAACTTACTTGGCAAAGAGCTGCTTTCTGTCACCCAAACCACTTAGCTCCTGCAAACAGATAAAGAGTAAGGAAATGAACTCTGGCTGCCCAAATATTACGTACATAGGAAGGGTCACCAGATTTACGTGAATGGATACACGAGGGTTAAAAATACGATTTAATTCAACTCATATGTCTTTTCGGAATAAACTCAGACTGATGTCTGTATAAGAAGAAAACATCTTGCTGTGCTTTATATACAGACACAACAACAACAACAAAAGTGCTCACACATGAAGGTTTTATTAAGTTTTACTGCTGCTGCATAATGCATTTTAAATTTTTCCATTACAGTGGCCCAACTTGTGAAAACACCCACAGTTATTATCGGTTTCATTTCATCGTTTCTTATGCTGTTCTTCGATGTCTTCTCCGACCTATCACAGTGACATCTTCCAGCAATCACTACTGCTTTCAAATTAGAACAAATTAAGCTGCAATTGCACAAGATACATGACCTACCGTGTCCAGTGCAATGAAAGTTGATGTCTTAATTGCCAATACAAGGCTCGGCCATATTTCTCGAATGTTATCTGTATGAACCTCAACCACAGGCACTTCGCAAAGCTCAGCCATTGAAACCGGTCAAACGCCAAAGACTCAGAATCTGTCAAAACACAAGACAGAAATGAAATAGTATAAATTAAATGCTAAACAGTTTTAGTTGAATTTGCTCAGATTCAATGTACAAGGTGGTTTTTGATTGGTACCATAAAGTTTTATTAACGACCAAAAAGAAAGAAAATTTTGTTTTCGGTAATTTTCACTTGGGATACATGCCAATTTTCAAGAAGCAAATATCTCAAAGAACCTAAACTGGCATAAATGTACGCTACTGAAACCATGATTAAAATACTGAAGAACGGTTCATTCCATGCTGCAGTGCCTAAAATCTGTACCACATCACGATCATTTCAACCAATACATATTTTTTATGATATTTTGAAGAAATGATTCTTACAAGTGCCAATTTTGGGTAGTGGAGTATTGGACCCATTTTTATAAATCAGTCACGTTTAAAAGCATTAAGATTAAACTTATTAAAGCCGGAATGAATTGCAAAGTTTTATAGTTCGAGAATAAACAATTATCCCGGTAGATCACACTTAAATTCTATAAAACACAACTCACATAATAAACGGCATCAAACGACAACTACTAGTTTATTATGAAGCGCCATCTTCGTCCCGCTACAAGTCTACAACGACTACCGATCAGTGTAATAGAGTCGCGCCAATTATTGGAAATTGCACTGTGGCGACATCTACGCGCTGGCTAGTTAAACGCGTTTTGATAAGAGTCAATGTAGTTTGGCCAGAGGAAATTTATTGAGCCTACTATTCGTTTATTGGCAACATTAAAGAATAGGAGCAATTCTGGAATAGATCTATGAAATTGGAGAAGAATTGATCTTCGTCTATAATTTCAGATAAGGAAAGGGAAACGGCAAACTTGTAAATGTATTTTAGGCCTAATGACTTTCAATCTTAGGCTACAAGTGGGTCTTGACTGGAACCTCTACGCTGTAGAAGTTCCAGTCAAGAAACTCAAGACCCACTTGTAAGATTTATGGCACCCTAATTGCCTTCCTGTAATGTAGGTCAATGGTCAATCTGCCGTAGTCCAGGGCTTAAAGTGTGGCAGGACGGTCATGGACGGCGTCCTAGCACTTATTTTAAAATCTCTATATGCCGTCCCGCCACTTATTTGGCCAGCACACCTAAAAATGTAAGGGGCGTCCTGGCACTTCTTTTGGAAAGGTAAGGGGCGTCATGGCACTTCTTTTCTTAACACTTTTAGCACTGCCGTAGTCTAATATAGACTTTGCACAGTGCACATAGCTAGGCTACATGTGGGCATTGTACCAGCGGCGCCGCCAGGCATATATAGGCCTACGCACTTACGCAAGTGCGTACAGCGCTGAAAGGCCAAGAAATTTAAGAAAGTGACAAATTATAAAATCATAACATTGAAGTTAATAAATTACCTTTCACAAATTCACAGAACGGAGCAAAAAAAGCACGAAGGACCGTTTATGTTTCATCCTCTGGAGTATGATATCCATGTGACGGGTAGCCTAGGCCTACTTCAAGATATAGAATAGTATGATAGTCGGAGCAACAGGCTCCTCACTCATGTGTGATAGCCTGATAGGCCTATTAAGTGACACATTAAGTGTGATTTTGGTTTATCGGTGTTGGGCACCTACAGATTGTCGAACGAACGTTTAGTCGTACCGGTACATGAAGATACGGTTCATTCGAATGCACACTTTGTCGATCAATCCACAGCTAGTCGATCAACCAATTAAGTTGCTGACCCTTTAACCCTTAAAGTCTTCAACTCGTGCGTTACAAATGCCTGAGCTAATAGTTGTGTGTCTTATTTCGCCTCCCCTCCATCCGTCCGTCCTTAAAAATTCCACTCATCTGTCCCTTCCCCCTTCCGCCCTCCCTACACTATATATAGTTATATACCTCCCTCTGTGTAAAAAGGAAGAGTGAGACCTAATTATTTGTAATGTGCTAAAATTAGAATTTCATGGTGCCATGATAGGCAGGGGCGGATCCAGGATTTCTGGTTAGGGGGGCGTAAATACTACATACATACATACATACATACATACATACATACATACATACATACATACATACATACATACATACATACATACATACATACATACATACATACATACATACATACATACATACATACATACATACATACATACATACATACATACATACATACATACATACATACATACATACATACATACATACATACATACATACATACATACATACATACATACATACATACATACATACATACATACATACATACATACATACATACATACATACATACATACTGTATGTATCTATAGCGCCGGGCTGGAAGCGCTAGTGACCAAGCTAGGACGGTTGTAATGGATATCTCCTTAGAAGGAGATGGAAAGAGGCGACAGTCAAAGGGGAAGACGAAGTTGTAAGTGATACCTCCTTATAAGGTAATAGAAAGATGAGGAAAAGCAGGCAAGCAGGCAGGCTGCCTGGAGGATGAGAATGACGTAAGGATAAAACCCGGTAGAGGGAAAACCAAGAACGAATATATCGGCTGCCAGAGTGGGCACGTGCAGGGCGTGGTTGCCTTGGACGGCCACAGGCAGAGCCGTAAAAGGGAAGGGGTAGATTAGGGAAGGAGTGAAAATTACAGAGCAAGAACCGAGAGCAAGGAAGAGCGTAGAATCACAATCTAGAAAAGAGAGAGACAGGCAAGAAGAGAGAGACGGAAAGTCAGACAGACTAAGAGGTAGGGTAGCCTGGATGTCAACAGCTAGACGAGCGTTTTATCTAATTGGATTTAGTCAAACCACAGACATTGGTATATAACTAAGGCGTGTGGTTTTGTCGGGGTTATGACGTGGGACGCTGATGAACAGAGGCGGACAGAGAAACAGACTCAGGCACTCCATACACATAGGAATAGACAGACAAGAGACAGACTAAGACACAAGTAGACAAACAAAGAATAATACAGAGAATGTTCCCTAAACAAACTTATACAGGTATACGTCTGTATTGCATGTTCAGATTTCGATATAAGCGAATGGTTGTTTCATTATTGCATCTTTGAGTGAGATCCGGTGATGCGACTACATCGCAGCTTCGTAATATTTTGTGAGCATTTTTATAATAGTTGATCTTTGAGTATGATCCGATCTGATCGTCAGTTTAGATAGCAGATCGCAGGTTGCATCTTCATTGCGCCGAGTAACAATTCTTTATGTAATATTGTATCAGCAGATACAATATGATAATACAACATTTAACATTTTAAGAATCAAGTAGACAGAATGTGAACTGGTTGATCAAAGAGTTGAACGTGTGTCACCTGCAATAAAGTCTTACAACGAAAATACACCGTGTTACCAATAAAAGAGTCCAATCAGAAAGTTAGGCTAGTTCCCTCGACAAAGAAAGAACGATCAGTTTATCATACGGGTGCCCAAGAAAAAGGTTTTCCTTCAACCATAACCTCCACCGGGGCAAGCCTGTATATATGTATGTATGTATGTATGTATGTAGTATTTACGCCCCCCCTATATGTATGTATGTATGTATGTATGTATGTATGTATGTATGTATGTATGTATGTATGTATGTATGTATGTATGTATGTATGTATGTATGTATGTATGTATGTATGTATGTATGTATGTATGTATGTATGTATGTATGTATGTATGTATGTATGTATGTATGTATGTATGTATGTATGTATGTATGTATGTATGTATGTATGTATGTATGTATGTATGTATGTATGTATGTATGTATGTATGTATGTATGTATGTATGTATGTATGTATGTATGTATGTATGTATGTATGTATGTATGTATGTATGTATGTATGTATGTATGTATGTATGTATGTATGTATGTATGTATGTATGTATGTATGTATGTATGTATGTATGTATGTATGTATGTATGTATGTATGTATGTATGTATGTATGTTTGTATGTATGTATGTACAGGGTGCGGCAAAAAAAAAAGACCCCCCTAGGTTTTTTGCCAATATTTTTGCCAAAAGTAAGAATTTCGAAATTAAATTTTACAAGCTTAAAGACAATTCATATTGACACACGATGGCCAGATCTCATCACAATATTTCAAACGGAACAAAAGTTATGCCACTTTTAGTGAGACCACCCACCGTTTTTTGACGATTCAAAAACGAAACGCAACAAAAAGTTACAAAAACACGATTTTTAAAGTCTCATCTCAAATGACTGTTGTAAAATGAACTTGGTAGTGCTTCACAACTCGTGTTCAATGTGCCCACCACCCGTGCCAAAACTTATTTTGAGTCTCTATGCAGAGTTCTTGATGGACCTGTTGATTATCTGACAGATTCCTTATTATTTCTTATTTTAAGAATTTGATTGTCATCTTGCTAAGTGACTTCTCAGTGACGTGCAGCTACGCTGGTACCCTGTTTCTTTTTTAAATAGTAATAATAATGATCATCTGTCAATATCAAGACTATTTGATAATAATTTTTTGAGATGAGACTTAATAAAATCGTGTTTTTGCTGTATTACGTCTTTGAATCGTCAAAAATTGGGGGGGGGGGTGGCCTCCCTAAAAGTGGTATAACTTTTATTCTCTTTGAAATATTTTGATGAAATCTGACCATCATGTGCAGATATGAATCGTCTTTAAGCCTGTAAAATTTCATTTCGATATTTTTACTTTTGGCCAAGATATTGGCCAAAATAATTAGATTGTTTTATTTTTACTTTTTGTTGCGTCGCGTTTTTGAATCGTCAAAAAACGGTGGGTGACCTTACTATAAGTGGTGTAACTTTTGTTGTGTTTGAAATATTTTAATGAGATCTGGCCATCTGGTGTAAATATGAATTGTCTTTAAGACTGTCAAATTTCATTTCAAAATTGTCACTTTTGGTCAAGATATTGGCAAAAATCTTAGGGGGGGTCTTTTTTTTGCCGCACCCTGTATGTATGTATGTATGTATGTATGTATGTATGTATGTATGTATGTATGTATGTATGTATGTATGTATGTATGTATGTATGTATGTATGTATGTATGTATGTATGTATGTATGTATGTATGTATGTATGTATGTATGTAAAAATAATATAGTCGATGCCACTTTATCATACGATAATTAACATAGTAATGATAGAAATTGAATACACTAGTATTTGTGTAAAAATAGATTCAATAAGCAAGGGATGCGCCTCATTCATGCCATTGAGCGTTAAGAGAATGATTATATGAGTAATCTTTGATGCATTTAATTTCTGCTGAAGAGCTCCCATGGGCCATGACTCGACCTGCTGAAATATGCAGTTCTATATCCTTGATTTGCTTTTGTCCATAATATCGGCAGCTGAACGCTTTCGGCGACCATAATCAGCACGACGAATTTCAAAACTATAATGATAATCATAGGCCTATGCCATCTTTTGAGATTTAGGCCTAAGATAGGCTTATGTCTTACCAGCTTATTCGCGAATGATAAAACTGCTTGTTTAAGCGGTTTTGACGGCGGACCACTCGACATATTTTTTAATTGACGAATTTCTATTTACGTAAATTTTGTCTGTACTTGAACTTTGTGAATGACGTAACGGCAAAAGTCATTGGTCACGTGGGCAACGTCTGCTAGCAACTCAGGTAAGTAGGTAAGAGAGCTCCGGTAAGAGAGCTTCATTCTGCCGGTCCAGCTACTTCAAACATCCTATTCCCAAATTGCAATTATATTAGTTTTAGGTCAGTTTAGTTTGAGAACATTTGTTGAGGTTTAGGGGGGGCGTACGCCGGCTCCGCCTCCTCTAAATCCGCGCCTGATAGGGTCCATGTCATATGTTATTTGATGAAAAATCAGCTCAAAATCCGAGGGTTTGCGTTTAGTAGTTCCGGTCATCACGAGCAGCTTTCTGTGGGACGAGAGGCGGTGCAGTGGTAGTTTCGGTGCATTAGAGTCGGATAGTTCCAGGTTCGAATCCACATCAAGCCGCCACGTAATTAAGGACCTTGAGCAAGTTCTTCACTCGCAATTACTCGTGCGCTTCAGCGTGAAACTCCGATGCAGTGTCCTCGCTGCAGTTGGGACTCGGGAGCGTCTCTGAGTAGAGAGCTTGAAGGGGCGATATACAGGGCTGTATACTCTAGGTAGTCTAGGACGTGCGCGGGTATAGGCCTACAGCTATTATCCTACAGCTAGCGTGTAGGCTATGCACCTCTGAAAACGAGGGTATACACAGCGACCACAGTTAAAAAGTTGGCAGAAATAAAATGACGAGCATAAAAACAGGGAAAATCGCGATAAATGATTTAAAAATTCATGCAATTGTACCGTTTTACGCCGTCATGAAGGTTTTTCGGGGGGGGGGGGGGTCATCCAACAAACATCCGATGACTTTTAAAAAGGTCGTGATAAATTTTTGGCCCCAACAAGTCAATTTTTTCGGCGACAGCGTAGCCTACTCACCTCAAAAATTCAGAATAGTGCGTATACAATTGTTACAGTCCTCTGGCGCTATCTATAGGCCTACACAATAGTAGGCCTACACTTATTATATTTTATGTCTTTCTAGTATAGGCTAAGGCATATTGTATGTACGAAGTGTAGGCCTAGCACATCGCGTCATTTTTGTCACATCACAATGACTTTAATAATCAAGACGTCATTGTTAATTACGGTTTTGTAGATCGACCGATTCGCGTTTCTTCCAATGTTAAGTTGATTGTGAGTTTCTGGCGTTAGGACGGTGACGTTTCTCCCTCTGCAGATCCTAGTGAGGAGCTGCCCCTTACGACGACGACTACGACGACGACGACGACGACGACATGTCGAAGAAACGAACATCAACTGAATCCAGTCATGACGAGCAGACGACTCAAGACTCAAACAACGCTAAACGTGCAAAACTCACCTCCTTGAGTGACACAACGGTTAGCTATAAGCTCACTCAACGTCTAAATTCAATTCGCAAAACTTCGCAGGCCTATTAAATAATAGGCCCTATGTTCGAAACTTTGTGGGTTGCTTGAATCGTATGCGTAGGTTATACGGCGACTTATGGACCAACATTATGGAAATGGCTTTATTAGCCCACCGAACAGCCAACAGTTCTAAACATTTTAAGAGCATAATAATTAGCATATTTAAGAATTGTAGCTCAATAAACTTTGACTATGGGTATTGGGTTAGCAATTTTTTTCAAAGCGTCACAGACATAACTGTATTTCTACATTTAGGGCTTAGGCCTACATAAGATAGGCTATAGTTTCCACTCTGTAAACGTCTAAGCCATCACCGCTTGTTATATACACATATAAAATATATATTATTTATCATATATTTCATATAATATAATATAGGCTATATAGGCTATATTATATACAAGGGCGGATACAGAAATTTTGGACGGGGGGGCCAAAAAATTCTTGACACACCTTGTGTCTGGAGAAAAGAATCGTATCCGCAAAAAAAGTTGATGACCTTTTTTTTTAGTCATCCGGCCAAATTTTCGGGAAAATCATACTATTTCAGCAGCCGCTGAAACCAAATGGGGGGGGGGCACGATACATGGGATTTCTAAATGGGGGGGGCCATGTCCGGATTGCCCCCCCTGGATCCGCCCCTGATTATATATAAAAATTATAATATTATGAACATCGTACGGTGGCCCTGGAAATTGCTTGAAAATTGTGTGAGCCAACCTCAGTCAAGTAGCTTAAAGTATACGCCTGTAGGGGAGGGTGCCCCAAGACGGGACGGTGCACAAGATGAGACGATGCAGTTTTCTCGCAGTCGTTTTGCGCGTTTATTTCTTTTTAGCATTCAATGCATCGACGATTACCTAGTCTATGTATGTACGAGTTTCAGTCTCTATGCTAACCATATCCGACTTGCAGATAAGCATTTTTCGTTTTGTGCTAGTTAGCTTACGATTTTGCGATTTTAAATAATCGCGCAAAGTCATCACTTTACGTAGACATTTCGAAACGTGCATGGTGGCTAAACACAGTAAAATATGTCATCTAACGCATGTATTATGAGATGGGCGATAATATGTCGTCGTTACATTAAAAATTGATTCGTACACACATCACGCATAGAGTGCACAAGATGAGACATGCTTTGTGTGCCCAAGACGGGACGCGTCCCGTCTTGGGCACAAGTCATATTCCAATGGTAAACTGTGTAACAACTACACGTCCCGTCTTGGGCACACGTCGCATACCAGTTGTATGCTGTAAAAGCAACTTCTTAATAAGGACATACATACATGCATACATACATATATACATGCATACATACATGCATACATACATGCATACATACATACATACATACATACATACATACATACATACACACATACATACATGCATACATACACACATACACACATACATGCATGTATGTATGTATTGTATGTATGCATGCATGTATACGTACATACATACATACATACATACATACATACGTACATACATACAATACATACATACGTATACGTACATAGCCTACATACATGCATGCATAGGCCTACACATATACATGCATACAATTATGCATGCATGTAAGTATGTATGACATTGTATGTATGTATGTACGTACGTATGTAAACTATGTATGAATATATGTATGTGGGTATGTATGCATGCATCATCATTCTTGTTGAGTTGATTAATTAAATAAATATGTTAAACATGGGAGAAGTTGATATAATTAATGTCCCATCATGGGCACTCCTGTGTCCCATCTTGGGCACCCCTGTGCCCAAGATGGGACGATTTGTAGGTCAACAAAAGTTCGCTGTCTCGTCTAAACCATACATTGTTTTCTTGCATATGATATGCCAGATAGTGCTTGAAGGATTGGTTTAAAGGTAGGAAGAAGTTGCAAACATGTATTGTCATCAGCAAAGGTGATTTGGAGCAAATACTGTGAATCGTCCCGTCTTGGGGCACCCTCCCCTAAGTCTAAGAACTCTACATGTAAGGTGAATAACTTGGCGTCGCATTGCCTGGCGCCGAACTGTTCTAACCCGCACACTGACCATATAATTACACTCGGGTCGGTGGAAAGATGAGGCGGAGAGGCAGAGGCCTGACCAACCGCTATATAACATGCCGAGTTAAGAGAATGAAGTTGCTCGCAGTTCATACGCATGGATAATAATATATCTTAGAGACTCATCGTCTTCCATTCCCTATAGGCATACATGCATGCCCTCAGCCCACCCTCTTCTGCAGTAAGCTTATGCATTATAAAGTAAAGTTTGGGCTTGATTAGCGCTTGTGGCGCATCATCGGAACTCCAATATTTGATCCTGAAACGTTTATATCATTCCGAGTATTTATATAGCGCAACTTAAGAAATCTATCTATTCAGAGGAGCTCTCTGCGCTAGCTAGCCGAAGTGATGTTAAGTGTCATAACAACAAGACAATTTCATCAATTAGCAAAATAAGTCACAGTGAGCCAGAAACCGTCATCAGTGGCAATCCCTCGCAGACACGTAGAATCATCCAACGGAATCCCGTCGGCAGCCTTCAGATGGTGTGAGTTAATGTTGATGGTAAAGAATTAACTTTTCTTGGTCGATGACTTGAGATCCGAAATCCGACTATTATTATTGATATTGTTAATATTATTGCTTCATCCTGCATGAGAGATGACTCAACACCAAGCAAGAACAAAATCGGCAAATAATTTGCACATAATAGGCCATAACTAAAGCGATCCTAGCTGATCAGCATCAGCTGTGAGTAGAAGATACATCCAGTTTTCCCACGCTTGAAATTGAAATTAACTGTCGAAAAGAAGTTGACACTTAGGCCTACAAATACGCTTTGTTTCATGATTTCATTACCGAGCAGAGCTTACGGATCGTCGTTTAGGCTAAGAGTTTCGTTATTAATTAGTCTATAATAATTATAATTATAATTACATGTATGCTGATAAACTTACGCGAATTGCTCTGGCGGATGTAAGCTTAGTATCTTTTTACCTTTATTTGCAGCTGGAAGATCTACCGATGGAGCTAATTGAGTGCATCCTCGTTAAAGCCGTTGCTATGGAAGTGAAAGGTATGAAGCTGGACAAAAGTGCGCGAAAAGAAAAGGCTGACCTGGTTATAAGCAGACTTAGAACCCTCTCCTTGCAATGGAACAGCATCCTTTCGACTGACTTCTTTAGAAGGGAACTTCACAGAACTCTTAACGGTTAGTTCATAAAATATTGTCGCGTTCCATCAATCATTCCATCAGCGGCGCCGCCAGGATTTTTTTCTGTACGCACAATACAACTTGCACAAAATAATATGAAGCGAACAGCGATCGAAACGAGCTTATGTATGTATATACCGTATATGCCTACTGGCGATTATGAGGTATCACCAGCATAAGCTTTTTGCTCCATTTTGGGTATACGCATAGAAGTAAATTTGGATGTTAAAAGTGGTGACGCTTTTTTTTAGCCTTTCCGCGCTGTAGCCTACGCACTTGCGTAAGTGCGTAGGCCTACGCCTAACGGCGCCCCTGCATTCCATTATTGGAAACCTGAAACTGATTAACAGCGAGTCATCCGTAGGAGTAGTAGTGAGATTGACAGTTCTAGCACAAGTTATTGCCAAACCTAATTAATATTTGAAGGGCCCGGTAGAGTAATGGTTAACACGCTGGCCAAGAGTGCGAGATGAAGTGAGTTCGAGCCCCCGTCGGGCGGATTTGCTTTGTAGGCTGCTATTTGCGCCGTGCATTGCAGGCTGTCTGTCCAGTTCGTATACATTGTGTATTCTGTAATCTCCGTTCTTGTGAATTGTTTAAACTGCATAATTGTACGCTGTAACCGGTTGCGGTCTGTCAACCGAGATTGTTTCAATAAAGAGAATAAGCTTATCATTATTCATAGCCGCATAGCACAAAGAAATGGGTTTGAAGTGTCTATAACTTTGTTTTCTTTGCCTCGATACGTTGGCATAGCCATTCGACATAATTAGCTCTATTATACATTTTGCCAAACACGCTGCGATTGGTCACCTCCATTCAGACGATGGTCACGTGCGTGGCTCGCCATCTGAACAACAACTCTATTTGGTCTGCTCCGTTTGACGTGCTTGTCCGTTATGATTAATACTAAGGATGTCTTCACACCCACTTTGTTGGTCCCAGTTTTAGTGCAAACCGAATGACTTTGTTTTTTAATGGACAAAGCTAGACCTTTCACTTCTGATTGATATTAGCCTATACGTGTCCCACTATTACCTGCTCTTGTAGTGCCTGCTCTCTAACCTCCCATACATACATACATACATACATACATACATACATACATACATACATACATACATACATACATACATACATACATACATACATACACACATACATACATACATACATACATACATACATACATACATACATACATACATACATACATACATACATACATACATACATGTACATACATACATACATACATACATACATACATACACACACATACATACATACACACATACATACACACACACATACATACACACATACATACATACATACATACATACATACATACATACATACATACATACATACATACATACATACATACATACATGTACATACATACATACATACATACATACACACACATACACACATACATACATACATACATACATAGTTACATACATCTACATACATACATACATGCATACAGAAATACATACAGAAATACATACATACAATACATGCATGCATACATACATGCATACACACACATGCATGCATAGATCTACACACATGCATGTATACACAAGTACAGACATATACCTAAGATAGATTTAACTGCTCAAAATATACGTCAGGATAAAGCAGGTTTTTTCAGCAGACAACAATAGCTTTTGTCACCTGGAATCATTTTTCTTATCACATGTCACTTTTGTCCTATGAATAAAGCAGAGTTATATTGTTTCTAGCTCAGGAGACGCTTCGTTTTGAAGTTGTTTTGCAACAGCCTCCGATTCTGTCGTACGATTTGCGTCTGACTGCGATGAGAGATGAAGTATTTATGCTCCTCATGCCTCACGGTAAATGCTCCGTGCTCAATGTGTTCGACGGCAGCAATGTGACAGTGCCAAAAGATGTCATTCCGATTCCAGAATTTAACCGTGGAGATATGGCAGCTTGCAGCGTTTCAAACTGCGTATATCTACTCAATGAGGAAAGTCTTGGCCTTTCAGTATTACGCGTTTGGAAAGATGAACATCAGTTTAAAGTATCTACATGGATTAAAAATCTAGGGCTACCGTTGATTCATGTAATTCCTAATATATTCTTATCAGTTGCTGCCAATGGCAACCTAGTGGTTATGTCAAGGCAGCTAGAGCCGGAACCTACTGTAGTAGGCATATATGATGCAAATGGTGTCGTGCAGCATAAGATAAGCTTGTCCCCAGCTACTTATGGGTTAAGAGACAGCACCAGAGTCATTCAGAAAGCAGATGGAAACCTTGTGTTGACCTGTAGTGACGGTAGATACAAAACAAAGTTGTTGGAGATCGATACGAGTGGGAGAATTATACGCGAATATCTATCAGAACATGTTGGAGCTGGTGTTATGTGTTTCGAAGATATTTACGGCAGAATTTTGGTTAATTACTTGGGAACCAGAATGGAACTTTTAGATTCTGATTTTAATTTCATGGATGTTGCAGTTCCACAGCTGAAGGATGGAAAGGCGCTGGGTGTCTATCTAGTGCGGTACAATAGCGGCAGACACGAGATGGTGGGGTTTCGTTGGGATTACAGTACTAGTTCCCGTGTTTTTGTTACACTTCGTTTGTCAAAGGAATGAAAAACTGCATGGATAGGATGTTAGTATATATATACATTATCTACATGTCTATATATAATGCTATATATATATAACATTATGCACGATTGTACCGACATCTGGTACAACAGGGTAGCATCCTAGTTACTGTTTACCTATCTAGGCATATATCATAAAACTTAAGAAACTTAAAGTATTAGAATTCTTTTTATATAGGCCTACGTTGGAAATTTGTTTCCTAAATTTATGTCGCTACCAAACATTTTCCTTCGTTTGTAACTAACTTCATGTGTATAATGTTTTGAAATTCTGTTCTGGCATCTTCTGACGTTTTGTAAAAAAAAGATGATGCACAAATCGCTATCTCGAGTGTTTCACTACATCTTCAGATCATGCACAACATTAATTTTAATTAAGCATCTGAGCGATTTGCAGAAAATAAGACATTCAAGTAAGTTTGCTCACTGTAATACTATGTTTACGGGGAACTTTATCTACTATGTTAAATAGCTGCCCGATGAAATCTGCTGAAGGTCTTCAAACAAGAAGTCAATAATTATTTTGTGTAGCCTACTTCACAAGTGCTGAAACAGCTATTGACGATTAATTGAGAAAATCATTTAATGTTAATATGCCTATAATTGAAGATGACAGCAATCATGAGAGTAATCATGCATTTCTATAGCGCCGCTATGCGAATCAGAAGCGCTCCCGACCTGACAGCATCAAGCCATAATCAAAGAGAATGGTTTTCAAACGCTTGCGGAAATAGGGCCAAGAAAGACCAAGAAGTTCATTTCGGATACTGCCAGGTAGGCCTAACTTACTCCAGAAAGATGAACCTACCATGATAAAAACTTTGCACCAATGCAACTCAGTTCATGGCAAACTGTGCTAGCATTTCGCTTCGACAATTTATATTATAGCCTTTCGCAAAAACCAAACCTGTATGCAGAATGATGGCACACTTTCACACTGTGCTGCCAGCAGCTGCTGCTGTGTAGGCCTATTGAGGCAGACTTCCGTGTGGTCCGTTCATCTATTGCGCATTTGCGCTGGTGCTGAGTTGCCATTATGGTCGGTGTGAAACAGACGAGGACGATAATGATGTTGTTGTTGTTGTTGATGATGATGATTACGACGACGACGACGACGACGACGATGATGATGATGATGATGATGAAAATGAAGCAACCTTCCGGCTCAAGGCAGGGCCGGATTGAGGCATGTTCAACATGTTCGGCGGAACAGGGGCCCCCACACTTTAGGGGGCTCCTACAAATGTGTAAAAAAAATTTAAGAAAATTTCGGCCACTCGACTATTTTCCCAAAAATTTCGGCGGATGACTAAAAAATAATAAAAAAGGTCAACTTTTTGGCGGATGAAATGGTATGATTTTCCCAAAAATTTCGACGGATGACTAAAAAAAAAACATACAAACATACACATACAAACACGTGTGTGTGTGTAAGTGCGTTCGTCTTCGACGTCTGCTTGGCCACCAACGCAGCGATGAATTAATCTATCCTCCAGATGGTTAATACCGGAATGGACTATTGGGGGGGGGGGGGATAGACAATTCTGTCCCAATTTATTTTGAAATTTTTTCGTTGATCTGTGGCCGAAAAACTGATGATCTTTTTTGTCTTGAAAATATACCAAATTTCCCTGCAGCCAAAATAGCAGATGACCTATTTTTAGTCATTTCATTGTCCAACTGCCTTGAACATGTACCGAATGCACCTTTTCTATAGACTCTAGAGAATGCTGCTATGATAATCCGTTTTTTTACCCATATCCTACTTTTACCTTTGCCCGCTCCATTGATCGAAAACTTCTTGAAACTTGATGGCACATCATATGGAAAATTTTGATGAGGGCATGGCCGGATTGGCCCCCTTGGATCCGCCCACGATGGGAACCTATATATTTTTAATTTTGCTCCCTACGACTCTAATTATTATTAGTCTAATAGGCCTATATATGGTGTCACCAATGACTAAAAGGATTTTTAGTTGTCACTGTAAGGGGACTACACGATGGCATTTTGTCTCTATTATATTTGATGTCTTTTGAGTATCAGGAATACAGTATACGAAGTGTATGCCTAGGACTAACACATCACGTCCTTTTTGTAACGTCACAAAGACATCATTCAATACGTCATTGTGAATTAGGCCAACGGGATCTGATCGACAGATTTGCGTTTCTTGCAATCTTAAAGTTGATTGTGACTTTTGTGAGTTGGTATTAGGCGACGATCCTAGTGAGCTTCTTGCAATATTAAAGTTGATTGCGAGTTTGTGGCGTTAGGCGTCGTTTCTCCTTCTGCAGATCCTAGTGGGCTGCCCCCTTACGACGACGACGACATGTCCGAGAAACGAACATCAACTGAATCCAGTCATGACGAGCAGACGACTAAAGACTCAGGCGGAGAATTAATGCAAGGCAGGTTTTTAATAATTATAGGCTACTACTACTTTTCAGGTCTATTGTTTTGCTTTTTATGAATTAACCAGTCTTTTATGAATAGACCTAAGTAGGCCTCTAGATACTAGCGTAACTAGCCTACCTGTCAACAACAAATGTTTGCGTAGGTCCTAAACGATTTTTAGAATTATTGCAACCGCAATTATGCTAATGATCTCTATCCATATTTTTTCAATTAATTCAATTTTATTGATAGGGCCGCCGCTGCCCGTTTTAGTGGGTTCCAGCACGGCCTACTAAATTACCACGGTTTAATTTAGAAGGTCGTGGTTCCAGCCATTTAAGGTCTTCATTCAGGCCTTAGGCGTAGGCCTACTATACGGACCGTACGTGCTGGCGCGAGATTTTAATAGGGATATCTCAAATAGGCTAGGACACTTTAGCAGCAAATTGCGAATAGCACGCTGTCTGACGTAGAGACGTATGGGGCACAATCTACATGTAGGTCTATAGATACACTCTTAGAATGCCGCTAAAGGGCGAAAGCCAGCGCGATTGTAAGCACGGTAAGCCTATGATAGCTTCGAATCATAATACTAGCATATCATACCATTATTTGAGTCTGTTTAATTAATGCCGGTTCAGTTCGTTGAATCGTTGGTTGAATATTTCTATTGTTGCAGTATTCCAGAATGAAGAAGACAACACTAAACGTGCAAAACTCATCTCATTGAGTGATACAACGGTTAGCTATAAGCTCACTCAGCGTCTAAATTCAATTCGCAAAACTTCGCAGGCCTATGTTCTAAACTTTGTGGGTTGCTTGAATCGTAGGCCTACGCGTGTAGCCTATATACACGGCGGCTTATGGACCAACACTACCGAGATAGCTTTATTAGGCCGCTGAACATCCAATTGGTCTAGGTATTTTAAGAGCATAATAGATCTAAGTGTAGTCTTATTAACTTTGACTGTGGGCTAGCAATTTTTGTCTGAATGCGTCACATACCCCAATGGATTTCTACATGTAGGACCTAAACAAGATAGGCTAGAGTTCCCACACTGTAAACGTCTAAGCCTTAGTAAGCCATCTTTGGTTGTTAGATATATATAATTATATGCTTATATTATATATAGGCCTATATATTCTGAATATCATACGGTACCCCGGTAATTGTTGTTTGAAAATTGTGTGAGCCAACTTCAGTCAAGTAGCTTAAAGTATATCTTTTAGATGTTTGACTTGTAGCTTCAAGATCTACCGATGGAGCTAATTGAGTGCATCCTCGTTAAAGCCGTTGCTATGGAAGTGAGAGGTATGAAGCTGGACAAAAGTGAGCGGAAAGAAAAAGCTGACCTGGTTATAAACAGACTTAGAACCGTCTCCTTGCAATGGAGCAACATCCTTTCCACCGACTTCTTTAGAAGGGAACTTCATAGAACTCTGAACGGTTAGTTAATAAAATATCTTCGCGTTACATCATGCTGTCGATTAATGGAAACCTGAAACTGGATTCAAGATCCTTAAGACTTGACTCTCTGACTAACAGTGAGGCAGCCATATGAGTAGTAGTGAGATTGGTAGTTGTAGCGCAAGCTAGGCCAAACCTCATTAATATTCATAGACTCATAGCACTAGCCAATGGGTTCGAAGTGTCTGTGACTTTATTTTCTTTGCCTCGATACGCAAGAGCTGAGCTGACATAGCCATTCGACATCTCTCTATTATTAATTTAGTTAAACACGCTGTGATTGGTCACCTTCATTCAGACGATGGCCACGTGCGTGGCTCACCATCTGATGAACACTATAACTGGTCAGCTGTGTTTGATGCGCTTGTCCGTTATGAATAATACTGACGATGTCTTCACGTTTTCACCCACTGCATTGGTTGCAGTTTCGTTAAAAACTGACCGACATGGTTTGTTATTGAACAATGCTAGACCTTCCACTCCTGGTTGATATAATACGTGTCCCGCTATTACCTACTCTTGCAGTGCCTGCTCCACAATCTCTTCCGAAAACACTTTGAATTTGACTTGTTCTCAGGGCCGGATTAAGGCATGTTCAACATGTTCGGCCGAACAGGGGCCAGCACACTTTCCACCACACTTTAGGGGGCCCCACAAATGCGAGGAAACAAATTTTTTGAGCTAATTTCGACGAAACGACTAATTTCTCCAAAATTTCGCCGGATAACTAAAAAAAAGGTCATCAACTTTTTTGGCGGATGAAACGGTATGATTTTCCCGAAAAATTTTCATCCGCAAAAATTTCCGGAACAGGGCCCCCACATTGCTTAATCCGGCCCTGCTTGTTCTTGCTTTTTCCTCTGATGCGCCCGGGATCCATCATACGGTCTCTGCAGTCTTTTCCATAATTGCCCATGCATTCATCTGCTCTCGTATGGACTACTGTATCGAGTTCGTCAAGAGTCTTCTCAAGCTGTGCCTCCTCTCCAGTCAGTCTAAAATGCGGCTGCTAGGTTTATATAGAAGGCTTTCCACGCTTTACTCTTACTTAGTGGGACGGGGTGGTGCAGATGTAAATAAGATGCCATGAGGCCGGAAGGCTGCGGGTTCAAATCCGCCTCAAGCTGCCGCGTAGGGACCGTTAGCCAGTCCTTCACTTGCAATTGCTCATGCTCTTCGGCGTGAAACTACAATTCAGTGTATCCGCTGTTGTCGGGAGCGACTCTGAGTAGTTATTTTGGGCGCAATAATAAGTGCTCATACATACATTTCCACTTATATAAAAGCGACTCTGAATAGTCTCACGCACATAAATACATATATACATTCATACATACGTACATACATGCATACATACATACATATATATAGACCTACATACATTCATTCATTCCGAAAACTTATATAGCGCCCCTTCAAGATATCTACTCAGAGGCGCTCCCAGCCCAGCCACGACTAAAAAGATAGGTCTTAAGCAACTGGTAGAAAGCAGGCAAATTATTCCGAGGTAGTAAGCGTAGTGCAAGCGGAAGCCCATTCCATGTGGACGGGCCAACAACCGAGAAGGCTCTACGCTGTCTGGTAGCAGAGCGGGCTCGAGGGACCAGCAGCTCCCCATTGGCCGAAGAGCGTAAAGCTCGACGGGACATACATACATACATGCATACATATAGGCCTACATACCTATACAGATATGCTGAACTGCTCAAAACGTACATCAGAATAAAACATGATTTGTTGTAACTGCCAGTACAAAACAGTAACTTGTGTCATTTTATGTTGTTAAGTTTTGTCCAGTGAATATCTAAAAGCCAAGCAATATTTTTTCAGCTCAGGAGACGCTTCGTTGGGATGTTGTTTTGCACCAGCCTCCGACCGATTCATTCGTTATGAGTCTGACCACACTGAGAGATGAAGTATTTATGCTCATTATAGAGTACGGTGTAGGTCACGAGCTTACTGTGTACGACTGCAACAATATGTCGCAGCCAAAAGATGTCATTCCTATTCCAGAATTTAATCGTGGCGATGTGGCAGCCTGCAGCCTGTCCAACTGTGTGTATCTACTGAATGAAAAGAGGCTTGGCCTTTCAGTTACACGAATTTGGAAAGATGAACATCAGTTTCAAGTATCAACATGGATTGAAAATCTGAGGCTAGCGAAGGCTGACATATTTCCTAATATAGGTCTTTCTGTTGCTGCGAATGGTAACCTCGTGGTCCGATCATCGCAACAAATTCCGGAATCTTCTGGGGTAGGCATATATGATGCGAATGGTGTCGAGCTGCATAAGATAAACTTGTCCCCAGATACTTATGGATTGAGCTACCTGAGCAGCGTCATTCAGAAAGCGGATGGAAACCTTGTTTTGACTTACAGTGACAGCATATACTTAACAAAGTTGTTGGAGATCAATACCAGTGGAAGACTTTTACGCGAATATCTATCAGAACATGTTGGAGCTGGTGTTAGGAGTTTTGAAGATAATTGCGGCAGAATTTTGGTTAATTACTTGGGATACAGGATCGAGCATTTGGATTCTGAATTTAATTTCCTGGATGTTGCAGTTCCACAGCTGGATGATGGAGAGGGATTATGTTTATATCATGTGCGGTACAATCGCGACAGGCATGAGATGGTGGGCTTTCGTTGGGATTGGAATACTATGACCAGTATTTTTGTTACCCTTCGTTTCTCAAAGGAATGAAACACTGCCTGGATAGGAAGTTTGTATATAGGCCCTATATATTATAATGTAGATTATGTTATCTCTATATACATAATATATAATATTATTATATATAATGTGTTATATAAATTATGTATAATATTATGCACACAATAAATCGACATCTGGTAAAACACAGTGGCGTCCTAGTTACTGTTAGACTTAGAAATTTAAACACTTCAAATTCCTTTGATAAGCTTATATGCTATAGCCTAGCCTACGTTGACAATTTGTTTGTTAAATTCACGTGACTACCAAACAACTGTCCTTCTTCGCGTGTAACTAACTTGATGTGTATAATTTTGTGAAATTCTGTTCATGCATCTGGTGACGTTTTTGTAAAAAAAGAATTGCGCACAAATTGCTTTCTCGAGTGTTTCGCTACATCTTCAGATCATCATGCACAACATTTTATTAAAAGCATCTGTTTACGGGGCAACTTTATCTACATGTGGGGCAACTTTATCTACATGTTAAACGGCTGCCCGATGAAGTGAAGGTCTTCTAACGAGAACCCGATTATTTCGTGTACGTTACAATAGTCAGGTGCGTCACCTTGCTTACCTGCCTTAATCTTCAGGATACCAAGCTTTTTTAGCATGGACTACCAAGAGGTGGCTACCATCCCTGGAGTTTTCGCTTGCTTTAAGATATCATTTCTTGCAATTCAGCACGGAATTCAGCATTCATTTATGAACAAAATGGTATCGTTAAGTTTAGAATATACGAATGCACCTCGAAATTGTGCCATTTTTAACATAGGAACCCGTCCACCTACACAACGTGCACTTAGTGCAAAAGCAAGTATAGGCCTAAGATTCTGTGTGTTTTGAAAATTATCTATGTAGGCCTATATGTAGGCCCAAATGACGTCTCTCTCCGACTTCCAACACACGTGATGCAAGTAAACACAATTCAAAGTGCTGACATTGAGCATGATCAGACGACCCCATTTGATTGGGCGGGAACCAATCAGGAAATCTCTCAGTTTCCCGGCGGGCCAGCACGCTCTGTCAGCCTGCACGTGCAGTTTGTAAACGGATTTTATTGCCTACGTATTTGCAAAATAACTGAAATGTTGAACTAGGCCTAAATGCTAGGCATTATTTTTATCCTTGAAACATTTTTTGGCCTAGCAAATCCCACAAAAACTCAGCTCAATAACAAGCTATACAAATTCAAACCCAATATTTTGTTTTGCATATGAACTTAACTTGCACATAAAGCCATTGTAAAAGTAGTTAGGCTACATGTAACAGGCTGCGTTCTGCCAGCCTGAAGTTTTGTTAAAACGAAACTTGAATTGAATGCTTTGAGGCTGCAATTAAACACCTCAAGTTAGCAATTAGACTTTATTAGAGCGTCAAAACTTCAACCTAGTAAGAACAGAATTTCAAAAAATTATACACAGGAGGTTAGTAAGTTACACACGAAGGACACAGTTCAATGGCACTTAGGAAATTCAAGTTAGAAAACGAATTGTGAACGTATTATATCAACGGAATTGTCAAGACGGTTTTTTCAAGCAATAAATAGACTAAAAGTATCTATTAAAAGGCCATGTATAATACCAGATGTCGCATGTTTTTGTTAGTATAATAAACATCCTATTCAAGCAGTTGTCATTCGTCTGTGAAACGAATGGTAGCTAAAACACAGCTATCATCATAGGTAGACCCAGCCCATTCCTGACGAAAACCCATAATCTCATGCCGGTGGCTAATGTATTGCAGGTTATAGAGATTCAATTGCTGTCCATCATCCAGCTGTGGAACAGCAGTATCCATGAGATTAAATTCAGAATCCAAAAGCTCAATTCTGTAACCTGCATAATCAACCAAAATTCGACCGTAAATATCTTCCAGACACTCAACACCAGCTCCAATATATGATGATTGATATTCGCGTATAATTCTCCCACTCGTATCGATCTCCAACAACTTTGCATCAGATACGTTGTCACTAAAACTCACCACCAGGTTTCCATCTGCTTTCTGAGTTACGCCGCTGATGTAAATTGAGCTATATACACCCGGGTCCAACTTTATCTCATGCTGCATGATAGCATTCGCATCATATATGCCTACTACAGAAGGTGTCGGACTTTTCTGTTTTGAAACGATTATTAGGTTACCCTGGGGAGATACAGACAGGCCTGAGGAACACCAATCAGACATTGGCTTTGGCAGCATCAGCTCTTTGATCCATGTAGATACTTTAAACTGATGTTCATATTTCCAAACGCGGATAACTGAAAGGCCAAGGCTACCGGTATCGTCTTCATTGAGTAGATACACGCAGTTTGAAACGTTGCATGCTGCCATGTCTCCCATACCAAAGTCTGGAATCGGAATTACATCTTTTGGCTGTGCCAAATTGTTGCGGTCGTACACGTTAAGCTCGTAGCGCCCTTCTTCCTGTATGAGGAGGGCAAATACTTCATCTCTCATTGTATTCAGACGCATAATGTATGACTGGATGGGAGGCGGATGCAAAACAACTTCCCAACGAAGCGTCTCCTGACCTAAAAACAATATTGCACTGCTTTAATTAATGTGTGAAACTTGACTGATAAATCCTGTTTTATTCTGACGTACGTTTTGAGCAGCTAAGCTCATCTTATGTATGGATGGATGGATGTATGTATGTTTGTATTGAAGACGCAAGGAACTTGAATCCAATATTAGGTTTCCAATAATCGAATTATATGATAGGGAACTATAAGATAATATTCCTGAACTAACCATAACCGTCCAGAGTTCTGTGAAGTTCATTTCGAAAGAAGTCGGTCGAAAGGATGTTACTCCATTGCAATGAGACGGTTTTAAGTCTGCTTATAACCGGGTCAGCTTTTTCTTTCCATAAACATTTTGCCAGCCTCATACCCTTCACTTCCATAGCAACGGCTTTAACGATGATGTATAGAATTAGCTCCATCGGTAGATCTTCCAGCTGCAAGTAAAACGCCTAAACTATAATTATGACATTTGCTATAGCTCTATAAGTCTGGGGCTTCGCACGAGTAGCCAACATCACCATAATTATGATAAAGCAAACAAAGACTTGCAAGACGATCTGTAAACTCTACTCAGTAGTGAAATTATGAAACTCATGGCACTTGTAGGTTGTAGGCATAAGTGCCAACTTATTTTAGCAATATTTTAGCTACATGTAAAAAATTTAATGCCGATTTGGCCTTGCTTTTGGTCTGACTTATTTCTTGTTTTTCTTATTCGTTTACTCTTTTTGCTTTCGTCCTGTTCTACGCGTCATAATATTTTGCAATTGCTTATTTCACAGACTGCTATATTTAACCAGATTCATCAGCTAACCGTTGTGTCACTCAAGTAGGTAAGTTTGGCACGTTTAGCGTTGTCTTCTTCATTCTGGAATACGGCTACAATAAAAATATTCAACGAAATGAACACATAATAATCAATCATCCTAAATATATTGTATTATATGTTAGTACTAGCTGGGGTAGCCGGCGTTTCCCGAGAATTTTAAGATTCTGGCTGTTTGGTGGCACTAGAAGGCACACTGCGGCCAAGCACTGTCTTCATTACACTCTACGCACGTAGGGCCTCGTAGGCCTACACACGGACCATGGCAAAGTGCACGTTGAAACGAGCAGCGGGGTTTAGGGATCTCAACCAGTCAATTCATCGAAACATTTGTGGGGTCGAAGCCACATAGTCGATAGGCTATATAAATATGTGGACAATAATATTATTAATTTAGCCTACGTTTGCTTATGGGAAAGTGTTCTAGGCCATCGATCAGAGTATGATGCATAGTTCTTACAAGCGGTCACAAGACTTAGTGATAACCGTAAAAACCAATTGATTAAAAAGTAAAAGAAGTAAAGAACGTAGTTTTAAAACCTGCCTTGCATTAATTCTTCGTCTGAGTCTTTAGTCGTCTGCTCGTCATGACTGGATTCAATTATTGATGATCGTTTCTTCGACATGTCGTCGTCGTCGTCGTCGTCGTAAGGGGGCAGCAGCTCACTGGGATCTGCAGAAGACGAAACGTCGTCTAACGCCACAAACTCACAAAGAACTTTAATATTGCAAGAAACGCAAAAATCGGCCGATCTACAAACCCGCAATTAACAATGGCGTCTTAAATTAACGTCATTGTGACGTAACACAAAAGATTCGTTATGTTGATCCTACCGTCCTACACGTCGCACTTAAATATAGGCATACGCATAACATAATATTCGTCATCTTTGGAACAGCAGCAAACCGCATTTTGACTAGTACAATTTGTTAGAAAGACAATAAACTTATCTCTGTGTTACGATTGCACAAGATGTCCAAATAGTTCAGAAAATTATAACAACGCATAGGCCTATTTTAATGGATTTTTTACAACTCCAAACCTCTCCTCTCACTTCCCAACGGTCCTCCCTGATAAATTATTCCCAATCGGATGAGAGTCATCTTTTTACTATTTTTAACTGCACAGAAGTGCTTCTATGACTGCCCAAATCCATATAGAACATTTGTGTGGCACTACACGCTAAAATGCCCTAAACTAATAATAGTTCTCATAGACCCAATTTATAGATTTGCCATGATGTTTATAAGCTTAGTTCCGTCGGCAGCTTTGATATAGTGCGACACAGTCGTTTGTTACTTAGTTTTATAACTGATTATAATTATGAAGGAAACATAATATATTTATTCGGATTGGGGTGAGGGGTGTGTGGTCTGTGAAGGGCGTTGTGGAGGAAAGAGACGGTTTTGTCAGAGGTCGCTCTGTAACTTCAGCAGATGCTGTGGACGCGGAGATGGCAACATGTCCTAGTATAGCAGAAACTTTTTAGAGAAACAATAACCCTATAATAATGTTTGCGTCAGAATAGGCCTAATGCCTGTTGTCGAAGGAGTTAATATATAAAGTTCTAATAAGTTATGGGTTGCCTGACTAAGTTAGGCTGTGCACTGTGCAGCCTCTCTATTATGCGATCGAGAAAGATTTTTATTTAGAATTTATAAATCATCATAATTATGAAGGTAATATGAAGGTAAAATTCTTATTTATTCGGCATGCTAAATCAATTTCATACAATTTTTTTTATATATTCTATGGCATCTACGCATTTAATTTCATCGACCTACGGAATAACTCTCAAGACACTGAAGTGACCTTCTGAAGTCTATATGGTTGACGCTGTCACTAGACATCGTCATCATCATCAGTCATCGTCATCATCATCATCATCACCATCGTCGTCGTCGTCATCATCATCGTCATCATCATCATCATCATCATCATCATCGTCATCATCATCATCATCATCTTCATCATCATCATCATCAACAACAACAACAACGTTGTCGTCGTCGTCATCGTAATCATTATCATCATCATCATCATTTTCTTCACTATCGTCGTCGTCGTCGTCATCATCGTCGTGATCATCATCATCATCATCACCATCGTTGTCGTCATCATCATCATCATCATAATCATCATCGTCATCATCATCATAATCATAATCATCATCATCATCATCATCATCACCCCCATCACCATCGTCGTTGTCGTCATCGTCATCATTATCATCATCATCAACGTCATCGTCGTCGTCGTATGTGTTACACATCAGTTGGCGAATGTAGGCAAGAATTCACTTTCTGGTTTCATTGCGATAAGATGTCTTTGCTTACTTTTCTCTTCCGTGCTTCAGTCTGCCGACAGCCACTGCATGGATTTGAGTGAACAATAAGGTATCGTATAATTATGATCCACGCGCACGAAGACGGATCAAGAAACAATAGTTGCTGTACACTACAGCCTTAGGCCACATTTATCAATTCACCTTCTCTCACACCCAGGTCATTCTCTTAGTAAATATTTAACTTATTAATTCATTACTTTATAGTGCCTTAGTCCAATAACTTCCATAGAGCCTTTGCAATAATGACCGATCTCTTTTGCATGGCATCACAATAAAAACGCTTGAGAGAAACTAATCCAATGGAAAAGCGAGCTCGATATACAACATTGTCTCAAAGTAGCCAGAAATCAGACTAAGGTAGGGTAAGCAAGTTGAACAAATTACTCTTTTAAGATGGCCCAGCTCGAAACAGGCCTGTGGTAATAAAAAACCGTTAGTAGAGTTCATTATCAGCAATTTAAAAAAATTATTTCTCCATTTCCATAGCGCCTCTTCAAGATCAAGCTCTTTAGGCTACTCATAGGCGCTCTCCGACCACAGCGCTGACACTGCATCGGTGTTTCACGCCGAAGCGCAGAAGTTTGCTTTCTGAATCACACTACTCTCTGGGACGTCAGCCTCATAATAAGCTTCACATACTTAGGACTGACACAGCCTCCAAAATAACCTTAGTGGTGGACCGTGGACATAAGTTTAGGCGACGTCTAATTGTCTGTCTTTAGATCACCTGAAATTGTTTATGAGTAGCCAATACACACCATGGTAGGAAGCACATTCAATTTGTAAACATATTTAAATGTTTAAATTGGTTGAAAATAACTTAATTGCTTAGCTAAATGTCGCGCATAATTTGAAGTAGTAATGAAACACTCGAGTCAGCGATTCGGGTTCAATTCCTTTTTTATACGAAAAATCACAAGATGTAAGAACAGGGTTTCACAAAATTATACACGGAAAGTTAGTTACACACGAAGGAGAAGAACAGTTTTTTTGTAGTTTGAACTTAAATTTAGCAAGCGAATTGTGAGCGTATATTATCTCAGCGCATTTTTCAAGACAGTTTTTGTAAACAGCTATACATGTAAAAAAAACTAACAGTATGCTATTTAGGATACGGCCATGTTATACCAGATGTCGATTGTTTTTCCTCATATAATTAACATCCCATTCAAGCAGTTCATTCGTCTTTGAAACGAAGGGTAGCTAAAACACCGAGTTGGGTACGAGTAGAACTATCCAAATAATAACGATAGGCCATCATCTCATGCCTGTCGCCATTGTATATAAGGTGAAAGAGATTCAATTTCCGTCCATCATCCAGATGTGGAACAGCAGTAAGCTTATCCATGAGATTAAATTCAGAATCTAAAAGCTCGATTCTTTGACGCGAATAATAAACCAAAATTCTGCCGTAAATATCTTCAAAACTCGTAACATCATCTCCATTATGTGATGACTGATATTCGCGTATAATTCTCCCACTCGTGTCGATCTCTACCAACTTCACATTTGCTTTTAATATGTCAAAACAACTCACCACCAGGTTTCCATCTGCCTTCTGAATAACGCTGCTAACGTATGGGGAACCATATGCATCCGGGTAAAACTTTATCTTATGCTGCACGATACCATTGGAATCATATAGGTCTATGCATACATATACTACAGGTTCCACAAATCGCTGACTTGTAATGATTACTAAGTTACCCTGGGCAGACACAGATAACCCCGAGGAACGTGCACAAATCCATGCTATTGGCAGTCTCAGATGCTCAATCCATGTAGATACTTTAAACTGATGTTCATCTTTCGAGATGCGCTTAACTGAAAGGCCATTAAGAAAATCTTCACCGAGTAGATATACGCAGTTTGACACGTTGCAAGCTGCCATTTCAACCACCAGATCAAATTCTGGAATATGGATGACATCTTTTGGCACTGCCATATTGTTGCGGTCGTACACATTAAGCACGTAACGTCCCTCATCCTGCATGAAGAGGACAAATACTTCATCTCTCATTGTAGCCAGACTCATAATGTACAACTGGTTCGGAGGCTGATGCAAAACAACTTCCCAACGAAGCGTCTCCTGAGCTAAAAACAATAATTGCTTTGCGTTATTTTTTTTTTACAAAACTTTGCAACAAAAAATGGCAGAAGATATGACTGAGTGCTGTTTAATTGTGATGCATATTTTGAGCAGTTCAATATATCTTGTACGTATGTATGCAAGTATGTGTTGTATGTATGTATGTATGTATGTATGTATGTATGTATGTATGTATGTATGTATGTATGTATGTATGTATGTATGTATGTATGTATGTATGTATGTATGTATGTATGTATGTATGTATGTATGTATGTATGTATGTATGTATGTATGTATGTATGTATGTATGTATGTATGTATGTATGTATGTATGTATGTATGTATGTATGTATGTATGTATGTATGTATGTATGTATGTATGTATGTATGTATGTATGTATGCATGCATGCATGCATGCATGCATGCATGCATGTATGTATGTATGTATGTATGTATGTATGTATGTATGTTTGTATGTATGTATGTATGTATGTGAGTATGTATGTATGTATGTATGTATGTATGTATGTATGTATGTATGTATGTATGCATGTATTTATGTACGTTATAAGTACGTACGTACATCTATATATGTATGTGTGCACGTGTGTATGAATGTAAGTATATATGATTGCATGTATGTATCTTGTATGTTTGTAAGTATGCATACAGTGTTGTCCAGCATAAAAGAGTCAACTTTGCATGCACATAGCTCCGCCAAATTTTAATTTTAACTTTACGCGTCGAAAAAAAGATATTTCACACTACTATTAGCCGTGAAAAAGTCGAACTGGTGCTAGTTTAGGTTGCAATTATGTGCCCGGAACAGCGCTATCTACCACATTTTGTTGTCATTGTTGACGTAATATGACGCCATTTCCTCGGGATATCCACATTAGTAAGTAAGTTAAGTAAGTAAGAGTATCTTTATTAGACCACCAGCAAACGCACAGTAGTTAACAGAGGAAATAAACAACAGAAATCATTTATGCCAATTTATACAACATAGAAGTAAGTAAGTAAGAATATTCTTTATTATACCACCAGTAAACGCACAGTAGTTTACAGAAGAAAATTTAAAAAACATCTACGCAAAGTTAGAGCCTGTAATATTCTCATAGCAAAACTTTTGGGGTAAAAGAATCAACTCTAGGAAGGGTTAGATCATGCAGCCTGGATCAAGTATAATAAAGTAACCGTATGTGGAGGAAAGAGGTAGTGAAGAACGTGAGAAGGATTTAAGAGGATAGGCCTACAGCGGAAAAGAGCAGAATCAGCTCTAGAAAAGAACGCGTCAAAACTAGGAAAATCAGTAAGGAGGAAGCTTGAACGGGTCAATTTTATTAAAAGACCGCCAATACGTTTACGCTTTTGGCATTGGAAAATCCCCAGCAAACAGGGGAGGCATAAACTAGTCTTGCGATGGTATAGTAGCTCTAACAAAGTCAAACAGACGTTGACCGCGGAGGCCGTGCATGGGCGACCAATATACGTAGAGCAAACATAGATTGCGGGGCTTGACAGCATATTTTGTTAATGTGAGCCTCAAAACCAATCCGATCAGAGATGGCGACACCCAAAACAACCATCCGCTGGACCCTCTCGATACCCGAGATGGGGGGAGGGAGGGCAATAGCTTTAGACCTAGGCGTTTTTCTGACACGCGCATAAATGATATCCTTTTGGATGTTTGTAGGGGTCTCTACCATGTTCTGAACAATCATCGCTAAACCATGTCCTTTCGATTTTATCAATAGCCGTGCACTGCCATGCGCTGCTTCAGTTTCCAATTTTTGGTTTCCATTAATCGAATGCCTGATATAGAACTATACGGCAGAGGTTCTCAACCGGTGTGTCGCGACACACTAGTGTGTCGCGAATAGACCGGCGGTGTGTCGCGTAAAAATGGTGTGTCGTTGGTGTGTCGCGAAGAATTGGTGTGTCGCGAAAATCCAGGAGCAAAAATTCCATGAATTGTTAGGCCAAGGTATTAACGTAGAGTCATAAACCAGGCAAAATCGTAGATTAGGCGTAAGATCGGTGGAATTTATAATTTTATAATCATTTGAAACTAAAAAGCGTTCAGTGTCAATAATTCTCATTCAATAGCAATGTTTATCAATTTAAAATAGATTAGCCATTTTAACTTTAACATAGGCCTACTTTAATATTGAAGATATTGACATAATGACGATTGAATGGTGTGTCGCCAAATTTGGATGCAAGTTTAGGTGCGTCGCGCGCGGTAAAAGGTTGAGAACCTCTGCTATACGGTATTTTCATGAACTAACCAAAGCCGTCCAGAGTTCTGTGAAGTTCATTCCGGAAGAAGTCGATCGAAAGGATGCTACTCCATTTCAAGGAGACCGTTCTAAGTCTGTTTATAACCAGGTCAGCTTTTTCTTTCCATACACTTTTGGCCAGTCTCATACCCTTCACTTCCATAGCAACGGCTTTAACGAGGATGTGTACAATTAGCTCCGTCGGTAGATCTTCCAGCTGCAAGTTAAACGTCGAAACTAAAATAATTAGGTCTATGGCCTGTGCTAGGGCGCTTCGCACAAGTTTATCACCATAATTATGACAAAACAAATAAAGCCTTGCAAGACGATTCTTAAACTCTACTCAAACAATGAAATTATGGAACTCAGCGCACTTGTAGACTGCAGGCATATGTGCCAACTTAATATATGTTAACAATGTTTTAGAAACATTTAAGAAATTATATGCCGATTTGGCCTTGGTTTTGGTCTGTTTTATTTCAATCTCTTTGCATTTTTCGTCCTTTTCTACGCGCCAACATAGGCCATATTGCAATTAGCCTATAGGGCCTACTTGTTACTCAGACGATAATATTCAACCAGATTCCTCAGCGACATGGGCTATTTGGAGGATGGTCTACAACTTCAACTCCCTCCGTATAAAAGTAAAGTAAAGTCCCATCCCGTTCCATGAGGAACACAGGGAGGCGCTCATCTCCTTTTCCATAGCCCTGAGCCAGCAATGGACGAATCCCAAGGTCCTGGACACGGGCCAGTGTATCGCAGGACTTGCTGTTTACTTCCCAGCTTACGCCGGTACCAAATTATACTGCTTGGTGACAGAGGCACGTGTGCGTGAACAACTTGCCCAAGGTCGTTACCCGGAGTCGAACCCGCAACCTTCCGCTCTGTGAGCGGACGCGTTACCGTTACAGGTCCGTATAAATAATCTCAAATATTAATGAATTATTTTCGGATTCTAGAACCTAATATAAAATCCAATCGGTGTCATTTGCGAACATGTACATTGGATCCCTAATCGAAAACCCCGCCGACATATTTTCTGGCTATAGGTCTACGCTCCTTCCATTCCGTAGGATACATCGCTATGTTGATTCGAGAATCGAAAAATTAGTAATAAAATTATAAATATGATGTAGGCAGATTTCACTCCGCAAAGTCCATTACTCCAGGGGTCGATCTCAGAAATAGAGATAAGCATGCGACAACATGGCTATAGATAGACTGCCTATTATAGGCAGCATTGGCTGCAGTGGCCGATAAAATATAATTATACCAGTTTTGATTCTGTGGCACCGAAGCAGCCTATGAGCATGCTCGTTGCTCATGCACGTAACGGTTTTTGTAGCATTAAAACAATAAAAAGTAATTTTCCCAGTTTAAAATTAGCTGAGCAACCTCGATGTATTTTACTTTTACTACAATGTCTCAATGTCTGTCTTGTTTGTCTTGTCTGTCTGTCTGTCTGTGTGTCTCCGATCTCCCTCTCTAGGCTACCTCCAAGCAACCAACAAGGTTTAGATCCTACGAGTGTTGCGAATTGCATGTAAACGCTGAGTTTAGCTTACAGTTGTGTCGCTCAAGGAGGTGAGTCTTGCACGTTTAGTGTTGTCTTCTTCATTCTGGAATACTGCTACAATAGAAAAATACTCAACGAACTGAACAGGAAACACGTAATAATCAATTAGCCTGAATTCGTTGCATGACATGTGAGGCTATAATGCGGTCACGCCAGTTGTCTCGCGTAAACTGAATTGGTTAGAGTCAATGATGCCACTCCTAGCTTTTTCCACCTAGATCTAGGTTTTTCGGTGAATTCTAGGTTTCTAGGTTTTCCCCAAGATCCAGGTTTTTTGCGTGGCGGATTTTCAGAAATGTTTCGCAAAAATAGAGACTTTTGTTAAAAAAATGTACGTGAGACAAGGAAAAAGTAGGAATATCGGCGAAAATAAAAGATTTTGGAACGATGACTAAAAAAGGAAGAAGAATACAGGAAAATGTGACCTGAAAGACTAAAAAACGTCCTGAGAAATTTCAAGCCAGAAATTCAGTGCATTTTTCGGAAATTTCTGGATCTAGCCTTTTCTAGCCTTTTCCCGGCCGGATATGACCTTTTTCAAAATCAGAGTGCATGGCATCACTGGTTAGACTAAGAGTAGGCCATAGACTGTGCCCCATACTAATCTGCGTTAGAGAGAGTGCGGGTCGCGATTCACTTCTCAAAGGTGGGTTATGGTACATGTATTTTAGAGACTAAAAAGTTTGCCAAATATTCAAGGTGGACGCAACTTAAGTCCTGTGAAGAGCAGAGAGAATCAGAAATGAGCAAAAACCCACGGCAATCTGAGTTATAGGAAAGAGTATGAAGACCGGGACTCGGCGGGACTGGTAGCCGGGAAGAAGATAGATTTAATTAATCTGACTGTTTGGTGGCACTAGAAGGCACTGCGTCCTACCTCGGTCTGTATTAAACACGCTACGCACGTAGGCCTACGCGGACTATGGCGGAGGACATGATCAAAAGAGCAGCGGGGGCTAGGGATCTCACCCGGTCAATTAGTAAAAGAAGTAGCCTAAAGAACTTCGTATTAAAACCTGCCTTGCATTAATTCTCCATCTGAGTCTTTAGTCGTCTGCTCGTCATGACTGGATTCCGCTGATGTTCGTTTCTTCGACATGTCGTCGTCGTCGTCGTTGTCGTAAGGGGGCAGCAGCTCACTATAGGATATGCGGATGGAGAAACGTCGCCTAACGCCACAAACTGACAATCAACTCTAATATCGGAAGAAACGCAAATCGGTCGATCTACAAAAACTTTAATTTTCGGTGACGTTTTTGAAATGATGTCATACTGACGTAACACAGATCGTGACAGATGGCGCGATGTGTTAGGCGACTTCGGCCTTGCACTTCGCATTTAAAATTGCACAGAGCAAAATACTCGTCATTTAGGCCTACGGAACAGTTGCAAACCGCAGGTCCTAGTTTGACGATGGAACGACGATTAACATATCGGTTGCATCAACGTTCTCTTCCTTCTCTTTTTCGACCTCCTTTACCTCCTCCTCTTCTCACCTTCTCATTTAACGTCTCCTCTTATTCTTCTTCTGCCTCCTACTCTCCTCCTTTCCCGTTTTTGTTCTTCTTCCCCTCATCATCATAGTTGGGTCCGGTAGCGCATTGGATAACACGCTGGCATGGAAACCAGAAGATCCGAGTTCGAGCCCCGTAGGTAGGACTTGCTTTGTAGGCTGATAATAGCGCCGTTTCTTATACAATACAATACAACTAAAATCTAATAATGCCCTCCTTACGAAGCTCTGATGATCACATTGAAGTTCGGCAACCATTAAAAAACTATCAATAGGCCTACAAGTAGGTAAACTGGAAATGGTAAAATTTTCAGTCACGAGCAGCCTGAGTAGAGGTGTATTCTGAATTTGTTAGGGGAGTACCAGGTACACGCTGACATCGAAAATTTCTCACGATCTTTTTAGTCATGAAAATTTCTATTTTATTAGTCGGATAGTTTTTGATGATTTTTCGCCCAAAAACATTCATCACGACGTAACACGCTCTAATTTCATGATTTTTCCCTAGATAAATCGCGATCTTTTCCCCTGCGTATACACCCGCTTGGTCCTTGTGAGGTGAGTAGGCCTATAGCCTACGCTGTAGACCCTAGTGTACCTTCGTTTTCAGAGGTGAGTAGCCTGCACGCTGTCATTTTTCCCGGAGGCGAATATATACGCTGTATACCCGCGAATACCCTATAGCACAGCACTGGACTCTAGAGCTCTCTATTCAGCGCATATGGGCCTACTACACAATCGAATTAGAGGTTTAAGAAATTGAATTATTGGGCCTCTCCATATCTTCCGATTTTTAAGACTGCATGCTAATTAACCTATTGGAGTATCAGATAGTCTAATTATGATTCATTCCGTTTAAGTGCACACTACACAATTTATGCTTTGTGAAGAAGCTAGTACTGGGATAATTCAAAGTTCATTTTGCGCTATTAAGCAGTCGATAATCGATTGAGGTTTATCCATGTCAGCTTGTGAATACAAATCAAAATTTAAA